>CM028353.1:23802869-23956270 GCA_016618105.1 Dendrobium huoshanense | reverse complement strand
TTTTAGCATCATAAGCAGTAGGCAAGCATCTCAAAATTTTATTAACCATTTCAACATTAGTTAACTCCCTACCTAAAGCATGCAAAGAGGTAACAATTTGTGTGAATCTTGTGTACATTTCAGAAATTGATTCATTTAGTTTCATGCGAAACAGTTCATAATCATGCAACAAGATATTAAGTCTAGATTGTTTAACCTCATTAGTCCCCTCATATGTAATACAAAGTTTATCCCATATGTCATTTCTACTTTTGCAAGTAAAAACACGTATGTAGTCTTCAGATTTTAAAGCACAAAAGAAACTATTTAAGCATTTGGCATTAAGTTATGCTAAGTCACGTTCTTCTACTGTCCAGTCCGTAAAAGGTGTTTTAACTCTAATTTCATCAACTAGTCTAGTTGGTTTTGTATATCCTTCTTGAACTAAAATCCACATGCGATAATCAAGTGGCTGTAAAAATGTAGACATGCGTGTTTTCTAAAAATCAAAAGGAATATTTTCAAATAGTGGAGGTCTAGTTATAGAATAACCCTCAGGTGTATTTCTATTTCCAAATGTAGCCATCTACGTTAATCAAAAAATAGTCTAAACTTATGATTTTGAAACAAAGCTCTGATACCACTTGTTGAAACTCGTTCAATGAGAATTAGGATGTTAAGCCTAATTAAATGTCCCAAGGCTAACCAAGAGGGGTGGGGGGGTGAATTTATACTTAAAAATTTTAACCCTCTTTTAAAATTATTGGAAACTAAAACTTTAGTTAATGAGTTTTTTCTAGAAAAAGTTTTTCAACCACAAAGTTTTTAATTACAAAAAGTAAATAAGCAGCGGAAAATAAATGACACCAGATTTATAGTGGTTCGGTCAAAACCAGACCTACATTCACTCCCCAGAGGCACCCTCTGAGTATTGCACTAATACCAAATAGTGACTCTCCTTTAGCACCCACAGCAAGGCGGAGAAGCCTTTACAAACTCTTTTCACCACTACCCGGTGCGGCAAAGAATCGTCGTCCTTTCACACTCCCCCGATGTCGGCAAAGAACCGTTCATCCTTTCACACTATCCCAAGTGTTGGCAGAGTACCGTCATCCTTTCACACTATCACCAGTGTTGACAGAGTACCGTTCATCCTTTTACACTATCCCAAGTGTTGGTAGAATACCGTCGTCCTTTCACACTATCACCAATGTTGGCAGAGTACCGTCATCCTTTCACACCCTCCAAGTGTGGGCAGAGAACCCTCGGCTATTCACACCCTCCAAGTTTCGGCAGAGAACCGGATCTTCTTCCAAGATCTTCTTCACAAGTCCAATCTAAAAGAAAAGAGAGAAGAGTGAAGTAATCTCAAACTTGAAAGTGGAAACACTTACCCTTGAGTACCAAGTGAAACCTTCACGCTCCAACGGCAAGAAATCTCCTTCAAATGCTCTCTCAAACTCTCTCCTTAACTCTCTTCTCAATAGGCACGAAGATCAATGACCAAAAAGATTAAGTTCTAGTTTAGAAAGGCCTATTTATAGAAGAGACAAGAAAAACCATCTAAAAATGGCAGATTTCAAGTTATGTTGAACATGATCGTCCCATACGATCGAAAATTGTCTCGGACGATTTTACTTAAAAGCCTTGACATGAACCTGTTTGCATATGTGTAAGAAATAATTTCGTACACGCTAATCGTCTGTACGAACTAGGTTTGTCCAGACGAACAATTATCATAAGGTCGGTTCCAAAAACTTCAGAACTGACTCATGAAATTATCTTAAGTCGGTTTGATCGTCTGTACAAAATTGCGATCGTCTGGATGAAATTCATCCAGAGAGCAAATCGTCCTGACGATAATTAATTTCGTTTGGGATGAAATTCTTACAGAGAGCGAATCGTCCCAACGATAATTAATTTTGTCCCGTACGAATATGACTTAGAAAATTTTCCTTGGGCAGTTTCTGTTTGTTCCATGTGCTCTTATTGAGAGATAACTGACTGATCGTCCCGTACGATCCTATATCGTCCCGTACGATCCTATATCGTCCCGTACGATCAGTACAAATTTTTATGTTCTCCTTAAGTTTGTGTGTATGTTTTTATTCACTCAATTACAATCACTCTCTCTCAATTCAAATGATAATTTTAAGCTTCAAAAACCAAAAGTATTTCTTGCTGAATTTGATTTGAAGACTTCGTGTTTGAGAGTTTGATTCACCTAAAATGTTAGTACACACAAGAGCAAATACAAATCTTCTAAAATTGTTAGGAGATAACTACACATTTGAACAATAATATTTGGAATCATCAAAACTATACAAGTTGCAAGAATGTAAAACATATAAATAGCAACTATCTTAACAACCTATTGGATTCAAATCAGACCCTGTGTCAACCTGGTTGACCAAATATGCCCTTAAGGGTCAAAACAGGCATTTTGATTGAATTGACCTCCCCAGACCTGAGGACCACCTCCAAAGGTCTCCAAATATCATTTCAAACCTGTCCAGCCTAGACCCACCCTCTGGGTCAACCTGGTTGACCCAGTCAACATAGATTGACCCAATGAACCCATAAGAGTTCAAATGAATCATTTCGACCCATTTAACCAGATCAATGTCTTCAAACTTTTAAACTCAATTCCATTCAATGTCTTGAATATTTCTAAACCTATTTTTAGTCCAACCCAACTTGGGTTGACCAAGTCAACCCTTACTTTTTAGTCAAACCCTTATAGCTCATGCTCCTATTTCTCCTAGTCTTGACCCTTGACCAAACTATTCCAAATAGCCATCCATACTCCCTAAATGCCACATCATCAATTTAGACCATGTTGATTGGTCAAACCATGTCAATAAGGCCTTTAAACCTTTTTTTGAATTGATCAAACCTTTCCTTTGACTCCAAGACCATGGGCTTTAGTTTGAACCCCATCCAACCTGCTCCCATGTCCTTCCACTACCACCTGAACCTCCTTTGACTCGTTGACTGGTCAAAACAGTCAACTCTAGGCTCAAACCTATCCAAGAGGGAATTATCACATGCTAAGCTATTTTCCCTTGATTTAGGCTGTCTTAGGTCGACCCACTAATGTCCTAAAGCTCACTTGGAGCTCTTCTAATTAGGCTCAAGGCCTGGTTTAGTTTTAAACGGCAGTAGTCCCCCCCCCCCCACCTCCTAAAACAAACCAATGGTTAGAAGGCCTTTTCCAGCCTTTCTCCTTGCCACCCAACAGCTTGGGACACTTGTCCTTCATCATAGAGAGGTCTCTGATGCATCACAACCATCCAAACTAGCCCAAGTCGTTTGAATAGGGCAAAAGTTGATTTTCAAAGGCATTGAACATCCCATACTCCCTCACTTCAGCCTCCCAAACCCAAATCCATGTTCATTTCGACTCTCTAGGTTCTCACTTGTTTCTCCACTACCAAACCTAAGTGGTTGCACGTCACTGGCGGTGAGTTCCCTGATGATTCAACCACCTAGTCCGTTCCAGCCTTCTATCAGTCAATCCAGGCATTCTCGGGCTCGGGTTTGTGCTAGGGATCTACACTTTGACAAACTACAAATTCAAAGAGTTCGAGTTCATCCAAATCCAGTGATTGTACGAGGTATAATCTCAAACCCTAGATCTAGGTACACTAGCTTAAATAGATTTATCTACAGTGCATCTCAAGTTATGTAACTAGATCCCCATTATTTTTGTTCACTACCTTCATCTAGGTTTAAAATTTCAAGTTATTTCATCAATTGTATCGAACGAACGAGCAAAAAAATAGATTTAGGGTATCATTCGTAGTTTGCTACAAATGTACATTTTCTGGACCATTGATCACATGATTAACGATCCAGATCAAGCTGTTCCGCGGCCTGATCTGACCATGTATTTGATCTCTCATTTGATCAGCTGTCTGACATCATCTGAGCTATCAGTTCATTACCGCGGGATTAATTCTCTACCGTCGGATTGGATCAGGGTGAATCCAACGGCCCCGCGGTGCCGCTGACGTGGTTAAGTGGCTAACCATGTCTTGGCCCTTGGTATGCCCAGACGGTGTCGCGTGGAAGACATGGCGCACCATCACCGTCCCAACGGTTTGGTTCCGCAAATAAGAGCGCGCCACGTGGCTTCCCGCTGCCAAATTCATTTAAAATGTTTTAAAATTTATTTTAAATCATTTTAAATTCAAAAAAGCTAAAAATTTTTATATTAAATAAGAAGAATTAAATCAGTCTGTAAGAAATGATGTTTAAGAATTAATTACAAGGCCAAAGGATCAAAGTATAGTTGGAACTAAGTGGGAATTTAAAAATAAAATGAATGACTCAGGAGTTGTTCTTAGAAATAAGGCTAGATTTATGGCTAAGGAGTATAAACAAATTGAAGGGATTGATTTTGAGGAGTCTTTTGCCCCTGTAGCGAGACTTAAGGCAATAAAGTTTTATTAGCCTTTGCCTATTTTAGATGATTTAAATTGTATCAAATGGATGTTAAAAGTACCTTTTTGAATGGGGTGATACAAGAAGATGTTTATATTGAACAACCTCCAGATTTTAAAAATTCAAAATACCTAAATCATGTTTTTAAATTGAAAAAGATATTATATAAATTAAAACAGGTACCTAGGGCTTAGTATGAGAGGTTAAGCACTTTCCTACTTGAGAGATATTTTGAAAAAGGAAGTGTGAATACCACTCTCTTTTTGAAGAAATTGGAAGACGATATATTCATTATTCAAATTTATGTTAATAATATAATTTTTATATATAAATAAATATCTTTATGATGATTTCTCTAAAAAAATGAGTAGTGAATTTGAGATAAGCCTAATATGATATCTAAGTTACTTTCTAGGTTTAAGTATTAAGCAAATTAACGAGAGAATATTTTTTAATCAGTCAAAGTATGTTAAGAACATCCTTAAAAAGTATGAAATGGACAATGCTAATCTAGTTAGCACTCCTATGAGTTCCTCAGCCTAAAACCCTTTGGGAAAAATCTGTTGATCAAAAGAAATTTAGTGAAATTATTATATCCTTGCTTTATTTGATAGCTAGCATACCTGATATTATGTTTAGTGTTTGTTAGTATGCTAGATTCAATCTGATCCAAAAGAATCATATTTGATAGCAGTTAAAAGGATTTTAAGATATCTCTTCGAAACTCAGAATTTAGAAATTTGATATTCTAAGTACTGCTCTTCATTTGAAAATATTAGATATTCAGATTCAGACTTTGTAGGTTATAGGTTTGATAGAAATAGTATATCTGGAACTTATCAGTTTATAGGAAATTCTTTAGTTTCTTGGTCAAGTAGAAAATAAAATTTCGTAGCCCTATATACTGCTGAAGCTGAATACATTACCTTATGAAGTTATGTGGCACAAATTCTTTAGTTGAAACAACAGTTGATTGATTTAAGATTTACAATAGGCACAAATCCAATTTATTATGATAATACTAGTGTCATTTGTATTTCAAAAAATCTTATTCAGCATTTTAGAACTAAACATATTGACATAAGATATAATTTCATTATGGATCATTTATCCAAAGAAGATATTGAATTAAATCATATTTCAACTAAAAATTAACTTACAGATATTTTTTTACAAAATCACTAGCTTTTGATACTTTTAGTATATTAAGAACAAGGCTATGTGTGATTGATCTTAATGCTTAAATAAAATCATCTACAAACTTGATATGTGTTGTATGTGTATTTTCTATTTTTTTGTTTTCAATATTTTTGTTTGTGTGAGTTTTCTTAGTTTTTGGTTTTTATTTTGATTTTATGTTCTTTGAGTTTTAGACATGTATCATATATAAAAAATTTTGTTCCTCATCGTTCGTGCTAAATTTTATAAGTGTTATATTCATACTATACGAAATTATCTTTGTCCTGTACGAATTGTGTAACATGTGAATCGTTATTTTGGACTGAATGTGAAAGATTTTAATTTTCTAACACATATCATTTTGAAAGGTTTCTTCTATACATATGTAGACGGTTATCCGGGCAGAATTAGTTATTATAACTGATCGTATGTACGAAACTTTATTTTGTACATACAAACCACGTATCATTCTCTATGGGGGACGAACCTAATCGTCATTAAAATGATCTTAAATAATTGATCGTCTCGGACGAACACCTGTTTGTTTGTACAATGGTCTGGTCAAAAAGCTTGTACGAAAAGACACTTCATAACTTGTGTAATTAAAAAAAGTTTTTTTTTCATTTTGGATGTTATCGTTCATCCATATGAAATTATTTTCATCATGAACGAAACAATTATCGTACTGTACGAATCACATTTTGTACATACGAAGAGTCATTTTTCTTTAAATAGGAGGGCTTTAGAATTTATTTTCATTCACTTCAATCCTTCCTTAAATCCTTTTTATCTTAGAAATGGCAAGTTCTAGCAAGCGCGGTAGAGTGTCCAAGGGTTCGTCGTCTATGGATGGAGACGAAAACTTTCTGTCTAAAGTAAATGAGGATTCCTACTATAAATTTGTCGCTGCAAAAATCACTCCATCTTGAATCTTAATTCAAGAAGATATTCAATTTCAAGTAATGCCTCTTTTTCCTTAACCCAATTTTCCTTCATTTTAACTCTGATCCATGCTTACTATAAAGAGACCTTTCACAACTTTTTAGCAAATATGAGTTTCAGTGAGGATGAGAGTATGATAAGATCATATGTCCAAAAGAAATGGGTAGAGATCACTAAGGAAGATATAGGAACTTATCTTCATCTAAGGACTCAAGGAATTAAAGCACACACTATGACCTCCAAATCTGACTTTGATTGATCTGAAATAAATAAAACTCTTAGAGGGGTTGCTCAAGTTAGTCACTTAGCTAGGGTCTATACTTGAAATCAAAATGCAAGGATCATTCAGCATGTCCTCAGAACTTCAATCATTCTTAAAGCTGGTGATCGCATAAACATAACTCCTCTTATGTCCACTATTACCTATCTAATCATGATTGGACAACAAATTAATGAAGCCCAACTCATTCTAGACTACATTCATAACCTTTTTAAAATTGGGTTTGTTTCTCATAGGAGGAAGAAAAATATTGCTCTAGGATATCTAGTAACATATATCTTAAAAAGAAGTACAACATTGTTCATCCTGAGGTTCCACTTGAAATGTCAATCTACTTCACTGATTCCTCCTTTCGATCTCTTTTCAGGAGGAATGAGGATAATAGTGAAGATACTGTGGGAGAAGGGGGAGCACCTGCACCTGCTCATGGACCTAACTTTTAGGAGATGGTCCAGTACTTCAACCGATTAGAGAGTCATTTTGATCAATGTTTTGATCAATTTTAGACTCACTTAAACTAGCAGGATGTACAATACCAACAAGATATAGGTTGGATTTGATGTTAGTTTAACTCAGTGAACACTAAATGTAGCTATGATGAATGCTATTTCTCTATCTTTAACCAGTCTCCTCCTCTAGATTAGGGACCTTCAAAATTTTAGATGTACTTCTTGTGTGATGTCTTTGCCAGTTCTCTTCAGATGCTATGATTTAAGTGTTTTGTGTACTCGTCATAGTTTAGTTTATATGTTGATGTTATGTTATTTTCTTCGTATGAAATTGAGATCAAAAGAGCTTCAATGTATATGTTTTCTACTTGATATCAATAAAAAAATGTATTATTTTTTGATTAGTTGTGTTCGTTGTTTTGAAATATAAGATTACCTATATGATAATCCTGTCTTAATTGATCTAAAAAGTGTTATAAATTAACCTGCAAAATAAAATTAATTTCATTATGAAACCAAATTTTTTAAAAATTTAAGTTAATTTATAACTCGATTAAGTTAAGGATATCAATCTCATGTTCTTTATTAGGCAAACATAATTTTAAATATTATTATTATTATTTTGATGTCTTATTATTTTTAATTTCTTTTTTCAATATAATTATCTTTGTAATTAGAGAAATTTGATTTTTAAGATTATTGATTTTAAAAAGATCAATTTAAAAAAAGGATATAAAAAGGGGAATGTATAATGTGTACAAAAATCAAAAGAATACGCAATGGTTCGCAAATTGAAAAGAGGCACAAAATTATCTCAAAATATAAAAAGATGAACAACGTGAGCCATAAATTTTTTAAAAGATACGCAAAGTCACTAATAAATTTGTTCTTTCTTTTATCGTTTAATATTTATTTCAAATCAATCTAATTTTCAATTATCTTTTATTTTGAAAATTGAAATTAATTAATCTTCATTTCATCACTTTTGCAATAATTTTTCTTATCTAATTGTCTATAATGTTTCATAATTTTGATCAATTTTTCTTATCTAAGTTATCATTTAATTTAAATATTTTGAATCCTTATTTTTCATTTAATGTTAATTACCTTTGTTATTGCAATTCTATTTTAATCTCTTTAAAGATCAATTACAATGGTTTCTCAGATGACCTCTTTCATTTCAAACTTCTTTTTCCCTTTTTATTGTTTTCAAAAGGGGGAGGATATTATTTTTGTGTTTTCTTATATTGTTCTTCTATTTTGTTTTTGTGTTTTCTTGTATTGTTCTTATATTTTTTTGTTGTTCTTATGTTTTGTGTGTATTTTTGTCACTTGTGTATGTTTTATGTGTATTTTTGTCACTTGTGTACTTGTGTAAAAAAAAATACAAATTTGTTTTATTCAAGAAGTTCCCTTATATTCATATTTTTATTCCTTTAGGGGGAGCTAAGGAGAAATTTAGGATGTACACATTCACTCAAACAATAATTATTTTACCATCATAAAAAAGGAGGAGATTATTGAGATAGTTGTAATTTAGTTCTTAATTGTTAATATTCCTGCAACATATATGTTTTTTATGATTCCAACTATTATTGCTTTGATTATAATTTCTCCTAACATACTTTGGAATGCATTGTTTTTATTGTTTGTGTGTACTAATATTTCAAAAAAATCATACTCCGGATTGTTGAAGACTTCAAATCAGATCAATTTAGGGTTTATCATAAATGAAGTCTATTTTTTTTTTATTATTGAGTCTGAGAGAGTGTGATTGTAATTGAGTAACTTTGCACACACACACACTGGGTGAGAGTTTAAAATCTATAATTTTTAAACCTAATCATACTATATGAAGACTTTCTGTATGGGACGATATATTAAGTTATTTTCCCCTGCGAGCATTGAAAGGAACGGAAAGTAGAAAATTTTCTAAGTATGGATCGTACTATATGATATACCAATCCTACATACGCCATATAGGGTATAAATTGGATGGGTCGCTTTCATCCCGATGAATTTGAAGTTTTTCTGAATGGTTCATACCGTACGATGACGTCATCGTATGTACACCGTCCAAGGTATGAATTGGACGAGTCCCTTTTTGTCTAGATGAATTTGAAAAAAAATTTAATGGTTTGTACCGTACGATATGATATCATTATCGTACGTATACCGTCCAGTGTATGAGTTAAATGGGTCCCTTTTTGTCCCGATGAACTTGAAAATTTTCGTAACTGATCGTACTGTATGATGTCATCATCCTATGTACGTCATCCAGGGTATAAAATTATGGGGTCCGCTTCATCCTGACAAAGATAAAAAAAAAATTTAACTGTTATACAGTACGAACTAGGTTCATACTAGATGATCATCGTGTACGAAATCATTTTGTATCGATTCAAAAGAGGTTCGTATGCAACAATTTTTAAACTATTTGTATGTACGAACATACGATCATACTGTATGATCGTGTACTCTCAAAATGGAAAATTTTCAATTTTATGGACAATTTTTTGTATCTTTGATATAAAAGGTCCTCTAAAACTAACGTGAAGAGTCTTGTCTTTGTGATTTTTCAAGAGCAAGTGAAAGAAAGAGTGTGGGAGAGTGTTTGAGAGAGATTTCTTGCAAGTAGAGTGTAAAAGGTTCACAAGATTAGTCAAAGGTAAGAATTTCTTTATATTTTTTGTGATTACTCTTCTTTTCTTCTTTCTAGTCGCTTGTGAGAAGATCTTTGAAGAAGATCTGGTTCTCTGCCGACACTTGGAGGGTGTGAACAAATGATGATACTCTGCCAACACTTGGACGGTGTGAACAAATGAGGGTACTCTGCCGACACTTGGTGAGTGTGAAAGGATGATGGTACTCTGCCGACGCTTTGAGGGTGTGAAAGGATGACGGTTCTCTATCGACACTTGGAGGTTCTGAAAGGATGAAAGTTCTCTGTCACACCGGGGATTGGTGTAAGAGAGTTTTGTAAAGGCTTCTCCACCTTGCTGTGTGGGCAAAGGGGGAGTCACTTTGATAATAGTGCAATACCTTAAGAATGAGTATTCAAGGAGTGGATGTAGGTCGTGTTTGACCGAACCACTATAAATCTTTGTGCCTTTTAATTTCCACTTTTATTTTCTACAAGTTATTTATTGTGGTTGAAAAGTTTATTTTTAAAATTAAATTAACTTACTACAATATTCAAAATGATTTTCTATTTAAAAATCTAAGAGAATTTTAAATTACTAATTCACCCCTTCCCCCCTCTTGGTTAGCCTTGGGACAATAGCTTAGGTTTAACAACCTAATCTAGATTCAACAAAAGAAGTTGATGTGCATAATGTTGTGCTTATAAGAAAGTATCAGTATGCAATTTTACTAGGTCAATTATGCATATCGCATATTATTTTTTTTCTTTTTTCAAAGACAACAAAGAATGTGTCTTCAAACATGGATTTGTAAATTCTTGCAAGCAACAACAAAGGCCAATATATAGAAAATAATATATAGACCTATAAATGGTAAATGTTATGCCCACATTCAAGAAATGATAGTAGGGAAGCCGTGGATAAATAGTGCAGTTACCTTTATATGTTAAAAGTCAACATACAAAGTATAATGTGCAGTAAATGTCAGATCCTTCCTGCAACCAACAATAGGTATACATACAACATATCATCTATGAGTAAAAGATAATATATATGTTATATAAACAAGACACCTACTCATCTAAAAATCATCGTAACAGAAGGGAATGAATGCTACATCACCTCCATGATCAATGTTAACCAGTATGCAGACACATGACAATTTTCACAAACACTGGAAGTCGTGCAAGAAAATGCAATGATCCTTACAAGTGATAATGATAGATATGTCATAGTATGAATCTTTAATGCATATGAATCTTGATTCAAGGTGTCATTGCAATCAAAGATGAAGATCTACAGTACATACAAGTTATCTACAAATACAGATGAATGCACCACATGTCACCTATGAGTAAATGTAGAAAGATTTCAATAAATGCAGTATCAAGTTATCAATTTTAGTCTGTGAATAAAAATATATACCTACCTACATGCAGCAATAATATATGTACTTTAAAGGCCAAAGACCATAGCAAAATGCATAGGGAATACAACAAATGCAAGCTCCTAAAACCTGCTATAAAAGAACTGTTATGCATTTAATGTATTAGCCACAAGAAAAATGCAACATAATCACACCAAGTGCAGATGCTTATGAGCTACTATAAAAAACTCATTGTACATATAATAGGCTAATTACATGTAAGCGAGTACAAGAGAATTGTAGTTAATGCAGTTGCCTATAAATAATAGCAAGAGATTCATTAGTGCACTATAATCCAATTGGATAAAGCAATAAGTATTGCACTACTTATACGAAGTAGTAAGCAACTCAATCCATTAGTTGCTACAATATGCCACCAGATCTTCAACACTCATATTAGTGGATAAAAGGAATCTACAATTTCCTAAATATAGTGTCATGCAGCATTCAAATGATATTTGTCTGCATAGTCAAGCAAACTAAAATTTTACAAAAATGCCCCTATATATGTACTGTAATATATATGCAAATAAGTACACAAAAGGAGAAGTATCATACACCCGCATGGGCCCCAACGAGCTTATTATGGGTACATACATGATGTCTAGGGATACTATAAGGGTTAATAAATGAACCACGGTTCAAGCCCGATCCTTCTATATGGATAAAAAGAGTTGACACTGCCCAGATTATCAAACAGATATATGGTCAAGGTGTCAACCTGAATATTTATTTCATACATTCATATTATACTTTCAAGGTCTATTGTGAAAGAAAATCATCCAATAAAATCATATAATCGATAATGAACCTGATCCTTTATCAATAATAGATAAAATTCAATAAGCAAAATACAAATGCCCATAAGACTCCCCAAAGATGGTCGTGTTGAATGCAGACCCCAACTAGAGGGGTTTTGAAGAGAGAGAAGCTCCACAAATTAAGGAAGAAATTGGAAGAAGATTTTGAAGAATTCGGGTGCCATTGTTGAAGATGGAAGAAGGTGGCCAGTCATCCAAGGATGACCGGAACACCAAAAATTTGCTATCTACCGCGAGTCTAATCATGTTGGATTCAAGAGGTAGATTCTCCTTCAAACGAATCTCTTCTTTTCGAATTTTGGAATCTCATCTAGTCATAAAAGAGGGAGGTTTAAATGTTATGGAAAAACCTTTGCCGATTTTAGGCAAAGGGAAGGAAATAATTTCATTTTTGAATGATAAGCCAAAACCTTTGTCGGCTATCATTACTGGAGCAAATGATAAGGAAGCATCTTCATCAGGAGGAAGTTTTGCTGATATTTTAAAGAAGGACATTATTATTCCAATTACTTCTTCAAAATTGGATATCCCTAATGTGTGGATTAAAAAACCTCACATTAAAATAAATTTTAGTGAAATACATGATGATATTAGAGA
This sequence comes from Dendrobium huoshanense, assembly GCA_016618105.1. Taxonomy (NCBI): domain Eukaryota; kingdom Viridiplantae; phylum Streptophyta; class Magnoliopsida; order Asparagales; family Orchidaceae; genus Dendrobium; species Dendrobium huoshanense. The sequence continues at coordinate 23,943,509 of CM028353.1, read as the reverse complement.
TGAAAATGTTGTCATTCTTGACAAGGAAAAGGAAAAATCTAATGTTCAAATTTTGAACAATTCCTTTTAAAATTCTTAGAAAAACTATCCTTTTTCTAAGTGTTCCTTTGAATTAAGAAAGCAATGGTCAAAATTTGGAGGATTTCATATTACATTGCTTGGTCTAGATTGGCTCCTATGTTCATTTCAGTCTCATGAAGCCATGGAGGAAGTTCTTAACGGAGGTCTTTGGCTTATAGGGGGTTTTGTGGTAGGCTTAGACAATTGGTTTCCTACCTTCTCTCCTTATTCTTGGAATGGAATTTCTTCTCCAATTTGGGTTCGTCTTCCTCATTTGCCACTACACTATTGGGATGAATCCAATATCACTAGAATTGTTTCTAGAATTGGAACTCCATTATTATTGGATGGTAACATGTTTAGATGGGGGAGAAGGGAATTTGCTAGAGCTTGCATTCGAGTAAATTTGAATTCTAAACTCCCCTATGGAATTTGGGTGGAAGGGATTCATGGTAGATTTTTTCAAAAGTTTGAGTATAAAAATCTATCATCTTTTTGCTTCAAATGTGAAAAAATCAGCCATATTGATTCTGTGTGTCCTAATTCAACACATAATCAAAATCCTATTGTTAAAGAGGTCCCTTTCAGTTCTTTTCAATCTGAAAATAATAAATTTGGGCCTTGGAAGATAATATGCATGTGAAGTTCAAAAACAAAAGAAGATTTATTCCTGAGAAAAAGCTTTTTAAAGTTGTCTCAACCATGGATAAATCGAATGATGTTTGTGTTAATATCAAAAAAGCTGCCTTGGAAGATGTTGAAGGAGACGGGATTACTGGTTCAGATTTTTTTATGTTCATTTGACAGCTAGGGACTTTGCTGAAAATAAGGAAGAAGAAGAAAAGGCAGTTAGACAAGGAGCTGAATCTTCCACCGTTCATCCTATAATTGCTGAAAATTACAAATTCAAATCCCCACAAATGGAGGAGATTTTTCCTGTGGAACAAATTCAGGAAATTCAGAATTTAAATTCTGAATTTCGTTTGGCTGATCCCGTGGAAGTGGAATGCAATAATTTGAATTCAAATTCTGAATTCAAAATTCCTGAAATTGTGGAAGCTATTAAGGAAGGAGTTGATGCTGCCGATACAACTCAAGTTGCTGAAATTCAGGGAGCTAACAAACCACTTTTTGAATTCAAAAATGCATATTTTCAAGAGGAAATTGCAACTCCTTTAACAAATTTGGTGGCTGTAACTAGCATTAATGCTGATCCAATTATTAATTCAGATATTGATCCTGAATTAAAAAACATTTTTTGCATATTAAGAGATACTTCTCCACTATTGGATATCTCTTTAACTTTTTAAAAAACTGCTCTTAAAAAAGACAATAGTCTTTTTAAGAAGAGTAAGTCCCCCGGATCTAAGCACACATTGTTCAAAGAACTTCAAGCATTAGGACAGGTAAAAGATCTTCCTAGAAGGAAGATGGCTGAAATCAAAGTGAAGAACGGCATGAGAGGTTCTTCTTCTCTTTTATCTCAATAAAATTCAAGATGGTAATCCCGTTGACAACAACATAGTGGATAGATACTTGAAGATGGAGCAAATTATCAAAAAATTTGGATTAATGCTATCATTAAATGATGACTTTGGAGATGGGAAAAAGCTTATGGAATATCTTTCAATGATATTCTTAAGTGATTTTTGGAAATTTTTATTAAAATGTACTTTCCTTTTTAGCTTTATTTGCTTCATTTTTCATCTAGTTTGTTATTTTAAACTTTTTCTAATTGATTATGGAATCATTACTAAGTCTTATTCTCTAACTGGATGGGAACTCTGGGATACTAATCAACCCTCGGGTTGTTTATTACTTTGGTATCCCCTGAATCTCAACAGTTTCAAAATAGGAAATAGTGGGTTTCATATCATTTATAATAAGTTTAAATTAACAAATTTATGTCCAATAAGGCCCCTTTTTCTTGTTAAAAAAGGAACCATTAGCTTCCTTTACCTAGTTTGTATTAGGTTGTCTTTTCTTTTATAATTAATGCAATTCTGCATTTCTTCAAAAAAAAAAAACCAGAGGGGTTGATTCCAATATTTCAAAATTCCACCCAAATATCCATCAAACATTCAAAATACCAAATATCTCAAAATTCCAAATATTTAAAATTAAAATAAATTATTAAATACTTAAACTAAAATCCATCCACCCTCCATAATGATTTGTCGAGGTGGATAAATTTGAAAATATATTTTATCTCATAAAGAGCTAGTGTCTGATCAAGAATATCACTAGGATCCTTCTTAAATAATCCCATGCCAGTAAGGATGTGGCACATGTCCTTTAATAAGCAATTATACTGACAAATGGTACCACAAGTAAATGATTATCATCAGGCCCTCTAAACCGGATGGTTTGCCACCAAATGGTACCACTACATTACGATTATAGCCAGAGCTCATATGCTCCCCTTGAGATATGAATCAATATGATATAATTGATAGGGCACAAAACCCTCTGTTAGCTAAGGTGGAATTAAATTTGTCCCCTTTGGTAAATATTCCCCCCAGGTCTATAAGGTACCCTTAGATGATGCAACCCATAGCTACTTATAAGGATCCTTCAGCCAGGTTGGGTCGACTAACTCCTCTGAATAAGTAGACCAGTGAGCAAAATGACCCGAGCTAACAAAACCATGAGATCTTGGTCAGGTCCATCATCTATTCCCCTACCATCCTCTTTAAGTATAAGATGATAAAATTTATATTTTAAATATTGAATATCACATCCCTTAAACCCATGTTATTATTATATGTTAGATAATGTGTATATCATTGATACTCTACACATCTGATCGATGACTAACCTTAATCAAAAGTTCTCTTTCATAATTGGAAGGGGTAATTAATAATAGGGGCTTGCGCCTATAGGAAACTAGAACTCAGATCATAAAGTCCTCACAAAATAAGGGCAAAATCTCTGGGTAATGTCTTATCTACAAATCCAATCTGCCTTCTTGAAATTTACCCCAAAACTTAATCTATTAAAACTACCCCAAAAAGCAATGGGGAGGTCAAATTTTTGAAGCCCCACATCGAGACTAATACTCCAAAAATTAACTTGTCCCAAAGAAAATTAAACTTTTCAAAAAATTTGACAAATAACACATGTGTGTTATTTCAATCTCGAGGAATACTTGGATTGGCCCATTCAGATTTGACTATTGTACCATGCTTCCTTCCATGGTTCCCTCCCAGTTCCAAGCTTTCTCACCCACTTCATTTGATGTCTATCCTTTGATGAACTGGATAGGATTTCTTACTTCTCATATGCCTTTTATAAGTAAAATTTATTTCTCTATTACATTCCTCCATCACATAAAAATGATTCAATTACTTTTTTAGGGATGATGAGATTAATTTATGGTATTCTAGGATATGAGATAGACTTGTTGTAATTAAACAAACGATAAAGTCTATAAAAATGAATCTAAGTTATTTTTCTCATGTCAGTGTATAAATTTTCACCTTCTTTGTCTTGCTAGATGAAATAAGTATTTAATTAAGGGGGTATATAATTAAATTGCATATTTTATGTAAATGGAAACCCTCTTCTTATGATATTGGTAAGACATTTGCATATGAGCTCATTCTTGTCTCAAATTTTTGGCTCCCATAACTCCAATTTATCTACCAAAAATACTATCTCTTGCTTGTGAGAAAGTAGTTAGATCAGGAAACTTTTTATTGGCCCTCCTCCACATTATCTTAAACATTTTATCCTCCCCCAACTCTACTAGTGCCACTGGCAACTCTAAACCAAGACCTTAACTACCCTACCATTGTCTCCCCCATCAAATACCTCATCTTATTCCCATTAAAAATTCTAACATAAATACGCAATTTCCCTTATAATCTTATTAATATTGCTGACCCACGCAAGGCATGTATTAGCTTCACCATCACTACTGCACCCGCTCCCTGTAATAACACCACCCATCTGGCTACTCATCCTCCTCCCATCAACCTGCTAAGCTCGTGGATTTCAATAACTATATCTACAATGCTTGCTTGATTAATCTGCTTCATAGTGGTCTTATTTATAGTTAGTTCAACTAACAAACTAATAACCTTATCAAATGTCTTCTAGATCACGCCTTTTACAACAATACTTGGATAACCTCTTTTATTTTATCTCACTTCAATATTATGAGCCCCCTCTCTTCTAACTATTCTCCTAAATTATTTTAAATGGAATCTTCCATCACTGCTTGGAAAAGATCCATGTATAAGAACTACTGGTCAACTCAATTTTCCTTTTTTGACATTGTACTACTGCTTGGAACATTGTTGTCAAAGGAGTTCCTATATTTACTTTATGCAATAAGCTAAAAAATGTCAAAATGGTCCTTAAAATGTCGATTGGTATTCTTCAACTTTTTAACACAATAACATCATCTATTTAAAGAAAAAAATATAAAACTATTTATGACAGTTTGCAATCTAACCCCATGGATTATTATATTCTTTACGCTGCCCTCTCTAATTAGGAAAAGCTTATTCAAGCCAATATTTATGAGAACAATCAAAACAAACTAAGGGATAAATATACTTAGCTCTTCCAAGGGGGGCCTTCATGATATTTTCAAGCATATGTTTGAACTCTGGATCATCTCAGAAGATTTTAATTGTGTGAGAAATACTGATGAAAAAATTGGTGGGACCCCACATCATCCTACTAAGCTCTTAATCCGCCATCATCCATTCTCTCTAGCTAGTTTTTTTAAAAATAATGGCTCTATTTGGGTGAGGCCTAATATATCTTCCTCTTATTTTGAAAGCTTCTACATAAAATCACTCTCAATTTGAGAACTCTAATGGACGTAAGAGTTTCTATTGATGACCAACTAAGTTTCTTTTGGGATCCTTAGCTAAATGGTTACTCGCTAGTTGAAAATTTTAGGGTTGCTATTCTTGATCTTTTTCATTGCTCCCCCAATATTTTAGTTTGACATTTTATTAATGGTGAATGGACTCTTCCTATTGATACTCTCAATCATATTGTAGCTCAAATTTATAGTATCTACATTCAGGATGACAAACATACATGTTTTTTGATAGGGAATTTTTTTTTCAATAAAATGACTTATTTCAATTGTTATATTGATTTGCCCAAACTGACATGTCTAATTACATTTGGTTTGAAGGATTTTCTATAAACTCTGCCTTCCTCACATGGAAGAATATTTTGGAAGGCCTAAGGATTGTTGACGTGCCTTGCAAAAAGGAATCATGGTTAATGAAATTGTGTATTTTTCTCTCAATATAATAAGAACCACTATCACTTTTTTTTATTGTGAGTTCTCTTTATACGTCCTTGAGAGATAAATCCTTTATGATACTACGACCTCTTCTTCTTATTGGCTTTGGACGGTATGATTCTTTTTCGGGTGGAAGCCAATTATAGTTAACCTTATGATGTGGGTAGGTTATTTTTCTAGTTGTGGAGGTTTGTTACTTTCAAGAGCATATTTTCTTTTTTTTATGGAAGTTGATGTAACATCTATTGTTTTGAGACCAAGATAATTAATTTAATCTAGAAAGAATTTAAGCTTAATTCTAATTTAGTCATTAATTATAAGTCCAGTAATGTCTGCAAAAGCTTAAATAAGATCGAAATTGGAATGGGGTCGAGAAAATGAGGCAAAATGCTTATTGGGTGTCATGTTGTTGGGACTATTGGAGCCGCGATATTGTTCTCTCTATTTGTGAAGGAAATTGGGGCACCACAGGGTTCTGTTGCTACGCCATTTGGCTTTTGAGTTTGAGAAATGTGGGATCATATGGAATATTTCATGGCAGTGAAATGACACTATGAAAAGAAAACCCCCCCCCCCCCCCCACACACACACACACACATAAATGTTGATTATAAGAAAAAAAATTTATCAGTTGGTTTTACTTATGTTGACTTTAGAATTTTTTTGTTAAAAAATTGTAATCTTAAGATTTATTATGATCCCCAAAAAAGCCATAAATGATGCTTTGAAGCTTAACTATGAATATTATCTTAAGCGGTTGAAGTTGGAAAAATCTTAGTATACATATGAAGCATCTTTTGCAGTGTGATATACCTACATTCATTATTACGTTAGCATCTTGTGCATCTATTTATTCTATAAAACTCTAAATTTATGATCATATGGCCGATGTTTGGATGTGACAAACTGATGAAGTGAATAGTAAATTTTTATTTGGCATGTCCATCTTTCTATTATATTTTGTTATGTTCTATTCGATTTTTTATTCTGACCCTATGTGCTTTATGCATGTGCTGGAGATTTAAAGGAGATATAATTGGAAGTGGAGTAATAATAGGAGGGTCTCTTTTATTTAGTGAAGGCAAACTGTGGGAGGAATAAATGAAAGTGGAGTATTATAAACAGACTTCGGGACATGCATGCCATTTTGCATATAATTTCGTATTACACTCATAAAATGAAAATTATGTTAAAATAGCATAACATAATTATAAAAAAAAAAAAAAAATTTGAAAGCAAGTGTTTCATGTTATTTCTGTACAAATGATAATATGAAATATCTATTCAAAGGGTGAATAAAAGTACAACTCTATCATGTTCTGGAAATCTATGAAACTGCAAGAAAAATGCATAAATGTGAAAAATATGTTATGGTAAATATCAGAGAAAATATTGTGACTTTATATTGTTTGAACTTATTAATTAAACCCTTGGTATACTTTTTTGCTATCATTGAATAAGGGTGATCATGAAAATATTTGAATATAAAATATTGTCTTTTGGATAAGGGTGATGATGAAAATCTTTGAATAAAAAATTATATTATTTATTTTTTCATTATAATATATTCTTTGCTGTCATTGAAAATATTTTTTTATTGTATTATTTTTAAAGTGCTCATCTTTTTTTTTTTTTTTTGGACAGTTAGGCCAATTAAACTAGACTCACATGCACACATCACATACATAAGTCTCAAACCCAAAATCTCTTAGTTTGTAGCCTAAGCTCCCAACCAACAAGCCAACGTGAGCTGTGTAGTGCTCATTTGTTGCCTCTATAGAAATAGAATTGTACTAACACAATAATAAATTAAATAAAAAATGTAAATTTTTATTTATTTCAAAGGGGTTAATACAAAAAATGCATAAAATATCCACCCAGTTTCCGGCAAAAATTTATTGAAATCCCAAGTCAATTAAATTTGAAAGAAGAAACTTAGAACAAACTTTTCCATGGCCAGCTCTTTCAGTTGTAGACTAACAACATAGACCTGAACAACATGAAATGCAGCAATAGAACATCACTCCCTCAACATTGTACTCGAAAGCAGGAAGAGGGGCTTGATAGCACAGCAGAACTCAACAATAGAACATCACCCTCTTAACATTTTCCTTGAGAGCAGGAAGAGGCTTGACAGCACCACCTCCAGCTACACGAGTGCTGCGTGGTTCATTTGCAGCTGCAGCTCTTCCAGCCGCAGCTCTTGGCTGTGAAGCATTTTCAGACGTCATGGGCTCCATATAAAACCTTGCCCTGGAAGCAGCAAGATGAGCATAGTATGCAGGCGGCACTGTCAAAACATCGAGTCAGTTAACAGAATAAACTTACATCCCTCATAAATCGAGTTAACAGATTTCTCACAATTGAATGAAAATGGAAATAAATATTACCAATTGATACTGATCTTGTGCACCTTGCATATCTGCAAAGAGAAAAGATAGATATGCAGGTGATTAACTATAATAGCATCAAGAAGGAATAACAAAAAATAGGAGGAAATAGGAAGCGTATCCTATTACGTGTAGCATAAGCTATTTGTAAGTGTTTGCATGGCATCAGCAGAGAAGTTGTTTTCATCCCATAATACATGATAATGTGCTGGCCGGCTAGTCCCCTGCAAGCACATTGCATTATCAGTCATAACATCAAGTAATAAAGTTTATATATAAGAGCAAAAGAGGAGCTGCATGCCTGGATTCCTGCATGACTACATAGGTAGAAATCAAACTCAGTTGGATGACAGATTTTTGAATCAACCACAGTCCCTGCAATCATTCAAATCAAGAAAAAATAATAATGAAAAATGCTTATAATGGAGGAGTATTTGGAAGGTAAGCACCAAATACACAGAAAATAACAAAGCACAAAACATATCACGCATTTATAGTAAATCTTGATAAACCTGGAAGGATGTTTCCACTCTTATCTACTGACTGCTGGTCTGAATGGTTGTTTGCAAACAACCTGGTATGATGCCTTTTCTGAACAACCACAAAGGTAACGGGTGGTAGATAATCTGACTGCAACGAGGCACAAGCCTGTGGTGCAGTGCATAAATCACATATTGGTAAAACAAAATACAAATGAAAAAAAAACAATCATTGACATTAATAGCACAAAAAGCATTAAAAAACACTATGCATGCACGTACTTTACGAATTGAATCAAGTTCACGAAGCAGAACTTGATTGAACTGTCCCTCGCTAACACCATCCCTGCAGCCAAAAAAGTACAAGAAATTATAAGGCAATATAAAACACAATTAAATAGAGGAGAATTCTAAAGAAGGATCAGACCTGTAAAATATTATCCGCTCGGGCTTTCTCCCTGTAGCTTTTTTAAATGAAATAAGTAAATCCCTGAAAAAACGTCAATATGAGATTTTTCACTAAAATGTCAGATGTAAGAGAAAACTGAATAGAGAACGCACCTGATCATGCCACCAGAAACATTTCCACGTTGTGGATCTGATTCAAGCTTATATAAGTCCTCAATCAGCTCCTGGCGATGGGCCTGAGCACAAACCAATCCAGCATATTTGGTTATCTCTGGCCAGTCCTGAGAAGCAACAACCTGCCATATGTAGAAAAATATTTCATAACTGGCAATTCAGACCGAAAGGGCCACAAATAACATTTAGAAAAACAAAAGCTCCACAATAAGTGGATCAAACTTACTGCAGCAATTGAAGGGCTTGAGTCCTCCCCAGGCTGAGGATGAGTCACATCTGCACCAAATATAATTGTGGGCCTTTCACTGACCAAAGGCAATCGTCGTGAGATAGCATCAACAAGCACAGTGTTCCGTCCTCCAACCTACAAATTGCAATTAACTTGTCATAAATTATAAGTAAATATGGCAAAGTACACAAGCCACAGAAAATCAAAATACCAACCTTCACATTAATTTTCAAAGCAACATTGGCAAGGTACTGTGGGCTCATCCTAGAAACATGTTTGACTAAACAACATTGTGAAACTAGCCCAATTTCAGTCTCACATATACGCTTCAGATCCCCTATTACAAGGCAAAAAGTACAATATAAAAATCTCATGCATATACAAGAAAAAATCATCATCATAAATGGCATTATCATACCAAGTTATGGTTTTATTTTATGCACTTCTCTTTGCATGACCTTATAGCTTTGCAATTATTTAATGTACTTAATTTCTTTCCTAATCCTCTGATATTAATTCTATCAACCAACCTTATAGGCACATTTTCCATTTTACATGCATGAACTACCATGCTCATAATTCCACAAAATAATTTCAGTAAGTACTCAATATTATCAATCTCTTATAATAATTTCTCAAACAATCTTTGTTGGTTTTGGCATGAATTAATCTAAACATTTTCATTTCAAAGATGCCCAAATTAGTTTAGCCTTCTTAGTGTTTACCAACACAAAGAACCCATAGAGAAAAATCAATAACATAATAATGAAAAGATCTAGCAAATAATAAACAAATCGACATACACATAGAAGGTTCTTCTAAAATGAGAGCGAAAGATTTGTTTACCGTAAAGAGAACCATTATTTTCAGGCAATATTACAATGAGTAAATCAAGCTCTTTATGTTGCTGACGTAGAATGGTCATTGTGTCATTATAAAGTGCTTTCAATGCTCTTTCAACTTGATTAGGCCGTGCAGATGACAGTCGAATTACAGGCTCCATAGCAAATTCCTTAAGAGAAGTTTAAATTATGAAACACCTTTTCAGTAATTACAAGAAATTAAGTAAAAAGAACCATTGTTAAAATTATAGAACTTTTTTCTAGTAATCATAACAAAACTGCAACTAAGTTTACAAATTCCATTGTTAGAAAACATACCATTCCAGACTTCTGACACATAGAAGCTAGCTCATAACAAAAGCGACGAATATCATTTTCCCTTACATTTTGAGCAAAATTGATGCAGGTCCAGTTGCTGACCCTCCCGCCATTTACCAATTTCTACAGTGAAAAAACAAATATAAAGCCTTTTAATAGCAAGCATAGTGCATGTTATTTCAATAAATTATGCTTTGCACAGAAAATAATATAGAATATAACCTACACTACACTATTGACATGTATGCTGTTAGCATTCAACAAAAAATAATTTTTTAAAAAAAAAATTATTAGTTTAAGGATTCCACAAGCATTACATTCGCATACGTTGTAATTGATGAACAGGAATAACCTAAAACGAAACAAACACTGCATCAATAGAAATCCTCCATATCGAAATTTATTATGTTAATTCTCACAAAATATAAAGCAATCAAATCCCTGAAAAGATATCCAACATCCTAATATTGGATTGTGGGCTCTGAAAATTTGACACCGGTCTCCGCCACTACTTTTCGGTAGAGTTTTAACGGATTAAGTTCCAGAGTAAATTTTGGGAAGGCATGAGTTTGTAGATAAGACACTACCCAGAGATTTCATCCTCATTTGTGAGGAATTTATGATCTAAGTTCTGATTTCCTATAGGCACAAGCCCCTATAGTTAATTACCCCTCCCGATCACGAGAGAGATTTTTCGATTAAGGCTAGTCATCAATCAAATACGTAGAAATGTGGGTTATCTGACATATAGTAGTAGCATGGGTTTAGGTGTTTGAAAATTGGAATCTCGCCATCTTATACTTAAAGTCGATGGTGGGGGAATGGATGATGGACCCGATCAAGATCCTATGATTTTGTCATCTCAGGCGATCGTGGTCCCTGGTTTACTTAATTAGAGCAGGTAGTCGACCCAACCTAATAGAAGGATCCTTGTCGGTAGCCATTGATTGCTTGGTCCAAGGGTACCTTGTATACCTAGGGTAGTATTTGTCTAAGGGGACAAATTTGAATCCACCTTAGCTAACATAGGGTTTTGTGCCTTAATAATTATATCCTATTGATTCATATCTCAAGGATTTGATGTCACTAATGAACGTATTGGCTCTGGCCATAATCGTTATCTCGTTATGTCATTTGACGACAAAACCACTCTGTTCAGAGGGCCCTAGGTCATAACCATTTTGCCTGTGATGCTATTTAGCGGCAAAATTGCCAGTAAGAAGACACATACCATGTACTTACTAGAAGGAGATTATTTGAGAATGAATCCTACTTATATTTTCGACTAGGCATTAGCTCTATGTGTGCTGAAAAAATTTCAATTTGTTCACCTCGGCAAAATATTGCGGAGGGTGGATAGATTTTGCTTTAAGTGATTTGATGGTTGATTTCAATTTTAAACATTTGGATTTTGGAGTTTTTGAGATTTTCTTGGAGTTTATATGGGTATTTGGGTGAAATTTTGGATTTATAGAACTAACTATCCCTTCATTGCACTTATTGTTCAAGTTCAAGTTCATACTATTTGTTGTTCATGTCACATTCGAGTTCAAGTCTTTGTTGTCCAAGTCAAGTTTAAATTGGGTCTTTTATTTAATCATTCAAGTTTGCATTTAGTCCATTTAATTGTTCAAATCAAGTCCAAACAAAGTCCACTTTTTTTTTGTCCAAGTCATGTCCTCGATTTACCAAAAATTTTGGCAGTCTGCCGGCGTCTCCCCCGTTTAGTGAAAATTTCAGGAGTCTGGGCCTCTTGTCATGCTAGAGAAAAGCATGCAAGGTCGGTGTCAAATGACACCAATGCCAAAAATCTTCAATCACACCACGCCAGAGAAAGGCGTACATGGGTTTTCAAGAATACCTTTTTGGAAGCACAATTATTTCCCCGATGGTACTGAGGCGCGTACGAGAACTTATATTTTTGTCCCGCCGTGCTATGAAAAGCGACCACAAGGGGTTCCTCGGCGTGCCGCAAACACGGTAAACAGACTTTAGGTAGATTACTCGCCTCGCCGTGAGTACCGCGACGAGCTTCCTCCCACCGTATTAAGAAAAGCGCACATGGGGTGGTTGCTCGCCACGCTATATGCGCCAAAAATGGGGTTTTAAAGTTTTAGAATTTTATACCTGCATTGAGGGGATGACGACGATGTAGGGGCATGCAAATCGAGGTAAACATTTTTCTTTTCTTTTTTTTTCTCTTCCTTTTTTCCTGTCTTTTTTTTTTTTCTTTTTTCTTTTTACTTTTCTTTTCTCATCATTTTTTTTTGTTTGTTTCATTAACATATTTCCTACTGTTTGATCTAGTGTTGTGGTGGAGAGTTGGAATGGGTGTGTAAGCGATTGAAAGTGTGTTCTAACGGGCTGATTTGAGTAAGATAGACTATTTGAGTGAACTTGGGAGTGTAGTAGGCTGATTTAGACTAAGGGGCTGTTTGGTAGCAGGATTTAGGCCGGATTTGAGACGAATTTGAGCGAAATTCAGCCAAACGGCCTAAAATGCAAAACCAAATCTCACGGCAAGTGAAATCCGGGATAGACAGAAAATTCCGCCGATTCGAGCGAAATTCGGGATTTCGGAAATCCTATATTTTGCGGGATTTACGAAATCCATGCGCTATAGTAAGAGTCCCTTGGATAAATCCTGCTTTATAGCCAAACAGTCACACAGGATTTATCATAAATGTTACCAAACAGTTTTCAGGATTTAACCCCTCAGGATTTCGTAAATCCGAGATTTGAAGGATTTACGAAATTCTACTTAAATGAAATCCTATATTCTACCAAACAGCCCCTAAAGGTTTAGGGTTTAATGGGGTTCGGCAATATGAGATTGGGCTCGATTTGTAGAGGGAAAGGCAGTCGGGTAGCAAGCGGCAAGAGGTGGACTTCGACTGGGGCTTGAGGAGTCGGGCACAGCAAGCAAGAGGCCGGTGGAAGTGTGAAGGATATCGCGGCTAGGGCTTTTCTGAGCGTCGGCTTTGTGGAGAAGTGGGGAAAGAGGTTCGGCTAGGTCGTGAGAATGGCGAGGAAGAAGAAGATGGTTCGGCTGGGCCGTGAGAATGGTGAGGAAGAAGAAGATGGTTCGGCTGGAGCTTGGTCGGCTATAGGAGGAGTTCGGTCGCAGGCTAAGAGGGATTTCTCGCTGTTGAAATCTGAGGGAGCAGAGGAAATGGGGTCGGGAGTTTGGCTTTGAGGAAGTCCAACCCCACGATGGTTCATCCAACTTCCTTTTAATGACAAGGAGAGGCGTTATTCCAAGTGTTGGATCGCAGGAAGTCCGGGAAGAGACGCAAGTGCAGCGGGATTTGCAGATTCAACAGTCTGAGTTGTGCGGGATTTCGGTGATCCTTCGACAGGTATGATGTTAGCAGGATTTCAGCCAAATTTTTTAGATTTTTTTTTTTTTTTTTTTTCTATGTAGGTCAACATGGACCCTAACGACCCATTATAGATGAAACCGAAAGTTGAAAGAATCAGAGAAAACTCTACCGGAATGAACCTAAAATTTAGCCGATACAGGCATCTAATACTTATCATTTAGAACTGAATACGACAAAGTACAAATATGAGAATGGTAAAAGTCAAATTTAGGCTTCATTTCGGACCGCTTTCTTATTGCTTCTTAAATCAGCTTTTTAATACAAAAGTTAAAATTTTTGTACTATAAAGTTGTTTTAAGAAGCAGTAAAAAAGTCGTCCCAAACAAAATCTTAATAAAAAAATTTAAGTTAAACAGGCAGATTTTAGAAGATTTTAAAAATCTCATAGACATGTAGATTTTAAAAATCTCATAGACATTGTAGCTCTATGGAAAGGCTGGCATCCAGGTAATATTACAATATATGAACAGTAATTGTCCAACCCACCATTTAAAAACAGCCAGAACTATTCTAGCACCCAATCGATAGAACAAAAAGAATTCATGTAGCCAATCTTATGTAGTGAGATAAAAGATTTGATGTTGTTGTTGCTATTGTTGTACAAATGGGATACATTATTGTTTTTCTGTCATTATAATAGCTTAAAACGAATGTATAAGCAAGCAACATAAACTAATAGATAAGATGACTTTTGTCATTGGCTCTGCAAAACAAATACCTTATTCATCATATTCCATTGACCCTTTTTTGGCAAGCAACTCTGCTCCTCACCAGTTTCACTGTATTTAAGCTGCACAATTGGAAGCATGAAACCTCAGAGACTAATTAAAAGATATTAACATAATCAACAATACAATAAATATTACCACTTTAAAGCAGCTTAAAACTTTGTGAATAACTATCTAAAGTGTTTATTCAAAAAAATTTATCTAAATCTTTTATAGCTTTTTCAATTAACTGCAAAAATTCAAAAACCAAAAAATCAACTAGAGCTTCATTATTAAGAAAATGTATTAATTACAGCAACGGCTTAGCTAGTTCAAATAATTACTAAGTTGCCAGTAACTATTTTCTATTCATTTTATTTTAAATTTCAATCAATCTTTTTGAACAAACTAATTAATAAACAAAAGAAAAATATGATATCTTCAAAATAAAATCAACATCCATTATATACTATAATTTATGATTTTATGCAATTTCAAGTTTGATTCCCTTGTCTTCTAATAATTTAAGAAGATCATTATTCCAAAACATACATATAAACCAAAAATCTATATAAGCTTGTATATGATTGTAAAAGTCTATCATAAAATTTTTTTTTTTTGGACATTTAACCAATTAAGGTAAATTCAAACACACATCACATGCGCAAGACTCGAATCCAATACCTCTTGATTAACAGTCAAAGCTCCCAACCAACAGACCAAGTTGAGTTATGTTCTATCATAAATCTCACTACATGCAATTAGACTACCTACTTTCTCATTAGTTTTATAAGGAAAAATCAATTTATTTACATACCCGAGGTGCAGGCAGCAGGCGTGCTTCAACTGATGCAAGTTCCCTACGGATTTTAATTCCAAACTCCTTGGCATATGGATCCAAATGGTATTCATTACGATTAACCGTCTAGAAAAGCAATATTTGGTACTTATAAATATGTCTTATAAAACTAACAAGGATGAATAAAGAAAGGAAAACCACATATCAGAAAGACTTTCTATCTTGAAAAAAAAAAGTAAAGAGTACTTTAAAAGAAGAATTAAATAGAAAAAAGTCATTTTACCCTGATAATATCGCTCTCACGATCTTGTGGGCGCTGGCAGGTTGCCTTTAAAAAAGCAGTTACTTGTTTTCCATTCAACCTTTTAGAATATCTTTGTCCTTTAACAATCTGGCAAACCTGATTACAAACAATACTAGCTATTCAACACCAGCCTTTAGCCAAAAAAAATATCTAATGTAAACTTCATCATAAACCAAGCACAAACTCCACAAAACTGGACGCATTAAGAATCATTATTGCATCAAGACACAATTAAATAGGTGTTCACAAAGGCATGAATAAATGAGCATACCTCCATGGGAAGATAGTTTGGCCTCTGTTGATTGCCAACTTGAAGACAAGGCAAATTAGGAAGTTGGATAACAAAACCATAAGCATCTTGAAAATATTGTATCACTGTCTTCATTGTGCCTCTCTCATCCACGGAAAAACTATCACCAGCCACAATACAATACTCATATGCACATAATATATAACAACAGAACATCAACGGAATAGAATACTACAGATAATTAGGCAAATACATACGACAGATCTTTTGTTGTCTGTGGCGTTAAAGAAGCTATACGATATTTTCTACGGGTGTTGCCACGATGTGTAACCTCCACTTTCACACCTCTTAGCGATTTATTCACCTGCAAAAGCAGCCAAACAAGCATGATTTTAACTGAAGCTATTGCGCACAATGATTATGAATTTGCACTTTCTTTAAGGAAGAATTCTTGAGCTTTCCCAAAAAGGGAACAAAGAGAAAAGAGTAAAAGATGACTCTTGTAGGAAAGATAGAAGAAAATAATTGATACCTATCACTGTGTCAAATTCAAACTATATAAAAAGTGACTACAATATCTCACCTAATAGTGAATAGAGATGTAAAAAAACAAAATAAAAAAAGTAGGGGAGGAGGAAATTCTTAAAGGCCTCATAATATAACAACAATCACATTTGGAACAAGCTAAAAATCATTTCATATTTGGGAAACTAACCGTAGCACGTTCTATATCAGTTAGCTTTCTATGTTGAACATCTCTAAAATCCCATCTCAAAAGCTTTATTACAAAATCAACAACAGGCGATTCCTCAATGAATGCAGTTGATGAAATATCTGCGTAAGGAAGGTACATATCAAATCAAACATTGACAAATACTAGAGCAAATTATGTAAAAACAAAGATGAATATGCTTATGTGACATGCAGAGCATTTGATAGACATCTTTTACTTTCTATAAATTGAGAGAGTATTTAGTTCATTTTCAATTAAGTTTAGTTTGTGAATTAGGTTTTTGAGGTTTGCAAGTCTTCTTAATAATAATAGGAGAGTTCAATGCTTGCAAGCAAGCTTTTCAAAGTTCCTTATAAGTTCCCTGTAATTTCATTATTTTTTAAAAAAAATTTATTAAATTGCATGTTATTTTTAAAAAATATATATTATTTTAAGTTCAGATCACTGTAAGTATGATTAGTTTAAATTTCAGCAGCCTCTCAATATCCCGCCCTTCAGGAAGCATCCACGGGGACGGTTAAATTTTCCAACTATGCTTACAAAAATGTGCATGATCTATGTTGTGAGACATTGCGGCCAACAGGCTTTCTATCCCACTGCGCTTGAAAAATTGTGCATAAGACTTCACAACCTACACGAGCAAAAATAGGACTTCCTGTCATTTTGGAACAACATGAACAAGTACTTCTTTGAAAAATCTCTGCGATGGTTTTGAACAACACCCACTTGTAGTAGGGTTTATAAGTTTCCCCATAATGCAAACGGGTACTTAATTTTGGAGTTTTGAAATTATACCTTGAGCATGAGTTAGTCAAGGATGCGACAAAGAGAGAATTTCGCGAGGGGCGAAAACAAAATTTTTACTTTTTTTAATATTTTTGTTTAAAGAGAATGGGGGAGGAGAGAGGGAGGAGGGAGAGAGAGAGTGGTACGGGAAATAGAGAAGAGAATAGTGAAGACAAAGAAAGACAGTGTGAGAGGTTGTAGAGATTGAGGTTGATATCCCTCTCTCTTTAGAGAAAGGAAGGTGGAACTAGGAGTTCGGCTAATGGGTAGAGGAAAGTGGAGGAAGAAGGTGGCCGATGGTTTGGTTGGAGGCCATGCAGGTGGCATTTAGGTGGTTTAATTGCAGTGGTTTGGGGAGGAGATGATGGAAGAAGTAGAAAGAGGGAGGTTGCTGTAGGTGTAGTAGCTAGGCGGTGGCGATGTCAACGCTAGCTCGCATGATAACTGCAACAATATGGAGTTGTAGGCGGGTGAGGAAAATGGAGTAGAGAAGCTCGACTATGGTTGTTGGCTGGCACTAGATGGCTAAGAGAGGGCAGAGGGTCGTGGCGGCAAGGGATATTTTAAATAAAGTAATATTTCAATAATTAATCAAATATTAAGATAGAATTACATAATAGTATTAATTAGATTAATAATTAAGGCAAAATTAAATTAATTATAATAAATATAATTAAATTAATTATTATAAAATTAGAAATTATTAATTTTTATATAAGTTAATTATATATTTATAAATTAATAATTATATAATTATTATTAATTTTTATATAATTAAATTAATTATCATAAAATTATAAATTACTTATTATATAATTATATAATACTATTAATTATATTAACTATTAAGGAAAATAAATTAATTATTATATAACTATATAATACTATTAATTATTTAATTATTAAGGTAAAATTAAATTAATTATTATTGAATGAATGAATAAGTAACCTATGGATGGCTTTATTTTAATAATGATTTATTATATAAAAATTTATTTATTTTTCCATGATACTTAATTTAATTAATAATATTACATAATTATATAATATTTAATCATAATGTTCAATTTTATTAGTTTATGTAATAACTTAAACTTTTGGTAGTACATATATTGAAAATTAAATAAATTACATAAATTAATTAATTTATGTAATAAGTTACAAATTATCTTTTAATTAACTTACAAATTAATTAAATTGTAACTAATTAATCATTATTTAATTTTTAATTAATTTACAAAATAATTATTTTCACAAACGCTGATATCCAAAATGCGTGGAGCCGATCAAAGAGGAAGACGCTGAAGGATTTGGCGTTCTTACTAAATAATGAATCAAAGGATGTAATAAATTTTCAAATTATTTAAATATCATCTAAATAATATAATAATTAAACAATAATAGAAACTTTTGATTAAAAAAATAAATATTCATGCATAAATAATATGTCTTTTAAATGTAAATTTAAACATATTTTGTTTTTAAATTTAATTCATATTTATTATAAAATTAATTTAAATATAGACTTATGAATTTATTATAAATAATTTATAATTTTTGTTATAGGTTTAGAAACAATTTATACTTATAAATTATATACATATTTTACATTATAAAATTGCATCAAAAAATTTATGTTATATCATTTATTATTTAATAATAAATAAAAATTATTTTTATATTATATAATTAAATAAATAATCAATTAAATAGATTAAAAAGCTAAATGTTATCAGCTACAAATTAAATATTATTCACATTATAAACATTAATTAAAAAATGTGTAAAAATATATAATCTATATACATAATGAAGATGAGAACTTATTAATTTTTTTAGTCCCACATCATTGAGGTACTATATATTTGTATTGTTTATATTGTTTTTTTTAGATGATAGGAGACAGAAAGACTGGAGAAGTCATGTGGTTAAAAAATTATTATTAAATTTATTATATATTTTAAAAATAAAAATCTATAAATTTAAATCAATTTATTATGTTTTATATTAAATTTATTAATTTTTTTAGTCCCACATCATTGAGGTACTATATATTTGTATTGTTTATATTGTTTTTTTTAGATGATAGGAGACAGAAAGACTGGAGAAGTCATGTGGTTAAAAAATTATTATTAAATTTATTATATATTTTAAAAATAAAAATCTATAAATTTAAATCAATTTATTATGTTTTATATTAAATTTATTAATTTAATTATATACTAGCTCATTTTAAAATTATTTATTTCATATAAAATAAACCAATAGATTTTTGAAAACCAGTTTGCCAGTTAAAATCGGTTATGACTATTTCATTGCGAAACCTATTTTAGAGATGAACCGGACTTGCTGGTGGACCGGTTCACAGTTGAACCGGCCGGGCCAGCTAGTCCGAGATTAAATTTTAAAATATTGAAAAAAGCATTATTACCAATATTCAGTGATAAGCCCATCTGTGTAGGTCTGATGCTTTGATAAAATCCTCTCCAACATTCCAAACCTTCGCCAAGAGGATTCTTCTGACAAAGATCAGGGGAGTAGAAGGATCGTCCAATAGGATAACACCTAATCATTTTACAGAACAAATAATATTTTGAAACGTTTGATACAATATAGTGTCACTATTGAAAATTTACTAAATACCGGCAGTAATTCCGGCAGTCTGATCGTCGGTACAAAACCAATTAACCGACGGAAGTTTCGGAGGTCAAATGACCGCTAGTATATTCTTACCATGACGCATTTACCAGCAGTTCAGCGGTCATTTTTAAGTAAATTATTTCCATCGGTTGAAACCGCCGGAAATGCCGTCGATGAGTTTTACCGTCGGAAATATACCACCGGTTTAGATTTCCCACGCAGTTTATAAAAACCGCCGGAAAACAGCAAGAAGTTTTCATAACCGCCGGTAAATTGTTGTATTTCGCAGGAAATACCTCCGATAATGAATAATTTTTCTAGTGTAGTGTGTCGTGAAAGAAATAATTTCAGCTTGAGCACAAAATAATTACTTGGCAGTGGGCGATTCACGCAGCACAATGTCCAGAATTTGCAGAGCTTCTTGTGGAGCATCTGCTTGCCTCCCAGCCAAGAACATTTTCAGCTGATGAAGATCTGTTCGAGCAGCAAGTTTAATGACAACTTTGAAATTCCTCTGCCGCCTATATTATTAGCATATTGAGCATATCAGCAGGTCAAAATGGAAAACTAAAATCAACAGTACTAGGCTACTTGTGAAGAAAAAGACCTTGCAGCTCCAGCACCACCATCTTCATCAACTAAAGTAATTTGAAATTCCTTAGAAGTAAATGGTAGTGAACCAGCAGTATAAAGGCTCTTCCTGCCATCATAAACAGGAAGGCGGTCTCCCAAATGAGAGGCTTTAAACATCCTTACAAGTTCTTTGATGACAGATCGGTTAACCCTACGAGAAGAAACTTCTGGTGTAATGGAAACCTGTCCGATACAAGCAGGAACTACTGAGAGCATATATTTGGTGAAAGCACAGTATTTTGAAGAAAAAAATGGTAAGACTGTAAATTCAAATTTTGACCTGAAGAGTTAAAACTCACATCATATTGATAAAAATCCCTGTCAGAGAGCTCAGCAATGAAATGGTTGGCCTTAACCACACAGCTTAGACCACTGCTGCCTTTGCCTGGGCGCAAAGGAAACCGTAGTTGTTTGCTCGACGCTGGAACAACAGCCTTACTAATTGCTGGTTCAATCTGAAGAGAAAGCTGTTGAAGCTGCTCCGTCGGGATTTCAGAGGGCCTCGATGAGCTTGCCTCTTCAGATGGAGTTTGTGACGTTGCTTGTTGCAACTTGGGAAGCGGCGGCCTAGACGTTTCAGCTGCAGATGGGCCAGCGCCACCACCAGCTGGATAAGCACCACCTTGCGGACCACGTAGAGTTTGCCGGCCACCACGGCCCTGGCCGTGATAACCTCCACCAAGACCCTGATAACCACGTCCACGTCCTCCTTGCTGTTGAGGATTAGCGCGAGCCCAGTCCCTTCCAGCCTCGCCACATTGCTGCAAATCTGGATTGTAATGAGCTCCACCCTCTTGCTGCATACCTGACGGGTGCTGCGCTCCACCTCTTCTAGCACCAACAAATTCTCGTGATCCTGAGCCCTCACTGCATCCATCACCAGGACCAGGAAGTACAGTTCTTCCCTTTCTAACCATGGCTGCAACTACAATTACAAACGCAAAAATAATATATTTTTACCATACAATAATAGAAAGTGTATTTATTTACGTACATATCATTTCATATTATGCTATTTATATATCTAATTATCTAAAACTTCAATATTTCATAACTATCACCCATGAATTAAATATAGGTGCAAGAAATGAAATATTAAAATTTATATGATGATATGAGTAATAGGAATGAAATATATCAGTGACAAATTTGATATTAAAGTTTTCTATAGGTAATAGATATGAAATATTAAAATTTTAAATGTTAGATATATAAATGTCATGTTATAAAATAGTATGTATATAAATTCCTCTAATAAAAAATGAGAACATTATATCATGTAAGATGAATACACCCTGCATGCTGCATAAGAGCAAAAGAATTGCATACAAGGAATTTCTGAACCCAAAGAATACAACAAATACAGATTTATAGATAACAATTCATTGATGGAGAATAGACAAAGAGACAACCGGAAATAATAATAAATTTTTGCAACAGCAGCTTCATGTTTAGTTGCAAACAGAAAGGAGACTACATCGAAGTCAAAGTTATAATAATAAGTTGGCCCCTCTATGGATTTTATTTTAAAAGAAAAAAGTTCAAGACTAAAAACTTCCATCCATTGAACTGACAGCCTTGCACCAAAAATTCTTTAATAGGCCCATTGCACTGTGTAAAATAAATAAGAACTAAAAAGGGCTATAGATTTCATGTAGTATTATATTTACAATTAATATGTTGCTAGTCTGCTAAAAAGTGCTAAAAAGTGAGAGCCGTGATAGTTCCTATAGCAAAGTATTATATTAATAACAACAACAACATCAAGCCTTTATCCCACTATGTGGGGTTGGCTACATGAATCCTTTTTCTCCATTGTGTCCTATTAAAAGTAAAATTCTCGTTTAAATCTAATAAAGAAAGGTCATTCCTAATATTTTCTAACCAAGTCTTTTTAGGTCTACCCCTACCTTTTTTAACATAAGTCAAATCTAATACCTCTACTCTCCTAACCAGATCATCGGAAGGCCGCTGTTTTTTGTGACCAAACCTTCTAAGGCAACTCTCTCTAATCTTATAATAAATTTTATTAAAGTATATAATAATTTTTAAAATCTCATAAAATTATAATTATTAATGTGAACTCAAAATATTTAGTAAAATTAGAATATTTTTACTTTACTCAACATACACTCAACCAAATAACATTTCAGTATTTAGAATGCACTGCTTTTATTTTACTCCGCATACATCAAACCAAACAGAAAAAAATTAATTCTCTTGCATTCACTTTACAGACAACCAAACAGCTTTAATGTATTTACAAACAAACAACTTCAATGCATTTACTTTATCTTGTATTTACTTCACAATGTATTTTTTTTACAATGAACAGCCACATAGTAGCATGGAAAAGTAAACCAAAAATTAAAAAAATTCTCCAGTAGGCCTGCATAAAAGGGACTAAAATGTTTAGCCAAGGGAAAATCAGTAATCGTGATGCCGTTGGAATCGCAAACCCTATAACAAACAAGAAAGGATCCCATTGTAAGAAAAATTAAGGTGGAAAAATGCATAAAAAGAAGACAATAACTCAGTTGAATGATTAAACAGCGCAAGTCAATAAAGCATCAAAGCACATATAGTGAACATCATATGTCTGAATTATTGGAGTTATTAAGCTTAAAGATGTTACCTTATCAATATTATCACATGTGATTAATAGTTATGGTAAGAATTTGTTGTATTTATTATAGTAATATACCTTCATTATTAATGATATTTTCTTTCAGTATATTTTTCTTGTTGTTTTTCTCTTGCCTGTATATAAATAGATTAGAACTAGCATCAAATGTAATCAAGGATAAAATATAGCATTTTATGATATGTAACATGAAATTAGAGTTTTTCATTCTTCTACCTTCTCCTCCTCCATCCAGTGATCATTAATTCTACTGTTAGTCTCACAGGAATTCTTTTCAATGCAATTTTTTGGGGTTTTCTTTTATGGATATTATACTTGGTTCTATTGCTTTTGTTCCACTCATGGATCGTCTCTAGATAAGGAGGAGGTATTTGTCCTATGTCCCACTTAGATTTTATTTGGGACAGCTTTTTTACTGATTTCTAAAGCCTCTTTTCAATACAATTTTTTTTTAATTTGAAGTTTTTTATTAGAAAATTGTTTTATAAATCAGTAAGAAAGCTGTTCAAAATGAAGTCTTATTCTATATCTTTTTGTAAAAGAAAGATTTGCCTCTATTTCTCTCAATTTTGCTTGGTTTCATTGCTTTCATTTGTTTAGGCTCATTGCAACTCGTACCAAGTAAAGAAATACCAGTGTTTCTTTGATTTTTTTTAGCTTTCGATTGGTTTTTTCTCGTCGCTATTGACTCTTACCAAGAAGCGATTTGCTATCAGCTTTTTGCAATTCTGCTTTTTTATTAGCAAACTATCAAATGTTTATTGCAACCACATCACCACTTTGTTGGAATGTTAAAAATATTAGAGTTATTATATTCAAATATTATCTTGTCAATGACGTTATCACATATCGTTAATAATTATAATAGGAATGTATTATATCTATTATTATAATATATCTTTCCTACTCATATGATATGCTTGAGAGATTTCCTGATGCTTTTTATAAAGTTCTTCCTACTCATAGCTCTGATCATTCCCCGTTAATTTTAGCTGTTTCTAATTGTGATAAAAATCCGTCTAGATTCATGTTTAAAAACTTTTGGATTAACATGGATGGGTTTTGGGAGGTTGTTTTAAATGCTTTTGATAAACATTTTAATTGTAGTCCTATTGCTGCTTTCTATAGATCTTTGCAGATTCTCAAAAATTCTCTTAAAAGAAAAAATTGGTCTTCTTCCTGCTACCTTTTAGATGCTATGAATGATTTAAAGTATAAACAGCAACACTATATTGCGGATTTGCAGCAGGACCCATTGAACATGAATTTAAATTTACTTTATAAGCATTCCTGTGACAATCTTAATATTCTTAGCAAAGCTTGGTCCTCTTGATTGTACCAAAGAGCGAAGACTAAATGGCTTAGGAATGGGGAAAATGATCTAAGTTTTTTATATGCTCATATTAGATCTAGAAACAATATTAACGTCATCAAAGAGATAACCACCTCTGAGGGTAAGTTTGATAATAAGGCTGGTATTGCTGAAGCTATCATTAATCATTTTAAAGAGGTTTTTAACTCTCCCAGACCTGTAAATGAGGATGATTTCAATATTCCTGCAGGCAACATTATTCCCTCGAATTTGGTTGACTCCTTAACTTTGCCTTTTACTGATTTAGATATTAAAAATGTGGTGTTTAACGGACCCTCTTGCTCTGCGCCTGGTCATGACGGCTATACGTTTGACTTTTATAAAAAATCTTGGCATATCATTGGGCATAAGTTATGTAAAGCTATTAAAAGTTTTTTCACTTCTTGTCATCTCCCTAAAGGGGTTAAAGCTTCGGCTATTATTCTCATTCCTAAAAGACGGCATGCTTCTAATATAAATGATTACAGGCCTATCTCGTTATGCAATGTTTTTTATAAAATTATTGCTAAGCTTTTGGCTAATCGTATGAAGAAGGTCTTACCTTTAATTATTCACAAGAGCCAAGCTGGGTTCATTCATAACAGGTGCACTACTGACAACATTTTACTTGCTTCGGAAATACTTAGAGAGTTTAATTTTAATAGCAATCTTTTTTGTGCCAAACTTGATATCAAGAAGGCCTTTGATACTGTTTCTTGTAAATTTCTGATTAATAGTATGAGGCAAAAGGGTTTTCCTGACATGTTTATTAATTGGATTAATTGTTGTATTTCTAATTTACATTTTTCTATTTGCCTGAATGGGTCTTTGGAGGGGTTTTTTTAACTCCTCCTCTGGCCTTAGACAAGGGTGTCCTTTATCACCCCTTCTTTTATGTATTATTATGGATGCCCTTTCTTGCAGTCTCACGTCGAATTTTTTGGGAAATAATAATCCTATTTTTAATATTAATGGCAAGAAGTTTAATCATCTTATGTACGCTGATGATCTTCTTGTTTTTGGGATGACCAAACCTCATAATGCTACTAACCTTATGAATATTCTGACTGACTTTGCGGATTCTTCTGGGCTTAACATCAATCCTACTAAAAGTTCTATTATTTTTTCTAATAACACTGTTGATACTGAACAATTTTGTTGCATTATGGGTATTATTCAGAGAAGTAGTTTCCTTACGTATCTGGGGATTCCTATATCTCCAGAAAGGCTGAAAGCTAATTATTTTCAAGTGCTGTTAGATAAAATTATTAATCTTCTTGAAGGCTGGAAGGTGAGATTTCTTTCTTTAGCTGGTAGAGTTCAGTTTCTTAAATTCACTATTTCAAATACTCTTGCCTATTGGATCAAAGGGTCTATCATACCTAAAGTCATTTGTAAGTCTATCAACAAGCTATGTTCAAAATTTTTATTCCATGGGAACATTAATGGTAAGAATTTGCATATGATTGCTTGGGAGAATACGGTAATCCCTAAGCGGAATGGCGGTTTAGGTATTGTTTCTATTGATGCTTGTTATTATAGTTATCACTGCACTTTCATTTGGAATTTGCTTACTCAGGATAGTTTGATTTACTCTTGGTTCAAAAACAAATAATATTCCCCTTGGAAGCCTCCGATTGCAAAAGCCTCGAAATTCTGGAAAGTTATTTGCTCCACTGCTTATAAAATCAAGAATCATTTCTCTTTTAACATTAATTCTACTTCCAGGTTCTCTTTATGCTGGGATCCGTGGATTAATGGGAAGTCTTTATCTGAATTTTTTCAGATAAACCAGCGGTTCACTAGGTTATCTGTTAATAGTTGTATCAGGGACAATGTTTGGACCCTTCCAGACTATTTTCCCGATAATATGAAACATGTTATTAGCGCCATTGAGATTAAAGAGCAACCGGCTTTGGCTTGGGACGGCTCTTTAAACCCGAAATTTAAAAACTTTTTGAATTCTTATTATACTCATTTGGAGGAGGTGAAATGGCACAAGTATGTGTGGTATAAATCTTACTCGCTTAGATATTCTATTCTAACTTGGATGGCCATTCTGCATAAACTGAAAGTTGCTGATTTATTAATCAAAAAATCTATCCAGGTTAATCCGGTTTGCTACTTTTGCAACAATGCCCAGGAAGATCACTACCATCTTTTCTTTAACTGTGATTTCACCTTTAATATCATTAACAAGCTTATTCCTGAATTAAACTCTTTCTTACTTAGACCAAATTTGATTCAGATTTTTGATTACATGGATAACCAGCTGATTATGTCCAATTGGGAAAAGAATTTCTGCTGGCTTACTATTGGCTGCACCGTGTATCATCTTTGGAGAGAAAGGAATAATCGGAAACTTGCTAACAAATGGAATTCTATAGAGAATATCATCATTACTATAAAAAATGCTATACGGGTCAAAACGTGTAGCTGGAAGCATTATCATCATCTTATTGAGAAATTTCAATTCTACTGAAATTTTGGTTTTCTATAGTCTGCTGGAGCGGTTCCTCTTTATTGTTTTTTGCTGTTTTGCTATTGCTATTTTGTATTGTGCTTATTGAATTGTTTTGCTTAAGTCTGTTTAGGCTCTTTGTTAGGTTTGTTTGAGCCGAACTTTTGTCTTTGATTAGTCTTTGTTTTCCTGTAAGACACCTTATGTACCTTTTTTCATCTTAATAAAATGGGCTTTGCCCCGGTTCTACCAAAAAAAAAAAAATAATATATCTTTATTATTACAACTATTTCATTAAATATATTTTTCTTATTGCTTTATTCTCATATCATTAAATAAGCATATTTATAACAGAACTAAATTTAATCCAGCAAAGATGAAACCGTTTATAATTTATAGCAGCATTAATTAATCAGATCACATAAAGAAGCATTGCAAAAACACCGCAACCAAATGATTACAAAGTGAAAAAAAATAATTAAATATTATATTATCAATATTATCACATATGAATAATAATTACAATAGGAATATATGATATTTCTTATTATAATGTACTTTCATTATTAAAAAATATTCTTTATATAGTACTTTCCTTATTGCCCTTCTCCTATATATAAATAAGCATATTTATACCAAAACCAAATTTAATTAAGCAAAGATCTAGCTTTTTTATTATTTCTAGAGCATGGATTAATCCACAAAAATACGACAAGCAAAGAAGCAAAAAACAAAAACATTTCAAAATATGATCTCATCAATAATAACACACATGGTTAATAATTATGATAGGAATTTATGATATTTATTATTTTAATATACATTAAAAATTAAAAATATTTTATTTATTATATTATTTTAAAAATATTAATTATTAAAAACATTTGAATAGTCAAATTCAAACCCATATCAAATAAGTAAGTTTTCAATCTAAGATATTTTTCAATCTAAGATCTTTTGATTGATAAGTTCCCCAATTATTGTACTCTCATTAGTGTTCTCTTCTCCTATCATTAAATAGGCATATTTACACCATAACTAAATTTAATCAAGCAAAGAAGGTAAATTTTTATGATTTCTAGCAGCGTGAATTTAATGAAATATAACTAATAAGCATAGCAAAAGTACACCAAACAAACGATCAGAAAAGAAAAGTCAAAAGCACTTCAAATAGTAAATCATAAATTTTCTCACATCTAGTTAGCAGTTATGGC
This sequence comes from Dendrobium huoshanense, assembly GCA_016618105.1. Classification (NCBI taxonomy): domain Eukaryota; kingdom Viridiplantae; phylum Streptophyta; class Magnoliopsida; order Asparagales; family Orchidaceae; genus Dendrobium; species Dendrobium huoshanense. The sequence continues at coordinate 23,915,432 of CM028353.1, read as the reverse complement.
AAGTATTAATGACATTTATAATTAGCATACATCTTCATTAATATTAAAAATACTTTCTTTACACAGCTCATCTTGATCTGCTATTTGAGAGTTTAGGCTACCAACTAAGAGGTCTTTAGTTGAATTTGAATCTTGTATATACGATATGTGCCTTAATTGTCCTAAATATCCCACAAAAAAAATTTATTTCTTATACTTTCATTATAGCTTTCTTCTCATGTCTTTAAACAGGCATATTTATATCAGCGCTAAATTTAATCAAACAGAGAGTTATCCTTTATGATTTCTGGAAGCGTGCGTTGATGAAATCTAAAAAGAGATGCAGAGCAAATACATTGCAACGAAAAGATAGTAAAACGCTAGCACTCTAAAAAGAGTTGCAGACGATGTAATCGCTGGTAAAATCACAGCATTTAGAGCATCGGACGAAAAAGCCCAACCATAGCAAAACGCAGCTTCATCGCAAGAGAAAACAGAGGAAGAAGCAAAGCAACTTACTACGCCGGAAAAGTGTTCTGGGTATTAGCTAAAACCGCCTCTTCTCCGCCGGAAAACCCCTTGGCCTTTTCTCAGTCCCCTACTAGTGCGACTATAAAGATTAGGGAGGGGAGACCAGGAGCTGTCACGATCAGTTTCGCTCTCCTTGATATTGGATAGGCTAAAAATTATGGCCGTCTAGGGCAACCAACAGGCCCTATATGAAGGCAAAAATTTTCCAACGGCACTTCATAATAGGAACAGATTATTTTTTTAAATATTTAAAACAAAGACTCGGTTGTCCGTTGCCCGTTATTCGCTCAAGCGCGGCATTATCTTCTTACCATTCTGAATCAAATTTCAATTAATTCAAAACCATATTAAAAAAGAACATAAAATAACACTCAATTTCATTTGTAATAATTTTTTATCATTTTTTAAAGCAACTTTTTTTAATATAATTTTGTTTAAATATACTAAAAAATTATTTTATAAAGCAATACAAAAGTTTTCCCAAATAAAGCCTCAATTGTCTGTCATATTGTCCGTAATTTGTTACATGTTTTTTAGGACTTTCAAGAAATTTATATTACTAGGCTATATATAAAATAGCTGTAACTAAGAAGATGATATGAAAATATATTTTTTTGTATGTTTAGTTAATGCATATCCATGTCATATATGTATCAAAATATTCAATTTAATAGGTGATAAGTTCCCTTCTCAAATATCAAAAATCTAAAAATAAATAAAAATCTATAAACTGAAGTGTACTAATTATTAACTTCAAAGTACATTTATTAATTATTTTAATCTTTCAAAAAATCTGACAAGCTAAGAGCTGAGGGATTTTGAGAAAAAAATAAATGCACATGGTCGACTATTGCAAGATTTGTCATGGAAACCTGCAAATTGCAGGATGATGCATCAGAGTCCTCCTTCCAATTTTAAGAGGATATATTAACTTCATATAGACTCCTCTATTATCAAGGCTGTAAGATATCTATGCAGGGTTCTTATAATCTAGACTCTCTCAGCCATATCCATCCTTTTTAAGGCAAGATAGGAAAAGAAGGCCAAGAACCAAGACCTCTTGGTTGATAGTCTAAACTCTCAAACTGTAGAAACTCTTGGCCAAGAACCGTCGTGCAAGAACAGATAATGGAGGTAACGAAGAAGACAATGTCGATGGAAATAATATTTTGTATTATTCAAAATGTATAGTAGGTACAGGGTGTGTATATATAGCCTGATAAAGTGAGCAGTAGGTACACGTGTAACGAGCTGATAGGAGATAGAATAAACTAAGTAAATGAATACAGACTACAGTCCTAATGGAGGTGATTAACGACTAAGCTGTTGTTCTAATACAAACCAATAGATCAAGATGAGCTGTGTAGCCTCCTTTCTTTTCTCTCCCTTGAAAGGAGGAAAATATAAGGTAGTAGTAGTATAATTTAGATGTTTTTAAATAAATTTTTCTATTTATGATGAAAGTGTTTAGTTTAATACAATATGATGATTGACTGTCTAGGGAAATAAATGGGCTCAATATGAAGGTTAATATTTTTAAACAGACTATGAATTTCTATAATATGAAGCAACTGTTTTTTTTTACATTTAAAACAAGACTCCATTGAGGTATTTTCCGACAATTACTTGTTGAGTGGAAAAATCTTGTCACGATGGATCAAATTTTCATAAGGACAATTCATGAAGTTAACAATTAATAAAGTTATTTTAAGTTAATATATTTCTAAGTTTTATTTTTGAGTGTAAGATGTTTGTATATTTGATTAATTAACTGATTATTTTTTAATGATACAGCAACAATAACAACAACAACAATAACATCAAGCCTTTATTTGATACTGTGTAGGTTGAGTGTTAGACAAGTTTATGTTGGTCGTCGACTACCTACCACAACTCTCTATTTTTTTTTTATCAATAACTTGACATCCAATAATGACAGTATTATTAGGCTATTTTTCATGATAAGAAGTACAAAAAAACTTAATTAATAAATATTAACAATGAATACAACATTCTTAGCGAATTATATCATGCAAATGTTTGAGAAGATGTTTGAATATTTTTTGTTTTTTATGTTGCATCTCTTCCCAATATTCGTGGTTTAAATAAATATTTAAATATCTTATATAGAAAAAATATTAAAAAATATGAAAAGTTCAATTCTTAAATAATTAAAAAAATCTAAAAAAATGGATATATCCATTTTAGAAAATTGGCCTTAAAGAAATAAAAATATTAACTTCAAAGTGCATTTATTAAGGGATAATAAGACAATTGAATCTCTTTTAATTATTTTTAAAAGAGCCCATTCTTATCATAAAATTTATATTAGTGCTAGTTTAAAATTTTACCCTATTAAAAAAAACCAGTTTGAATTGCCTCCCCTATTACATTAGTTATAATTTGGGGGAAAAACGATAATTTGAAAGAGATGTTAGGATTTAAAAGTGACGGAAAAATAATTTAATCATCTCCGAAAGACATATCAAATCATCAAAAAGAATTATCTGAAGCATATCTGAATTCAGTGAAATGTAGAATCAAAGTCTTCGATTTTCACGTATAAAGCGACGTTCTCTAAGAGAGCGAGAGATCCCTTCTTTTCACTCAAGATTAGAAATGAGAAAAATGAAAACTTCACCGCTTAAACTGTGGACCATGACCCTTTTATACTTCAAATGTATTTTAATTTTATTTCAACCCATTATTAAAATAAAATAAATACTTGGCCTCTACAAAAGTAATTAATTTCATTCAAATTTAAATGAGATGCCACATAAGCCAAATAATAATTTAATTCATAAATAGATCACGAATTTAATTGGCTCAATTTTAGATAGCGTCTAATTTATAATATTATATTTATATGTATAAATATATAGGCCCACATATAGAAATTTCTCAACAATCTCCCACTTTTGCCATATATATATATATATATATATATATATATATATATATATATATATATATATATATATTATAAAATAATCGTAAGAGCTCCATATTTGCTATCTTTATGAAATAATATCTCTAGATAATTTAGTTCATTAATCATATCAATATAGAATCAAAGAGACCTTTGTCACATTTTTTATAATAAGACCCATCATTGGTCACTATATTAATATAATTAAAGATATTGATCAAGTATGAATATGTAGTATAAAAATTTCATGTAATGTGATCTTAAATCATAACTATTTTCAATTGGTCCAATATTATAACTCAAAAGAGTTATAACCAAAATTCAATACTTTATACTAAGCCATAACTGAAAATTAAATATCTTTATTTCAGAGTTTTCATTTATGAAAATAATAATACTTTAGTTTGACCAAAAAATAAGTTCATAATAATTAAACAGTATAAACAAACTCTCACTAAGCTAGCATATCATCAAAACAGATTACACCCATATGAGCTACATGCTCATGAAATACTTTAGGTGTTAATTCTTTTGTAATTGGGTCTGCAATCAAAAAGTTTGTACTAATATGTTCAATAAAAAATTGAGAATTCTGAACTCTTTCTTTCACAACAAGAAACTTAATGTCAATATGCTTTGATTTTTGAAGAGCTAATGTTCTTCTTAGAATATAATCAACTAATTTATTATCATAATTTATCTTTAATGATCTCTCAATGCCATCAATAATATGTAGCCCTATGATAAAATTTCATAATTATATTCCCTAATTTAAAGTCTTATAACAAGCTATAAATTCTGCTTCCATTATTGAAGAAGCTATAAGTGATTGTTTAACACTTTTTCAAGAAATAAATCATCTAGCTAATATAAAAATATAGCCTGAACTGGATCTCCTGCTATCGAGGCAACTAGTAAAATTAGAATTGGAATACCCTACAATCTCTAAATGATCAGATATCTGATATATGAGCATAAAATCTCTTATCCTTTTTAGGTACCTCATAACCCATTTCACTGTTTTCCAATGATTCATTCTCAGGTTATTTTAATATCTATCAAACATTCCAACAATGTATGTAATATCCAGATATGTATAAACTTGAGCATACATAAGACTCCCTATTGTCAATACATATAGGATCTTATCCATTTCTTGGTTTTCAACTTTATTTCTTGTGCATTGGAGCATACTAAATTTATCCCCTTTTGCAATGGGTGTGTCCCCTGATGCACAATCTTTCATGCCAAATCTACTAAGTACTTTATCAATATAAACTATTTGTGATAACCCAAGTATACCATGGGAGCAATCCCGATGAATTTGTATACCTAATATAAATGATTCATTTCTAAGATCTTTTATTTTAAATTTATTTGAAAGAAATCTCTTAGTCTTATGTAACAAGCATATATCACTATTTGCTAGCAGAATATCATCGACATATAATATCAGGAGAATAAACTTACTCCTACTGATCTTATGATAAATGTATTCATCTGTTATGTTTTCCTTAAAACCAAATGAAGAAATCACTTAATCAAATTTTTTGAACCATTGACAGGAAGCTTGCTTTAAATCATAGATGGATTTCTTTAATTTGCATACCAGATGTTTTGAATCAGAAGATTGAAAAATTTTTTGTTGCATCATATATATAATTTCCTCAATATCTCCATTAAGGAATATAATCTTTACATCCATCTAGTATAGCTCTAAATTATAATGAGCTACAAGTACCATTATGATTCTAAAAGAGTCATTCAAAGAAATTGGAGATAAAGTCTCTTTATAATAAATGTCTTCCTTTTGAGTGAAACCTTTAGCAACTAGATGTGCTTTATATCTTTTATTGTTAACTTTTTCATCGTCTTTCCTTTAAACAATTCAAAAAAATCCCATACATCATTATTTTTCTTTGATTTCATCTCATTTTCTATGACTTTATCTAATTTTGGGAATTAAAATATTGCTTGACTTAACTGGATGAGATTTGGGCATCTTCAAATCTCATATTAAACTCATGCTCTGTAATATACAATATATTCATTTGAAATTACTGTTATATATTCATTTGAAATTATTATTCTCCTTTCCATTGTGGATCTCCTTAATAGTACTTCAATTTGAGGTTGTTGACCTTCAATATGAGTGAGATATAATTCAAAATTATTTTGATTATTTAAATTTACAATCTGAATAATATCATGCATAGTTACATGTACTTTTTTAATTATAATAATAGGAACAGTAATATACTCCTCTTTAAATTAAAATCTTTAAGTTTATCACTCTCACTATATTCAATATCTTCAATAAATTTAGCATTGCTCGTCTCAAAAAATTTATTTGAGAAATCATAAAACTTAAAGTCTATTAATCTTTCAGAGTATCCAACAAAATAACAGCTAATATTTCTTGAGTCTAATTTTCTTTCATTAGGCTTATATGGCTTAGCCTCAATAGGACATCTCTAGACATGAAAATGTCCAATGCTAGGCGTCTTTCCAGTCCACAACTCATATGAAATTTTAGCTATTGCTTTGCTTGAAATTCTATTAAGAATATAAATTAGAGTCTTTAAAGCTTCTTCTTAAAGTGATGATAGTAAAGAAGAATGACTAATCATACTTCTAACCATATCATTCAAGATCCCGTTTCATCTCTCGGTTACATCATTTTGACTTGGAGTCCCTGATATAGTGTATTAAGGAAAGATGTCATATTCTGCTAAATATCTTATAAAATGCCTTTGACGTTGTTCACATGATCCATCATATCTACCATACTATTCACCACCACGGTTAGATTTGACAACTTTAATCTTCTTACCAAGTTGATTTTCAACTTCAGCTTTGAAGATATTAAATACATCCATATGTTTTTATTTTTTATGTATTAAGTATAAGTACCCATAATAAGATTAATAATCATTTATGAAAGTAATAAAATACTATTGATCATTCTAAAAAGTTATAGGGATTGGGCCACAAATATCAGTATATATATTAATTCCAAGACATTTAAACTTCTTTTGGAATCTAATTTCTTAATATTTATTTATTTTTTCTTAATATATTCAATAAAATTTTTAAAATAAGTATAATTAAGAGAATCAAGAATTCAATCTAACATAAGTCTTTTAATTATTTGTTTAAAAATATGTCATAAATATTTGTGCCATAACATAAAGGAATTCTCATCAGTTAATTTTCTCTTTATATCAAAGTTATTTATATACAAAATTTCATTTATCTGTAAGGTAGAAATATCTAATTTATATAGATTATCAATCAAATAACATGTACCAATAATTTTTGAACACTAAAAGTGACTAAATTTTCTATTTTCAAATGAACAAGAATAACCAAATTTGTCCAAACATAAAATAAAAATTAGAGTATGTCAAAATGACAGTACATAAAAAAGTCTCACATAAATCCAAAGTAGAATCATATTCTAAGCACAATATATATAAGACTACAGATTTAATAGTAGTTTTATTGCTATTTCCTACATAAATGAATTCTTCAGCATCATTTGGCACTATGTTCCTAAGACAACTCTACATAGTCACACTTATGTGAGTAGTTGCACTTGTATTTATCAACCAAGTATAATTTGGTACTAATAACAAATTAACTTCATAACAAATAAGATTTTGAAGTTTACCCTTTTTGATAAGCCAGTTAGCATATTTTGGACAATCCTTCTTTACATGATCAATATTCTTACAAAAAAAAACAAGTAATAATTGGATCTTGCTTTTGTTGCACTTTAGGTTGTGAAGTCACTTTATATGGAAAAATTATTGCATCCTCCCACCTGACGTAGAGCTACATCAGGTAGCTATGATATGTCTCCACGTGCACTTACTCTTGACCGCGCGGCCCGACGACCCAATCCGTAACGGACCCGGGAGTTTGCGTAGCTCGGTATTACTAGGTATTGGTTGATTTTGCTCAACAAAAATGAAAAATACTATTATGTGAAGACCAATACCGAGAAATACCGAGCAATACCGAGTTCTTTTAGGTATTACTCAGTATTGCTCAGTATTTGCTCGGTATTTGCTCGGTATTGGTCTTCATAGAGCAATACCAAGCAAATACCGAGCAAATACCGAGTAATACATAGCAATACCGAGCAAATATCGAGCAATACGCGGACATAGTAATCCCGGATTCGGTCCGAGTCGGGTCGTCGGGCCGTGTGGTAAAAAGTAAGTGCACGTGGCGACTTATCATAGGCTACCTGATATAGCTCTACGTCAAGTGGGAGGACGCAATAATTTTCCTTTATCTACGGCTCCTTCAACTTTATAATTTTTTTTCCTTTTGGTAGCAAAATCATGAGAAGAAAAAGCTAAATGAGCACTTTTTATTTTTTATTGTTTCAATCTTTCTTCCTCTTGTATACACTGAGTAATGAACTCATTAAGAGTCCATTCTTCCTTATGAGTATTATAACTTATCTTAAAAGAATTGAATTATGCAGGAAGAGAGATCAAGACTAGATGTACAAAAATATCATCAAACAATTTTAACTTTAATGCTCTTAGTCTTGTAACAAGATTAAATATTTTTTATAATATATTTCCTTATATTCCATTTGCCTTTATACCGCATTAAAATAAGTTTACTAAGAATAGTACTTGTTTCGACCTTTTTAGAACCTGTAAAATGTTCTACTATTTGGCTTAGGATTTTTTTAGTATTTTTCTCCTCAAGTATTGCACCCCTTATGATATCTGGAATAGAATGCTTCATGATCATAAGACTCATATGATTTGAATCCTCCCACTTTTCAAAATTTGTCATTTGTTCACACTACAAGAAATTCAGGTATTTTTGGCGGCTCCTATAGCCACCGATAATACCGGTGGTTAAACCAGTTGTTTAACCACCGGTATTAACCGACAGTTTTTAATTAACTGTTGTCGGAATTAGTGGTGGTATAATAACCGGTGGCTAGGGAGCCAGTTTTATATTTTATCGGTGCCTTTACTGACGATCTTGGCCGTCAGTTTTAAGTAACATTTTTATGGCGGTCTAAACTGTCAGAAAACCACTAGAAATTGCCCTAAATTTATCCATCCCAAGCCTTCCACTTCACTTCTTCACATTTCTCTCTTCTCTCACTGCAGATGCTTGCCCCCACACTCCTATGGCCTCTCGTGATCGATCGCTCCTCCGAGTGACTACACAGAAATCTGGCCGCCGACAACCTCCCTCTAACCGACAATCTCGATCCCACTCTAGTAGCCGAGCACGGCTGCAATCTACCCGTGAAAGCCATCCAAACCAAATTTAGGTTTGTTTTTTTCTCAAATTTGCAATTGGTTGTTTGAATAAGTATTTTCCTATTTCTCTTGGATTAAATCAAGGATTAGCATTAAGTCCATATCTTTTTGCTTTAGTCATGGATGTTCTCATGAGACATTTGCAAGAGAATGTACCTTGGTGTTTGCTTTTTGCTCATGATATTCTTTTTTTTATAAGAGTAGAGAGTGAGTTCAAGGTAAACTTGAATTATGGAGGTCAACCTAGCTTAGAGGATATACCTTTGTGTTTGCTTTTTACTCATGATTTCACAACTTGTTGATAAGACTAGAGAGGGAGTTCAAGGTGAACTTGAATTATGGAGGTCAACCTAGCTTAAAGGATGTACCTTGGTATTTTCTTTTTGCTCATGATATTCTTCTTATTGATAAGACTAAAGAGGGAGTTTAAGGTAAACTTGAATTATGGAGGTCAACCTAGCTAGAGTCTATACCTTGGTGTTTACTTTTTGCTCATGATATTCTTTTTGTTGATAAGACTAGAGAGGGAGTTCAAGGTAAACTTGAATTATGGAGGTCAACCTAGCTTAGAGTCTATACCTTGGTGTTTGGTTTTCCTTAGAGGATGTACTCAACTCCCCTTTTGGAATTATGTGAATATATTATGCTATTTTCAAGCCAAAGTGACTATACAAAGTGATAAGTAATCCTAGCATCTAGGGTTGTTCATAAACTTACAACTTTTTCTTTTTCTTATTTATATGTACTTATTTTTAAGACATAGATCATGATAAGAATGATTTGCAATGTATAAGTGTATGTACACGTTGACGTTTATGAACTTTAATAGTTATTTTGCAAGTGTTTGAGTATACACTTAATCAACTTAGAAGCAATAAGTCATTATGAGATCTATCATATATCTTTCAAGGTTTATGTTGCTGATCCCATAAATGACATTGTCGATTAAGTTTGTGTACAACACATTTTAAAATGAATACCCTAGACCTTTACATGCCTAAGATTTGCAAAATCATAAAACATGTTGTTGAACTTGATTTTGTCAAGTTACTGAGTTTGTGGAGTTGACTTGGTCAAACTGACCAAGCTAGGTCTCAAGACCTCTCCCAATCAATTTCTTGTGACAAAACAAATTTGCTAAGCATAGACCCGGGCCCAGGTCAATCTGGTTGACCAGGTCAACCTAGGTTGACCTATTAGGTCCTTTTGAGTCCTAATTCTAATCCTAAATAATTCCATGGCTTCTTGGCTCAAATCTCCCCTCCTTTGGACATAATTGACCAGGTTGACCAAGTTAAGTGTTGACTTGGTCAATCCAAGCTCTAAATAAGTCAAATCAACCTATTTAGGTCAATTTAAGACCCATTAATGGGTGGAATCCATTAAAAAATGCTCCCTAATTAAAAATCCCACCTAAATCACTCCCTAGCCCTCTGAATTTGATCAAGATTCAATCTCCACCGTCCATGATAGGGTTAGGCCCTTTAAATAGTGAAAATTAGGTTTTTACAGGGACTTTTTTTTGCAATTTCTCTCACCCTAATCATTCTCTGGCCAAGAAAATTGGTGTGCAAGCTCCCCTTGACTCCTTCCACCTCCCTCAACCAAAATCCACCGTTCAAAGCTCGCCGAAGAACCGAAGCCAAGAAAGTTCTAAAGCCATTTGTGATCGATCCAAGCGTTGGGAGCTCGAGGTTTCTTCACAGAACTTATTCCTGGACAGTCTACAAGTTCAGAGAACCCAAGATCTTCTGAATCCATCCATTGGATTGAGGTATATCTCAAACCCTAGGTAGAATCACATAGGGTTAAATAGCTTTGTGTAAAGCGCTTATTATACCGTGAAAATGGTCCCTCGTGAATGCTCTTCACATGTGTTGATGGTGTTTAAAATTTCATCGAGTTTCATTCACTCGATCGAGAGAACGAGCCAGAATAGTGTTCTAGGGCTCGGTTAACTTAAGTTTCGACTTATGTTCGATCGGAACCTTTGATCTTACGATCAACGATTCTGATCTAGCCGTTCCGCCAGATTTCCCAGCCCTAGATTCAATCGTTCACTCCGGCACCTGGTTCGGCTCGATCTGGGCTGTTGATCCGTTACCACAAAAGATTGAACGGCCCGGCGGCTTCGCTTATGTGGCTTAGTGAGGCCGTGTATACGGTCGTGATTGCCGCATGATTGCGGCAATCATTGCCTAGCAGCGCAATGATGCGCCGCCAGCAATGATTGACCCACGGTTAGCGGGACGTATCCCGAGCCGCCAAGTGTCGGTCCGAGGGAATTTTTGTGTTTTTATTTATTTTAAATAGTTTTTAAACTATTTTAACTTCAAAAACTCATAATAAATTCATTTTTATCAGAAAAATATGCACAATATACCGAATCGCTCGGATTTTTAACCTTTGAAATTAAAATTATTTTAAAATTATGTATATATTTTTAACTATTTAAAAAATAGTGAAATGGGTATTTTATTATTATTATTATTATTATTATTATTGTTATTATTGTTATTATTATTATTATTATTATTATTATTATTATTATTATTATTATTATTATTATTATTATTATTATTATTATAAATTATCATTGTTATATTTTAGTGGTATTATCATTAATAATAATAATAATAATAATAATAATAATATTATTATTATTATGCTAATTTGAAATAACTATTATTATTATTATGTTAATTTAAAATTACTTTGCTATTGTTATTATTTTTATCATTAGGTTAATTTAAAATTATTATTGCTATTATTATTACTAATATTATTATTCTTTTTTAAGTTAAAAGTATTTGTGATATTTATTATTGCTATTATTAAATTATATTATATTTTATTATTTATGATTATTACTAAGGTTATTATTTTGATGTTAATTTCAATATTTTTTAAATTATTATTATTGTATTATTTCTTTTGTTAAGCATTTAGCATTAGTTAAAGCATTATTATATTATTATTCGTATCATTATTAGTTAGTTTTATTGTTACTTTCATTATTTTAAATTAATAATATCATTGTTATTATTGTTTTATTAAATCAACATTAAGTTTTAGTGGTTCCATTATTTTAAGTTATTTTCATTTCATAACTATTTTAAATAGTATTATTTTGAAATTATTTTAAAATGGCCTTTATTGTATTAAAACTTTGAAAATTCATAACTAATTCATTTTTAACTCAGATTTTGGTCGTTATTTTAAGAAAAACATGTATTTTATTTTAAAATTATTTTCAGGAATTAATTTCTATTGTAGTGATAGATTTCTATTTTATATTCTTATTTGGTTATTTCACTATTATTTAAATAATTAATATAATAAATATTTGAAAATAAAAACTATTTTAAAACTATTTTTGAAATCTCGTTAGGATGGTCAGTGGATATCCCCTATATTTAGTTATTATTAATTGATCAATTTTTAATTACATTAATTTCCAAAATTCATATATTTATAAGTATTTTAAAACTATTTTTAAACTACTCATAATTAAATCCCCTAATTTTGGGAGATCCACTTCAACGAAATTTTAAGAATAAGTCATGCACATGAAAAGCAATCATGGGGGAGTGGGTTAGTGAATGATTGAGTCCCAATCATTCACTAATCACTTCGCTAGGCGCATTTACTTTTATTTTATCGTACCTCTCATGTGTAGGATGCACAAGCACTTCGTTTAAGCTCTTCTAGATCTAAAGACATGGTGTATTTACTTTGTTTGTATACTCCATTCATTATTACCTTGAGGGTTATTCTAAAACTGTATTTTAAACCCCCATAATATAGTGACACCCTAACGATAACAATTAAGGACCCGTCTAGCAAACTCAGAGAAATTATAAGAGCTATGATAGATTTCTAATTGACATGAAAACTTTAACACTTAAATTTAGTGACGTCTTAAACCTCCCAAAAAATTTTAGGATTTTTTTTAGGACTCTTTAGACCCCTTAATTAACCAACCCTAATTTACCCGTTAAATGGGGATCAGTAACTTCTAAAATGACAATAAATCCATTTCAACTCATAAAAATATCCACAATACCTAAAATTGTTCATAATTAGGTCCTTAACCTTAGATAAATAGGGCTTCTTAGGTTGGCCTCATTCTGACCCTTAATTTTAACTTTAATCAAAATTACCTTTTTGCCCCTAATAAATTTTTAAAATTTCCAAATTTTCTCCAAACACTTGGGAACATCTTCTTAGGTTATTTCTGACCTTTGGAGGTGATTCTAATCAGTTTGGAACTGTTTTGGATCAAAATCATAGAGTCACCCCCTAATTAGATAATTTAGATAATTCAATAAATACCCAAACTTTAAAATTTCATAACTAATTGTAGAAAATTTCAAATTAGGTAAAATCAATTGCATTCAACTCCAATTAGAGTCTAGTATTTATTAAAAATATTAGGATTCTAGAAACTATCTTAAATCTAATAATCAATTTTTCGGTCAACCTCAGCCTATAGCCTAAGGCCCGAAACTTGAAAAATTCATAACTTTGCCTAGAAAACTCCTAATCCAGCAAACTACATGTCTAACTACTCAACTTAAGGTCTAGTATTTACCTAATATGTTAGGAGTCCCAAACCTAGCCTATTTTTCATAGTGATCTTTTGGACCCCTTCAACATAGTACCTAGGATGATCTGGGACTTTCTAAAATTAGCTAATGCAACTTGAACTTTAAATATCACTACCCTCTGTAGTTAAAACTGATCAACAAACAAAATTAGTTAAAATGGATCTTAATACACTAATATTTAGACTTTAACTAAAATTTTATTTTCTAGCCTTTAACAAATTATAACCTTAGCCAATTTGACTAATCATCCTATATAGGACCTATCTAAAGCCACACAAGCTTTACACACACATGGAATTATTTTCTAGGGCACCACTTCTAGATCTAGGCTAGGACGGCATTTCCTTTTCTATTATGTGCTGGGTTTTCTGAGTTTTTATTGCATATTGTGATGAAATTAATATGTTTGCTTACTTTTACTACACTGTGGATTGATATGATATGTGTTAGATCTACCCCTAGGTTAGGGATGATATATATTGATTTTTTTGCATATGGCCATGCTCATGCTAAGATAAATAAAAGGGGGGCAAAATATTATGATTTTTAATATTGTTTTGTGCAGGTGCTTGCTCAGCCCCCCTAAATAAATAAGGGCTAAAATCATTAATAATAACTGATACATGTGCTCCATAAGCTGCATTAGCCCTCAATAATTAAGAGCATGACCAAGCATGACTGTGATGTGTACTTTTCTTTTCATATAAACTGCTTGGGACTATAATTGCTTGATATTTTTATTAGGATAACCTTGTAGGGTTTAGAATTTATTGCTTTCTATTAATATAATGTTTGTAATATTTGTGAGAGTTGTAAAAATGACTCTGAGTTGGGATATTCTTATCCAACTCGAATTCTAAAAGAAGAAGGCATCCTCAAATGAGAGAGTCTTTTTCCATTTGAAAGATCGAGTTTGGATGGTTTTAGATATCCAAAGAGAAAAGGCAATGCCCCTTAGAGGGGGGAATTATCTCTTCATTTTCGATATTCAAGCCAAGACGAATCCAAGGAGTCCAAGGAGGAGAGTGAAAGTTCGTTAGGGATGTTAAGCCCTATGAACTTAGTCCCCAGCTAACCAAGAGGGGGGGTGAATTGGTATTTTAAAAACTCTTTTTACAAAGAAAGAAAATTGCATAAACCAAATCACACCACAGAACTAAATGCAGAATTTAAAAGCACGGAAGAAAGAAAAAGAACACAAAAATTTATAGTAGTTGGGTCGACTCGACCTACGTCCACTCCTTGGAGACACCCTCCAAGTATTGCACTATAAAACGTGACTCTCCTTTAGCCCTCACGGCTAGGCAGAGAAGCCCTTACAAGAATCTCCTTTTTGCCACCCCGGCAAGGCAGAGAACCTACCTCCTTTTGCTTCCTCCTGAAGCTGGCAGAGAACCAAAACTAAAAGCAAACTTCTTACCTCTACCGACCCTTCCACGGATAAGAACTTTAGACGAAGATGAAGCAGAGCGATACTTGAAGCAACCCTTGTGAATCCCCTCACAAGCTCCCCCTCACAAGATCCTCTCTCTCTCTCCTCTCTCTCTTTCTCTCCTCAAGGTCTTCTCAGGTCAAGGCAGCAGCTAAAGGTCTTTTAAAAATGTTGAACGAGAGCTCTTAAATAGAAGAGGTTCAAAGGAGCTCATTAATTGCAAGTTACCGACAATATCGTCCAGGCCGATATGGACATCGGCCTGGCCGATCAGTACAAATCAAAGAAGATTGGCCAGAGCATAGCCCTGGATGTACTCCTAGACGATTGAAAATTGGCTTGATCGTCCAGGCCGATCTCACAATCGTCCTGGCCGATCCGTTCAAATCAGATGCAAATCGTCCTGACAATAGCCCTGGATATGAGCTGGTCGATACTTATCGTCTTGAAGTAACTTAAGGTTTTTGGCTGGATCGTCCTGGCCGATCCTGCGATCGTCCAAGACAATATGATCGAATCAATCATCCTTAATTACTCCCTTGATTTCCTAAATAATTATGGCATAATTTGTGAATATCGTCCTGGCCGATAATTAAAAATACAGTATACCTTAATTGTCTATGGCGGCAACTTCTTTCTATTTTGAGCTTATCGTTCTGGCCGATATACGTATCGTCCAGGACGATCTGTTAATGTCGGCTGCCTTAATTAAGAATCCTTATTTAGACTTTCTGTTTTAAGCTGATCGTCCAGGCCGATCCAAAAATCGTCCTGGCCGATATGAGTAAAAACAGAAATTCTAAGTCTCTCAAGTGTGTGTGTGAAGGGTTACATAGCATCAGTCTCTTTGATCATTACAAGTAGACTCAAGAAGTGAAAAAATAAAAGTACAGACTAACTCAATACTAAACCTACGCTATCCTGAATTGGCTTTGTCTTGTTCGTCCGATCTTCGATTCCTGAAACGTTAGAAGCAACAAACAGTTCAAGAGAAATAGTGTTTGTCAATCATCAAAACATAAGCAATAAAAAATAGATTTGCAACAATCTCTTCCTTTTTGATGATGGAAAACACTACGAAAACAAATTAGTAGTAAAAGTTCTGGATCGATACAAAAAAAGAACCTCATAAACTTCTTCCCCTTTTGACATATCAAAAAGGAGGGAACAAAAGACAAATAGCATATGAATGTTTTTTTTTTTTAATCAAGGCATGTCAATGATATAGTATTCCATGTGATTGATTTAAAAAACTTGTGAGTTAATGAGTTACCAATCTCATTAATCCATAGAATAGTAAAATATCCGTTCATGGTTTACCCTTGTCTCAAAACGTTTTCTTAAGGTAGAATCGTCTTTTGAAATCAATGACCTAACTCAAATAATTAATTGGATATGAGAAAAGGAATCCACCTACCACTTATCGTAAGAAAAATATCTTCATAAAATAATGAAGTAAGGTAGATTTGTCACAATCGTACGATAATCGAGATCAAGCCTTTGAGAACCAAAACTTCTAAGTTCTAAAAGATTTAAAAAGATAGAGTAGCTTGCTTTTGAGTGGACTCATTTTATGCCTCTTATCAATTTTGTGACGCTTTGTGCATCTTTTTATAGATTTTTTAATTTTTGGCATCTTTGCGCTTCTTTTGTTGGCATCATTGGCCAATTTTTTATTTATTTTTGCAAGCTAGATTCTCTTTTATAATCCTTTAAAAAAAATCTTAGTTGTGAATATATCTTCTCAGATATTAGAGAATAGGAGCTCTCTCTCTAACATAAGGAAGAATTACCACAAGCAGGATTAATAATCAAAGATAAGAGTAACGAGGGATCTTGATGTGACAAAAAGACTTTAATTATTATAAATACAAGATAAATTTGCTTAAGCAAGCTTAAGAAAAGATCTTAATTTCATAAACAATCTTTAATTTGAGATAGACTTTTGATTAGAAAAGAAAACTATGCCACTAAAATATGTTAGAGAAAGAGACACAATCACAAAATATTCCTACCATCTAAGAGATTAAGTAGATGAAAATACATTAACTACAAATTTTCAAAAAACAAGGACAAGGAATATAATATCATATCAGCGATGATTTTGAAAACTAAAAAAAGACAATAGAAAAATAAATCACAGTAAAAAGTCAAATAAAAAAAGTAAAAGAAAATAGCTAAAAGTTTCATGCATTTATGTCAATCACACCCAATCTGATCCTTAAAGAACTGAAAGTGTTGAAGGCCAGTGGTTTAGTAAAGATGTCTGCCAGTTGGTTTTCAGTTGTCACATGATGTAACTCAATGTCTCCCTTAGTCACATGATCTCTAATGAAGTGATGCCTAATGTCAATGTGTTTAGTCCTTGAATGTTGGATAGGATTCTTAGAGATGCATATGGCACTAGTATTGTCACAATAGATTGAGATGGTACTTACATGTAATCATAAATCCAATACCTGTTGTTTCAACCAAAGGACTTGGGCCACACAACTTCCAAGAGCAATGTATTCAGCTTCAGCAGTGGAAAGAGCAACAGAGTTTTGCTTCCTACTAGACCAAGAGACCAAAAATTGTCCAATGAATTGACAAGTTTCAGAAGTGCTCTTTCTATCCACCTTACATTCTGCAAAATCAGAGTCAGAAAAACCAATAATTTCAAAAGAAGTGCTATGTTTAGGGTACAAAATATCTAATCCTTGTGTCCCCAAAAGGTATCTAAAAATCCTCTTAACTGTAGTCATGTAGGATTCCTTAGGGTCAGCTTGAAACCTAGCACAAAGGCAAACACTAAACATGATGTCAGGTCGGCTTGCAGTCAAGTAAAGTAAAGATCCAATCATGCCTCTATACTTCTTCTGATCAACAGACTTACCACTTGGGTCCTTATCCAATGGAGCACTAGAAGTCATGGGAGTGCTAATTGGCTTGGCTTTGTCCATCTCATATTTCTTCAAAATGTCTTTTATGTATTATGTTTGATTTAGAAAAGTTCCATCTTCCAATTGTTTTATGCTAAACCCCAAAAAGTAGGATAACTCTCCCATCAAACTCATCTCAAACTCTCTACTCATTATTTTAGAAAAATCATCACACAAATTTTTATTAGAAGATCCAAAAAGTATATCATCCACATAAATCTGAATAATGAGTAAATCATCCCCAACTCTCCTAATAAAAAGGGTGGTGTCTACACTTCCCTTGACAAACTCCCTTTCTAATAAGAATGTGCTAAGCCTCTCATACCAAGCTCTTGATGCCTGCTTTAAACCATACAATGCCTTTTTCAATTTAAACACATGATTTGGAAATTGGGAGCTCTCAAAACCTGGAGGTTGTTCTACAAACACATCTTCTTTTATCTCCCCATTTAAAAAGGCACTCTTGACATCCATTTGAAAAAGTTTAAATCCTTTATAACATGCAAAGGCTAATAACACTCTAATGGCTTCCAATCTAGCTACAGGGGCAAAAGTTTCCTCAAAGTCTATCCCTTCTATTTGATTGTACCCCTTAGCCACCAATCTTGCTTTATTCCTCACCACCACTCCTGAATCATTCACTTTGTTCTTAAAGACCCACTTTGTCCCAACTACACTTTGTCCCTTAGGTCTTTCCACAAGTTCTCAAACATCATTCCTAACAAATTGATTCAACTCTTCTTGCATTACTAAAATCCAAAACTCATCAGAAAGGGCTTGGTTAATGGTGGTGGGTTCAGTCATAAAAATAAAGGCATAGTGGTTCACCTCCTTCCTAAGTCAATGTCTAGTCTTAACTCCACTATAAGGGTCTCCTAAGATCAAATCCTTGGGGTAACTTGTAGAGTATCTCCAATCTCTAGGCAAAGTGTGTGAAGTTTCTCCCCTTTCAACAAAGTTCTCTACTCCTTGGGTGACTCCTACTCCTTCATTACTTAGGTGCTCACTCCCCTTCCCCAAATTTTCTACTCCACTTGTAATCTCTCCAACATCATCATCTTCTACTCCATGTTTCTTAGGATCAGACTCATCAAAAACTACATGGGTTGTCTCTTCCACCATCAAAGTTCTCTTATTAAACAACCTAAAAGACTTTCCAACACTAGAATATCCCAAGAATACTCCATCAGATTTAGGATCAAATTTTCCCAAGTGAGACTTCCCATTGTTGTGAATGAAAACCTTACAACCAAAGACATGAAGGTGGGAAAGATTGGATGTCCTACCCTCAAGGATCTCATAGGGTGTCTTTTCTAATTTGGCTCTAACATTCATCCTATTCAACACATAATAAGCTGTGTTAACCGCTTCAGCCCAAAAGTATTTTGAAAGTGAATACTCAGCAAGCATGGCTCTAGCGGCTTCCACCAAGGTCCGATTCTTCCTTTCAGCTACCCCATTCTGCTGAGGGTCCTAGGGGCTGAAAAATTGTGGCTAATCCCCTTGTCCTCACAAAAATCTCCATATCTTTCATTTTCAAACTCTCCCCCATGATCACTATGGATGGTCAAAATTTCACAACCTAGCTTCTTCTAAATCTAAGTAGAAAAAGTTTTAAACTCCTCAAAAGACTCTTTTTTATGTGAAAGAAATCTAGTCCAAGTGAACATCGAGTAGTCATCAACAATCACAAAACCATAAACTTTCCCTCCCAAACTAGCTGTGCTAATAGGTCCAAACAAATCCATGTGAAGGACTTCTAAAGGTCTAGATGTGCTAATGTCCTTAATGGGGTGAAAAGAGGAGTGGACTTGCTTTCCTAGTTGACAGGCATCACAAAGGTGGTCTTTTGTAAACTTAAGTTTAGGGACACCTCTAACTCGGTCCTTTTGGGTCACATTCCTAAGGGTTTTTATACTTGCATGACAAAGCCTCCTGTGCCACAACCAAGAATCATCAATCATAGTTTTTAAGCAAAAAGAAGCAGCACATTCAATGTTATTTAAATTAAGTATGTAGACGTTGTTGATCCTCTTTCACTGCAAAATAGTGTTGTTACTTAAACTTACAATGCATGAATCCGCGAAGAATTGCACGATGAAGCCATTGTCACAGAATTGACTGATGCTGAGCAAGTTGTGCTTCAATCCATCTACAAGCAAAACATTTTCAATCATAAGGTTTTTGGAATTACCGATTATACCTGCTCCTACCACCTTCCTGGTGGTGTTGTCTCCAAGAGTAACCTTGCCTCCAGTCCTGAACTCTAGTACAACAAACCGGCTAGCATCACCAGTCATATGTCGAGAGCATCCACTGTCCATGTACCATATACTCTCACGAGGTCTTTTGTGAGAGCCCTCCTACAAAATTATCAAACGTTAGATTTAGGAACCCAAGCAGGTTTGGGTTCCTTCTTATGAAGAGAAGAATGTAATGCATGTGTGATATATTGTGGATCATGCACCTTAGGTCTCCACACCCAATGTGTACTATGGTGAATCGTGCAAGTGTGTGAGATGTGTCCTAGCATGCCACATGAAAAACATCAAACTCCAAGAAAGGGATTTCTTAAGTGATTTGAGTTATAATGTCTCTTCCTAGGTTTTGGCAATTGATTAAAAGTAGAAGTCATCCTAGTTTTCTTACATGCTTCTAAATCATTTTGAAATTTCAAATTTGCGCTTTTTAAAACTTCATTGTCAATCCTCAAATTTTTCTCTATCTCCTTTGACTTCTTAAAATCAGATTCAAGTGATGTGTGTGATATTTTTAATGCATTAAGCTCTTCAACTAACTCACCATAATTTTTATTTAACTCTTCAAATTCATCAAGTAAAGTCATGTGATTTGAATCAATTGTTTGATGGTTTTTAATCAAAATTTCATGCTCTTTTTGTAGATTTAAGAATTCTAATTTCAAGGTAGCATGAGTTTTCTTTAATTTCTTATATGATGCATGAATTTTTTCTGAAACTTCAAGAAGTTGATCGTAAGAAAGTTCACATACCTCTTCTTGATCACTTTGATCTTTTCCCATGAAACACAAGTTTGTAGTTTCTTCCTCTGGTTCAGTCTCAGAGGAGTCAGTACCAGATTCTGCCCAAAAGCTCCTTTGGTTTTTCTTCTTGTCCTTCCTAGACTTAGCTTTCTCCTCACCTTTTTCTTTGCTTGATTGATCTCTGAGCATAGGACAATCAGTTCTCACATGTCCAGGCTTCCTGCATTCAAAACAAACAACATCAGAAGATCCTTTAACATGTTTATGATCCTTACCTTTTCTCCAACTTTGATGATGCTTTTGTTTCTTCCTTATAAAGTTTTTGAATTGCCTTGTGATGAAGGAAATTTCATCGCTTTCAGACCCGAAAGATTCAGAATCCGATTTGTGTACCTTCAATGCAATTGTTTTCTCCTTTTTCTTTTCACCTACATCAACATTTCTTTGATTCACCCCTTGCTCGTAAGCAATGAGTGAGCCAAGTAAGTTATCAATAGAATAGATGTTCAAATCTTTAGATTCAGTGACTGCAGTGATTTTAGCATCATATAACGAAGGCAAGCATCTCAAAATCTTGTTAACTTTTTTATAGTTCGAAAGTTTTTTTCCTAGTGCATGCAATGAAGTAACAATCTGAGTAAACCTAGTGTACATGTCAGAAATCGATTCATAAGGTTTCATAGAAAATATTTCAAAATCATGCATTAAAATCTGCATCAACATTTCTTTGATTCATCCCTTGCTCTGATACCACTTGAAAGTGCTCAGATGACACTTGAAAGTTTGTTAGGGATGTTAAGCCCTATAGAACTGGCCCAAGGCTAATTTAAAAGAGAGAGGTGAATTAGAAAATTTTAAAACCAAAGATAAAACTAAAACCAATATCACCACATAGAAAACCAACGATGCGAAAATTAAAAGTGCGGAAGTAATAAAGAAAGAACACATCGGATTTATGAGGTTTCATACGAAAAAGTTCGTAGTCATGCAAGAGAATGTTTAAACGGGATTGTTTAACTGCATTAGTACCTTCATAGGTGATGCAAAATTTATCCCAAATCTCTTTACCAGTTTTGCAAGTTGAGACACGCATGTAAACCTCAGATTTCAAAGCACAGAAAAAAATAATTCAAACATTTCGCATTTAATTGAGCTAAATCTCGTTCATCAAAAGTCCATTCAGTAAAAGCAACTTCAGTTTTAACACCATTAATTTCACGAGAAGGTGGAGAATAACCTTCTTGAATAAGCATCCACATGTGATAATCAGTAGATTGTAAAAACGTTGACATGCGAGTTTTCTAAAAATCAAAAGGTAGGTTATCGAATAGGGGAGGTCGGGTAATAGAATACCCTTCCGTAGTGTTACGATTCCCAAGGTTAGCCATGGATCTAATTCAAAAAGTTTTCAAACTTAAAATTTTGAATCCCGCTCTGATACCACTTGAAAGTTCGGTAGGGATGTTAAGCCCTATGAACTTAGTCCCAAGCTAACCAAGAGGGGGTGTGAATTGGTATTTTAAAAACTCTTTTCACAAAGAAAGAAAATTGCATAAACCAAATCACACCACAGAACTAAAAGCAAAATTTAAAATTGCGGAAGCAAGAAAAAGAATACAGAAATTTATAGTGGTTCGGTCGACTCGACCTACGTCCACTCCTTGGAGACACCCTCCAAGTATTGCACTACAAAATATGACTCTCCTTTAGCCCCCACGACTAGGCGAAAAAGCCCTTATAAGAACCTCCTTTTTTTCCACCCCGACAAGGTAGAGAACATACCTCCTTTTGCTTCCTCCTGAAGCTGGCAGAGAACCAAAACCAAAAGCAAACTCCTTACCTCTACCGACCCTTCCACGGATGAGAACTCTAGACGAAGACGAAGTAGAGTGATCCTTGAAGCAACCCTTGTGAATCCCCTCACAAGCTCCCCCTCATAAGATCCTCTCTCTCTTTCTCTCATCAAGGTCTTCTCAGGTCAAGGCAGCAGCTAAAGGTCTTTTAAAAACATTTAACGAGAGCTCTTAAATAGAAGAGCTTCAAAGGAGCTCATTAATTGCAAGTTGCAGACAATATCATCCAGGCTGATATGGACATCGGCCTGGCCGATCAGTACAAATCAAAGAAGATCGGCCAAAGCATAGCCCTGGATGTACTCCTGGACGATTGAAAATTGGCTTGATCGTCCATGCCGATCTCACTGAAAGTTCACTAGGGATGTTAAGCCCTATAGAACTGACCCAAAGCTAATTTAAAAGAGAGAGGTGAATTGGAAAACTTTAAAATCAAAGATAAAACTAAAACCAATATCACCACATAGAAAACCAACGATGCAGAAATTAAAGTGCGGAAGTAATAAAGAAAAAACACACCGAATTTATAGTGGTTCGGTCAAACCTTGACCTACGTCCACTCCTTGGAGGCACCCTCCAAGTATTGCACTAACACAAGTGTCTCTCCTTTAGCCCCCACAGCTAGGCGGAGAAGCCCTTACAAAATCACTTCCACCTCTCCCGGTGCGGCGGAGTTGCCGGGTCCTTTGACACCAAAGAGACTTCTTCTTTGGTGAACTTACCTCGAGACAAGCCTTGAATCCGATGGTACTAAAGTGCGAGTTCGCCGGAGCAACCGTGTGGATCCCCCTCCACACTCCCTTGAGTCCCCCCATACAGGATCTTCTCCCTCTCTCAAACTTCACCCTTTCCTCTCTCCCTTTCAAGCTCTCTCTTCAAGTTTCCCCCACAAGAACAAAGCTACAATGGCTGCCAAAGACACTTACAAAGTGTCTTGTCATAGCTTAAAAAGAAGCTCTCAAAACGAGCTCATTAATGCAAGTTGCCGCCATTATCGTCCAGGACGATATCCAAATCGTCATGGCTGATTAGTTCAAATATGAGGAAAATCATCCTGAATATCGCCCTGAAATGAAGCTGGACGATGTCTAATCATCCCGGACGATCTTGCGATCGGCCCGGACAAAATCCCCATAAATTGCTTTCCAAAACTGTCTAAGAAATTTTGGAAAAATTATTCTGGATCGTCCGGGAAGATATTTTATAGTCCAGGACGATCCACCGGGACGATGTCCAAAAATAAGATTTTCCTAAGTAGATATGACAGCAAATTCTTGCTGAATTGAGCCGATCGTCCTGGCCGATACAGAATCGTCCAGGACAATGTGTTTTGCATAAAGACGGCTGCTTTAATGAGGATGCCCTAATTAGGGTTTCTACTTTTGTCAGATCGTCCAGGACGATATAAATATCGTCCCGGATGATGTTACCAAAAATAAAAATCTTTTAGGGCACAACTGAAAATCTTCCAAGTTATAAATCATCAGATACCACACCAAATACAACAGACTCAAGAAAAAAAAAAGATTACAAACTGACACAGACCTAGTCTACCCAATCTTGAGCTGGTTCCAAATTGCAGTCTGATCGTGTGGACCTGAAACGTTAGCACAAAAGACAATCATAGAGAAATAAGGAATGTTTGCTATCATCAAAATCATAGATCCGCAACAATCTCCCCCTTTTTGATGATGGCAAAACATTTCAATTTGAATTTTCAAAAAAATAAATCCTCCTAATCTCTTCCTCACTAGAATAAATCCTTTTAAAAAAAATAGGGGAGATGAAAATATTTTTGTTATTTTAAAATTTTTGAAAAGAAAAAAAGATACAACGTTCTCCCCCTTTGACATTATCAAAAAGAGAGGAGGCACAAACAAAAAATAAAACGAACAAAAAACATTTCCTGATCAAGTGAAAAAACAAATATTCTTAAAATAAGAAAGTTACCTCTGGGTTTTAATAAAAAAACTTAGTAGAATTGGATTGACAACACATAGCCCAGTAAAGGTTAGAAAATCAAGAATTTATAATCCAAACTCAAGTTCTTTAAAAAGGCTCAAAAACTTTTTAATTCAATATCTAAATCATAAAATAAATTAGAGAAAGAAACAATCATTTTTCAAAAACTCTTTCCATAAAATATATCTAATAGAAGATCAATGCAAGAATTATTGAATCAAGAATCATAATTTTCAAACTCAAGTATCAAAAAAATCAAGGGTTTTCTTAAGTTTTATAAAGTACAAGAATGGTAAGCATTAAATTTTGTGGGCTCATTTTATGCCTCTTGACAATTTGTTGGCGCACTGCGCATCTTTTGATACATTTTGTATATTCTATATTTTTTAATTTGGCGCTTTGCGCATCTTTTATTTTTGGCATCATTGGCCAATTTTTTGAATATGCTACCTTTCTGAAATCTTAAAGACAAAAAGTAAACCCATACTATTGACAAAAACAAAATTTTTGATTAAGAAAATTATGAAATAGATTCAGTACTTTGCAAAAGATTCCTATACGATAAATAAAATGTAGGAAGATAAAAAATTTAGTTTCAAAAACCAATTTAATAGATGAAAAAGATTTTAAATAAAAAGTAGAATAACCACTTTTAGGAAACAGAGATTGAGAGTCAAAAACATGAGTTTCCTTCCTTTTGACTGTTTTTAGAGAAGTCAATAGCAACTTACCAAAGATTTGAAAAAAAAGGAAGTAGATTTTTCATTTTTAGAAAAGTGAATGTGTGTGTTGATCAGAGAAAAAACTTTTACAAAAGCAAAAAAAAAAAAGAATAAACAAAAACGAAAAAACATAAGATAAAAATGAAAAAACATAAAAAAAAAAAACATAACACAAACACACAAATAAGGCTTTTAACCATCATCAAAATTAATATTTTCAAATAAAAGTGGTTTGGTGATTGAAAAACCTTCCGCAAAAATACGTTTAGAAATATTAGCCATGGATCGAAATTCAAAAGTTTTTTAAAAACTTATTTTATGAAAATCGCTCTGATACCACTTAAAAGTTCGTTAAGGATGTTAAGCCCTATGAACTTAGTCCCAAGCTAACCAAGAGGGGGGGTGAATTAGTATTTTAAAAACTATTTTCACAAAGAGAGAAAATTGCATAAAATCAAATCACACCACAAAAATAAATGCAGAATTTAAAAGCGCGGAAGCAAGAAAAGGAACACAGAAATTTATAGTGGTTCGGTCGACTCGACCTACGTCCACTCCTTGGAGGCACCCTCCAAGTATTGCACTACAAAACGTAACTCTCCTTTAGCCCCCACAACTAGGCGGAGAAGCCCTCACAAGAACCTCCTTTTTGCCACCCCGGCAAGGCAGAGAACCTTCCTTCTTTTGCTTCCTCCTGAAGCTGGCAGAGAACCAAAACCAAAAGCAAACTACTTACCTCTACCGACCCTTCCACGGACGAGAAACTCTAGACGAAAACAAAGCGGGGCGATCCTTGAAGCAACCCTTGTGAATCCCCTCACAAGCTCCCCCTCACAAGATCCTCTCTCTCTCCTCTCTCTCTTTCTCTCCTCAAAGTCTTCTCAGGTCAAGGCAGCAGCCAAAGGTCATGAAAAATGTTCAACAAGAGCTCTTAAATAGAAGAGCTTCAAAAGAGCTCATTAATTGCAAGTTGCCGACAATATCATCCAGGCCGATATGGACATCGGCCTGGCCGATCAGTACAAATCAATGAAGATTGGCCAGAGCATAGCCCTGGATGTAAAGTTGGACGATTTAAATTAGCTTGATCGTCCAGGCCGATCGCACGATCGTCCTGGATAATCAGTTCAAATCAGAGGAAAATCGTCCTGAAAATAGCCCTGGATACGGGCTGGCCGATATTGATCGTCCTGAAGTAACTTAAGATTTTTGACTGGATCGGCCTGGCCGATCCTGCGATCTTCCAGGACGATATGATCGTATCAATCATCCTTAATTACTCCCTTGATTTCCTGAAAAATTATGGTATAATTTGTGAATATTGTCCAGGCCGATCCACGGATCGTCCAGGCCGATAATTTAAAAATACAGTATACCATAATTGACTATGGCGACTACTTCTTTCTGTTTTGAGCTTATCATCCCGGCCGATACACGTATCGTCCAGGACGATCTGTTAATGTCGGTTGCCTTAATTAAGAATCCTTAATTAGACTTTCTGTTTTAAGCTGATCGTCCAGGCCGATCCAAAAATCGTCCTGGCCGATATGAGTAAAAATAGAAATTCTAAGTCTCTCAAGTGTGTGTGTGAAGGGTTACGTAGCATCAGTCTCTTTGACCATTACAAGTAGACTCAAGAGGTGAAAATCAAACGTACAGACTGACTCAACCCTAAACCTACGCATTCCTGAACTTGGCTTCTTATTGATTGTCCGATCTTTGATTCCTGAAAAGTTAGAAGAGACAAGCAGTCCAAGAGAAACAGTGTTTGTCAATTATCAAAACATAAGCCATGAAAAATAGATTTGCAACAACCACTTAAAAGTTTGTTAAGGATGTTAAGCCTTATGAACTTAGTTCCAAGCTAACCAAGAGGGGGGGTGAATTGGTATTTTAAAAACTATTTTCACAAAGAAAGAAAATTGCATAAACCAAATCACACCACAAAAATAAATGCGGAATTTAAAAGCGCGAAAGCAAGAAAAGGAACACAGAAATTTATAGTGGTTCGGTCGACTTGACCTACGTCCACTCCTTGGAGGCACCCTCCAAGTATTGCACTACAAAACGTGACTCTCCTTTAGCCCCCACAGCTTGGCGGAGAAGCCCTCATAAGAACCTCTTTTTTGCCACCCCGACAAGGCAGAGAACCTTCATCCTTTTGCTTCCTCCTGAAGCTGGCAGATAACCAAAACCAAAAGAAAACTCCTTACCTCTACCGACCCTTCCACGGACGAGAAACTCTAGACGAAGACGAAGCAGAGCGGTCCTTGAAGCAACCCTTGTGAATCCCCTCACAAGCTCCTCCTCACAAGATCCTCTCTCTCTCCTCTCTCTCTTTCTCTCCTCAAGGTCTTCTCAGGTCAAGGCAGCAGCCAAAGGTCATTTAAAAACGTTGAATAAGAGCTCTTTAAATAGAAGAGCTTCAAAGGAGCTCATTAATTACAAGTTGCCGACTATATCGTCCAGACCAATATGGACATCGGCCTGGCCGATCAGTACAAATCAATGAAGATCGGTCAGAGCATAGCCCTGGATGCAAAGCTGGACGATTGAAAATTAGCTTGATCGTCCAGGACGATCAGTTCAAATCAGAGGAAAATCGTCCTGACAATAGCCCTGGATACGGGTTGACCGATATTGATCGTCCTGAAGTAACTTAAGGTTTTTAACTGGATCGGCCTGGCCGATCCTGCGATCGTCCAGGACCATATGATCGTATCAATCATCCTTAATTACTCCCTTGATTTTCTAAATAATTATGGCATAATTTGTGAATATCGTCCAGGCCGATCCACGGATCGTCCTGGCCGATAATTTAAAAATACAGTATACCATAATTGACTATGGCGGCTACTTCTTTCTTTTTTGAGCTTATCGTCCTGGCCGATACACGTATCGTCCAGGACGATCTGTTAATGTCGGCTGCCTTAATTAAGAATCCTTAATTAGACTTTCTGTTTTAAGCTGATCGTCTAGGCCGATCCAAAACTCGTCCTGACCGATATGAGTAAAAACAGAAATACTAAGTCTCTCAAGTGTGTGTGTGAAGGGTTACATAGCATCAGTCTCTTTGACCATTACAAGTAGACTCAAAAGGTGAAAATTAAACGTACAAACTGACTAAACCCTAAACCTATGCAATCCTTAACTTGGCTCCTTCTTGATCGTCCGATCTTTGATTCCTGAAAAGTTAGAAGCAACAAGCAGTACAAGAGAAACAGTGTTTGTCAATCATCAAAACATAAGCCATGAAAAATAGGTTTGCAACAATCTCCCCATTTTTGATGATGGCAAAACACTACGAAAAAAATAGTTAAGAGATAAAAATTCAGGATTGATGAAAAAAAAAGAACCTTATAAACTTCTCTCGCTTTTGACATATCAAAAAGGAAGGTACAAGAAAGCAAAGCAAAAGAGATTCCTTCTCTTTTTTTTTTTTTAATCAAGGCATGTCAATGATATAGTATTCCATGTGATTGATTTAAAAACTTGTGAGTTAATGAGTTATCAATCTCATTTAATCCATAGAATAGTAGAATATCCATTCATGGTTTACCCTTAGCCCAAAACATTTTCTTAGGGTAGAATCATCTTTTGAAATCAATGACCTAACTCAAATAATTAATTGGATATGAGAAAAAGAATCTACCTACCACTTGTCGTAAGAAAAATATCTTCATAAAATAATGAGGTAGATTTGTCACAATTGTACGATAATCGAGATCAAGCCTTTTGAGAACCAAAACTTCTAAGTTCTAAAAGATATAAAAAGAGAGAGTAGCTTGCTTTTGAGTGGGCTCATTTTATGCCTCTTGTCAAAGTTATGGCGCTTTGCGCATCTTTTTATATATTTTTTAATTTTTGGCGTCTTTGTGCTTCTTTTGTTGGCATCATTGGCCAAATTTTTTATTTTTGCAAGCTAGATTCTCTTTTATAACCCTTTAAAAAAAACTTAGTTGTGAATATATCTTCTCAGATATTAGAGAATAGGAGCTCTCTCTCTAACATAGGGAAGAATTACCACAAGCAGGATTAATAATCGAAGACAAGAGTAACGAGGGATCTTGATGTGACAAAAAGACTTTTAATCATTATAAATAGAAGATAAATTTGCTTAAGCAAGCTTAAGAAAAGATCTTAGTTTCATAAACAATCTTTTAATTTGAGATAGACTTTTAATTAGAAAAAAAAACTATGCCACTAATACTAAGTTAGGGAAAGAGACACAATCACAAAATATTCATACTATCTAAGTGATTAAGTAGATGAAAACATATTAACTACAAATTGTTAAAAATAAGAACAAAGAATATAATACCATATCAGTGATAATCTAAAAAAAATAAAGCAAAAGAAAGCAAAAAAGTAAAAGAAAACTTAGCTAAAGGTTTCATGCATTTATGTCAATCACACCCAATCTGGTCCTTAAAGAACTGAAAGTGTCGAAGGCCAGTGGTTTAGTAAAGATGTCTGCCAGTTGATTTTCAGTTGTCACATGGTGTAACTCAATGTCTCCCTTAGTCATATGATCTCTAATGAAGTGATGTCTAATGTCGATGTGTTTAGTTCTTGAATGTTGGATAGGATTCTTAGAGATGCATATGGCACTAATATTGTCACAAAAGATTAAGATGGTGCTTACATGTAATCCTAAATCCAATACATGTTGTTTCAACCAAAGGACTTGGGCCATACAACTTCCAAGAGCAATGTATTTAGCTTCAGTAGTGGAAAGTGCAAAAGAGTTTTGCTTCCTACTAGACCAAGAGACCAAAGATTGTCCAATGAATTGACAAGTTCCAAAAGTGCTCTTTCTATCCACCTTGCATCCTGCAAAATTAGAGTCAGAAAAACCAATAATCTCAAAAGAAGTGCTATGTCTAGGATACCAAATCCCTAATCCTTGTGTCACCAAAAGGTATCTAAAAATCCTCTTAACAGTAGTCATGTGGGATTCCTTAGGGTCAGCTTGAAACCTAGCACAAAGGCAAACACTAAACATGATGTCAGGTCGGCTTGCAGTCAAGTAAAGTAAAGATCCAATCATGCCTCTATACTTCTTCTGATTAACAAACTTACCACTTGGGTCCTTATCCAATGGAGCACTAGAAGTCATGGGGGTGTTAATTGGCTTTGCTTTGTCCATCTCATATTTCTTCAAAATGTCATTTATGTATTTTGTTTGATTTAGAAAAGTTTCATCTTCCAATTATTTTATGCTAAACCCCAAAAAGTAAGACAACTCTCCCATTAAACTCATCTCAAACTCTCTACTCATTGTTTTAGAAAAATCATCACACAAATTTTTATTAGAAGATCCAAAGAGTATATCATCAACATAAATCTGAACAATGAGTAAATCATCTCCAACTTTTCTAAGAAAAAAGGTGGTGTCTACGCTCCCCTTGACAAACTCCCTCTCTAGTAAGAATGTGCTAAGCCTCTCATACCAAGCTCTAGGTACCTACTTTAAACCATACAAAGTCTTTTTTAATTTAAACACATGATTTGGAAATTGAGAACTCTCAAAACCTGGAGGTTGTTCTACAAACACATCTTCTTTTATCTCCCCATTTAAAAAGGCACTCTTGACATCCATTTGAAAAAGCTTAAATCCTTTATAACATGTAAAGGCTAATAGCACTCTAATGGCTTCCAATCTAGCTACAGGGGCAAAAGTCTCTTCAAAGTCTATCCCTTCTATTTGATTGTACCCCTTAGCCACCAATCTTGCTTTACTTCTCACCACCACTCCTGAATCATTCACTTTATTTTTAAAGACCCACTTTGTCCCAACTACACTTTGTCCCTTAGGTCTTTCCACAAGCTCCCAAACATCATTCCTGACAAATTGATTCAACTCTTCTTGCATTGCTAAAATCCAAAACTCATCAGAAAGGGCTTGGTTAATGGTGGTGGGTTCAGTCATAGAGACGAAGGCAGAGTGGTTCACCTCCTTCCTAAGTCCATGTCTAGTCTTAACTCCACTAGAAGGGTCTCCTAAGATCAAATCCTTGGGGTGACTAGTAGAGTATCTCCAATCTCTAGGCAAAGTGTGTGAAGTTTCTCCCCTTTCATCAAAATTTTCTATTCCTTGGTTGACTCCTTCTATTCCTCCATTACTTAGGTGCTCACTCCCCTTCCCCAAATTTTCTACTCCACTTGTAATCTCTCCAACATCATCATCTTCTACTCCATGTTTCTTAGGATCAGACTTATCAAAAACTATATGGGTTGTCTCTTCCACCATCAAAGTTCTCTTGTTAAATAACCTAAAAGACTTCCCAACACTAGAATATCTCAAGAATACTCCTTCATCAGATTTAGGATCAAATTTTTCCAAGTGAGACTTCCCATTGTTGTGAATGAAAACCTTACAACCAAAGACATGAAGGTGGGAAAGATTGGGTGTCCTACCCTTAAGGATCTCATAGGGTGTCTTTTCTAATTTGACTCTAACATTCACCCTATTCAACACATAACAAGCTGTGTTAATCGCTTCAGCCCAAAAGTATTTTGGAAGTGAATACTCAACAAGCATGGCTCTAGCGGCTTCCACCAAGGTCCGGTTCTTCCTTTCAGCTACCCCATTCTGCTGGGGGTCCTAGGGGCTGAAAAATTATGGCTAATCCCCTTCTCCTCACAAAAATCTCCAAATCTTTCATTTTCAAACTCTCCCCCATGATCCCTATGGATGGTCAAAATCTCACAACCTAGCTTCTTCTGAATCTAAGTAGAAAAAGTTTTAAACTTCTCAAAAGACTCATTTTTATGTGAAAGAAATCTAGTCCAAGTGAACCTCGAGTAGTCATCAACAATCACAAAACCATAGACTTTCCCTCCCAAACTAGCTATGCTAATGAGTCCAAACAAATCCATGTGAAGGACTTCTAAAGGTCTAGAGGTGCTAATGTCCTTTATGGGGTGAAAAGAGGAGTGGATTTGCTTTCCTAGTTGACAGGCATCACAAAGGTGGTCTTTTGTAAACTTAAGTTTGGGGACACCTTTAACTAGGTCCTTTTGGGTCACTTTCATAAGGGTTTTCATACTTGCATGACAAAGCCTCCCGTGCCACAACCAAGAATCATCAATAACAGTTTTTAAGCAAAAAGAAGCAGCACATTCAATGTTATTTAAATCAAGCATGTAGACGATGTTGACCCTCTTTCCCTGCAAAATAGTGTTGTTACTTAAACTTACAATGCATGAATCCGTGAAGAATTGCACGATGAAGCCTTTGTCACAGAATTTACTAATGCTGAGCAAGTTGTGCTTCAATCCATCTACAAGTAAAACATTTTCAATCATAAGGTTCTTGGAATTACCGATTATACCTACTCCTACCACCTTCCTGGTGGTGTTCTCTCCAAGAGTAACCTTGCCTCCAGTCTTAGACTCTAGTACAACAAACTGGCTTTGTAGATAGGGTTTAGCTTTTATAAATTGGTTAAAGGGAGTAAATTATTGATGTTTTCTCTTGTTCTGACTTTGTTTAGTGGCATGATTTTCTTCTCTAAAATAAAAGTCTAAACTTAGTTTAACCAATGGCTTTTCATCTAAGATCTTTTTCTTATCTACCTACATTAAATTATCTTATGCATAATAGCCAAAATCCTTAGATATCATTCAAGCTTTTGAAATCTTGCCATTGTATTTATCACGTGATTTTGATTTTGTGTTGTGGATTGTTCTTCCCTATGTTAGAGAGAGAGAGCTCCTATTCTCTAATATTTGGAGGATATATTCACAACTAAGTCTTTTTCTTTAAGGGTATATTAATGAGTTTTTAGCTTGCAAGAGTTAAAAAGGAAAGAGGCCAATAAAGCCAAATTGAAAAGAAAGCTATATACACAAATGTGTATCAAAAATCAAAAGATGCTCAAAGAGCCAATCAAAGTGACCAGAGACATAAAATGAGCCCACTAAATACAAGGTATCCTCTCTTTGGTAAAACTCTTAAAACTTAGAAAACTCATTGATTATGTGATACTTTCAAAGACTTGATTTCAATTTCCATGATTGAGAAAAATTATTTTGGTTTATTATTTATGAGATATTTTAGTTGTAAATAAGTCTTGAATGGATCTTCTTATCCTATTTTGTTATTCCAAGTTAGGCCTCTGTTTTTCCAAAAGAATTTTGTACCCTGAAGGATGTCCGATCTAGGGTTAACGGAATCAGTTTTTCTACCTTCTTCTGATTGGGATTTGTTAAACTTCTTGATCTCTTGGAAATTTAAAAGTTTAATTTTTGAAAAGAATTCTCATATGATGCCTCCATAAAACAAAAAATTAGAGAAATTAAAATCCAAAAATGTTCGGTATTTGGTTTTAATTGTGTTGTTTTTATTTTTCAGTGTCTTTGACTGTTTTTTCTTTTGTTTTATTTTTGAAGGTCTTGATCATCACCATTCTTTTCTTGATTTCAAATTCAAGTCACATCGGCCTGGCCGATATTTCTATCGTCCTGGCCGATATGACAAATTCTGTTCAAAATCCATCTGCTGACCTTTTTCTGTGCTTGCTGCAATTCATCGTCCTGGACGATAATTTATCGTCCTGGATGATTTGATCGAACTCATGGTGATAGTCCTGGCCGATAGTATATTTGTCTGGCCTATGCATTTTATGTGCATCGTCCTGGCCGATACACTGGATTGTCCTGGACGATCCACGTGTCAGCACGTTTTGATCTTTAAATTCGGCCCCGGACGATCCATTATTGGACAATCGGCTGGGCTGATCCACTGTTCGTCCTGGACGATACACGTGGCAAGCATTTAAAATGTTTTAACTTTGTCTGATACGATCAATTATTGTGCATCGTCCTGGACGATACACCTAATCGGCCCGGACGATTTGCTTTTTCAACGGTCGTCCGGATTGACTCCTCGACCCGATAGCCTGTGTCTAATCGGCCTGGCCGATATCTGATCGGCCCGGACGATTGGACCGCCTTTTTGACCAATCAGCCTGTACGTAAATATTTAACCATATCGGCCTGGACGATTCTGCGATCGGCGAGGATGATATGGCCGTTTCTTTAAATTCAGGCCGTTCCAGCCATGGTTTTTCACTTCCAACCCTTTCTCCTCTTGTGTTCTTTGCTTAGTGCTCTAAATGGCTGATGGGAAATGCGCCCGACAGACTTCTGGGAGTTCCTCGAGGGCAAGGATTGACCCTCGTTTTCGGGAAGCAGAAGATGAAGCCGCCTATCATCGCTACAAAGAGTGTGGAATTACTGTCTCTCAAATCATCAATCCTGTCCACATCTCTTACTTGGTAATGGATCTTTTTGCTCACACCTCCCTTTGCTTCATTTTGTCTCTTGCCTTCCCTTTCAATTCAAAATTTCTTCGAGAATTGTTTGCAAACCTTCGCATCAACTCTATCTTCACAGTCCTAACCTCCTATATGAATCGACGCCCTGTCAAAATCACATATCAGGATTGTGTTGATCTTTTACAGCTATCCACCACCGGGGATAAGCTGCACATAATCGCCGCTGACCCTGATCTTGACTGGTCCACGGCGATACACTTTCTTTGCCAGACAAATGTACCTTACCATGTTTGAGAGACTAGATCTTTAGTTAGAGATGCTAGGACAATCCAACATGTCCTTCGCACCTCCGTCATTCCAAAAGCCGACGACCGAGTCCACATCACCCCTCTACTTTCCCTCACTACCTTCTACATCATGGCTCATAGGGAATTCAATACTGCGGATCTAATTTTTTGATACATTGATCACCTAACCACAATTCGCGATCCAGACCACAAAAGGAAACCAAATCTAGCCTTAGGACATATCATAGCCTATGTTCTTGAAACTAAATACCAACTTCAATATCCTATTCCACCAAACCTCCCAACTCCCTTCTACTCAAACAATTCCTTTAGCACCCTTCATAGTACTCGTCTCCACCCTGAGGAACCTCGGGGGGGCTAGAGAGGAGGAGGCTCCCGCTCCAGCTCCCTTTCCTGACCCTACTCCTCTCCACCAGCACTCACCGGTTGATCAGTTGATTGAGAGATTTGATCGTTGGGAGACCCGGTTTGATGCCTATGTTGCTGCACAGGACCAGCAACACTCTGAGGACATTGCCCATTACGAGCATCACCGCGTTGAGGATTTAGCCCGATTTGACAGTTTCCTTACTCACCAGCAGCAGCAGCTTGACCAGGACATCGCCTGGTTCAATGCTCAGTTTACCACTCTTGCCGGTTACTTTCAGCAGCCACCTCCACAACCTCCATCTGATGATCAGGATCCCTCGTTCTTTTAGTCTGTGCTTTGTGTTGTTTGTTTCTTGTTTTTTTGTAGTTTGCTTGTTAGTCTTTTGTGATGTTTTTTTGGTATTTCTGGACCCTCTTTTTGTGATGACAAAAGGGGGAGTAGGACAGGGTGTGTAGGAAAAAACTGTTGTAACTTTGATTTTCTAATGAATCTATATTTTTGTTTAATTTTTTTCCTACTTGTGTTTGCCATCATCAAAAAGGGGGAGATTGTTGCAAATCTATTTTTCATGGCTTATGTTTTGATGATTAACAAACATTGTTTCTCTTGGACTGCTTGTTGCTTCTAACTTTTCAGAAATCAAAGATCGGACGATCAAGAAGAAGCCAAGTTAAGGAATGCGTAGGTTTAGGGTTGAGTCAGTCTGTACGTTTGATTTTCACCTCTTGAGTCTACTTGTAATGATCAAAGAGACTGATGCTATGTAACCCTTCACACATACACTTGAGAGACTTAGAATTTCTATTTTTACTCATATCGACCAGGATGATTTTTGGATCGGCCTGGACGATCAACTTAAAACAGAAAGTCTAATTAAGGATTCTTAATTAAGGCAGCCGACATTAACAGATCGTCCTGGACGATACGTGTATCGACCGAGACGATAAGGTCAAAACAGAAAGAAGTAGCTGCCATAATCAATTATGGTATACAGTATTTTTAAATTATCATCCCGGACGATCCGTGAATCGGCCTGGACAATATTCACAAATTATGCCATAATTATTCAGGAAATCAAGAGAGTAATTAAGGATGATTGATACGATCATATCGTCCTGGACGATCGCAGGATCGGCCAGGCCGATCCAGTCAAAAAACCTTAAGTTACTTTAGGACAATCAATATCGGCCAGCCCGTATCCAGGGCTATTGTCAGGACAATTTTCCTCTGATTTGAACTGATCGGCCAGGACGATTGTGCGATCGGCCTGGACGATCAAACCAATTTTCAATCGTCCAGCTTTGCATCCAGGGCTATGCTCTGGCCGATCTTCATTGATTTGTACTGATCGGCCAGACCGATGTCCATATCGGCCTGGACGATATTATCGGCAACTTGCAATTAATGAGCTCTTTTGAAACTCTTCTATTTAAGAGCTCTTGTTCAACGTTTTTCATGACCTTTGGCTGCTGCCTTGACCTGAGAAGACCTTGAGGAGAGAAAGAGAGAGAGGAGAGAGAGAGAGAGGATCTTGTGAGGGAGAGCTTGTGAGGGGATTCACAAGGGTTGCTTCAAGGATCGCTCTGCTTCGTCATCATCTAGAGTTTCTTGTCCGTGGAAGGGTCGGTAGAGGTAAGGAGTTTGCTTTTGGTTTTGGTTCTCTGCCAGCTTCAGGAAGAAGCAAAAGGAGGAAGGTTCTCTGCCTTGCCGGGGTGGCAAAAAAGAGGTTCTTGTGAGGGCTTCTCCGCCTAGCTGTGGGGGCTAAAGGAGAGTCACGTTTTGTAGTGCAATACTTGGAGGGTGCCTCCAAGGCGTGGACGTAGGTCGAGTCGACCGAACCACTATAAATTTTTGTGTTCCTTTTCTTGCTTCCGCGCTTTTAAATTTCGCATTTATTTTTGTGGTGTGATTTGGTTTTATGCAATTTTCTCTCTTTGTGAAAATAGTTTTTAAAATACCAATTCACCCCCCCTTTTGGTTAGCTTGGGACTAAGTTCATAGGGCTTAACATCCTTAACGAACTTTCACTCACGATCGTCCCGGCCGATCTGTTCAAATCAGATGCAAATCATCCTGACAATAGCCCTGGATACGAGCTGGCCGATACTTATCGTCCTGAAGTAACTTAAGGTTTTTGGCTGGATCGTCCTGGCCGATCCTGCGATCGTCCAGAACGATATGATCGTATCAATCATTCTTAATTACTCCCTTGATTTTCTGAACAATTATGGCATAATTTGTGAATATCATCCAGGCCGATCCAAGGATCGTCCTGGCCGATAATTAAAAAATACAGTATACCTTAATTGTCTATGGCGGCAACTTCTTTCTGTTTTGAGCTTATCGTCCTGGCCGATACACGTATCATCCAGGATGATATGTTAATGTCGACTGCCTTAATTAAAAATCCTTATTTAGACTTTTTGTTTTAAGCTGATCGTCCAGACCGATCCAAAAATCGTCCTGGCCGATATGAGTAAAAAAAGAAATTTTAAGTCTCTCAAGTGTGTGTGTGAAGGGTTACATAGCATCAGTCTCTTTGATCATTACAAGTAGACTCAAGAAATGAAAAAACAAAAGTACAGACTGACTTAACCCTAAACCTACGCAATCCTGAATTGGCTTTGTCTTGTTCGTCCGATCTTCGATTCCTGAAACGTTAGAAGCAACAAGCAGTCCAAGAGAAATAGTGTGTGTCAATCATCAAAACATAAGCCATGAAAAATAGATTTGCAATAGAGAGATCCAAGGAGTCCAAGGAAGAGAGATCCAAGGAGTCCAAAGAGAGCAAATCCAAAGAATACTGAAGAGTTGAAAGATTGAAGACCCAATATCCCACTCAAAGTCATTTGCGTCAGTCATAGATGTAAAAATTCAGCTTGTTAGCAGTGCTGCTCGACCACTTTATTTTCTACAGACCCTAGGTTGTAATTAAGGGCAGTTGGCCTATAGACATTTCCTTAATTAGTTTATTTATATTGATGTGTTTACTACGCTTGCGTAGTAGAAATTATCTACTTTTTTAGGTTTCTTTCTTGCATGCTGCTGTTGACCTCATTATTTGAGGTCAATTTCCCTGGAATATACTTTAGTACCTAGGTTTTCGTAGCCTAGTGTAGATGTCGCACCCGCAGGATTTCTC
Source organism: Dendrobium huoshanense (assembly GCA_016618105.1). Classification (NCBI taxonomy): domain Eukaryota; kingdom Viridiplantae; phylum Streptophyta; class Magnoliopsida; order Asparagales; family Orchidaceae; genus Dendrobium; species Dendrobium huoshanense. Next base: position 23,877,085 of record CM028353.1, on the reverse strand, counting down.
TTAGGTGGACACCTAATGCGGTAGCAACGACTCGAACCTATCACTCAACTCGAATCAAAATCAATTCATTCCAATTTTAATTCAACTCCAAACGAACTCAAATCAAGCCCTCTTTATGATTCGTCGATGTCAATCGACTCAATTTAATATAATCTAATTCGATTTTGGTCAAATTGATATATCATTGGGCTTAAAACAACTCACCAATCAAATCAAAATCAAATAAAATTAACTCAAATTGAATTAAATTTCAATGGCTTCGATTAACCCATTTTGACTCGTCACAAGTATATATATAATAATAATTGATACGTCGTCAAAAATTATCTTAATCGGGCACGAATCTCGATGCAAAATCAAGTTTGGAAACTTCAAAATTTAATTCGGAGACCATCCAAACTCCGATTTCAGCAAACTTATAGTCGAACTGAGCGTCTCCTGAATACAAACCCAACGACACCAAGATCAACCCAATCCGAGCCCAAATGAGTCCAAATCAAGGGCTCCAATTGCTATTGGAAGGTTCAAACCGCAATTTGAGTGACTAAACGGTCTTCGATTTTGACGAGCTTATACTCGAATCGAACGGCTCGACGAGACGAATCCAATGAGCCCAAGATCACCAAATTCCGAAATCAATAAGGCCTTCAAATATTCAACGAATGGTCCACGATCAGCCCCACTCTCTCAGATTCGCGAACTGCCCTCCCACTCCCTCTCTGGCATTCGCACACAGGAACGACCGCCTCCTGCAGTTCACGAACGGCCTCCCCACTCTCACAGGCCCTCATTTGAACATACAGAAAACCGTCTCTCTCAAGTTAAAATAAAAACTGAATCAGAGCCAATTTCCTGTACTACTTTCTCATACGCACAGAAACCACCCAGCCCCGTCCAATTGGCGAACGGCTCCTCTTCTCCTTGGGTTCGGAACTGCTCTCTTTCTTCCTCTCATATTTTCGGAAAATCCCTCTCCCCCACTCAGTTCTCTCGGCAGTTCCAAAATTTGCACAGCACTCACGACACTGAAATATCTCTCAGCAGTTCGCAAAGAACTCCTTCCTTTTCCTCTGTTTTCACATGACTAGCATAGGGCTGAGCCCTTCTTTGGCTTGCTCCCTTTCTTTAGTTGATTTCACCCTTAATAAACCTGTCAAGTCCCCTGTAGCAGCAGCTGCTATCCGATTGAACCCAGGGAAGCAAAACAGAAGTCTCCACTTCTTTTGTTCGCGTAGATAGAAACTTTAACTGTTGATATTCCCTCCAATTGCAAGGTATTTTCTATCTTCTTCTTCATTATTTGGCTGTAGTTCTTAGCTCTCATACCAAATTTTTGTGATCAACCATTATTTGGAATCATAAAATGAGTATAAAATCCATTTCTTGCAAGGTATCGTTAACTAGATTTTCATATCTCTACTTCCTTTATAGTCAGATTGAAAATATTTAATTGTATTTAATCAAAAGTGTAACTTGTTGGATCTACATTTTCTTTCCTTTAAAACGAACTCTCTATGGATCAAATTTTTGTTAGGTTTATAAGAGCATATTGATCATCTCCTCTTAACTCAAATGTTGTTATTCTTGAGTAATTTTAAGTAGTCCTTTTTGGTAGCAACGGAATAATAAAAAAATGAAATATTAAACTCTTGTTGATAGTTTTCTTGGTCTTTATAAAATTTGAGAGGATTTCTTGAATCATTTACTTAAGTTTTACTTCACTAATAATTAGTTCTCATAATCAGTTAGTGAATGATTTATTTTTATTTTCTCTTCAAGATCTTAACAGTAAAAAAGAGTAAGTTATTATGAGTTCTTTACATTGTATAGTTATTATTCTCATCCTAATATAATCAAATAGCTTTATGTTTACAGCTATATGTGTGTATATTTTAAGGCTTATAAAGTTGTAGGAAAGTTTCATTGGTTTTTAAAGAGAATAAAATTAGTTTTAATTCTATTTTTTGAGTTGTATTTGGCATAAATATTGATTTGGAAAGGTGAAAATGTAAGTTTGAAGGAAGACGCTTATGAAAGTTTAAAGGTAAAATGTCTTGTGTGTAATTGTTAGAGATGAGGTGTATGATTTTGTGAGAAATGTGTGTATGTATATTGAAAGGCATTGTATGAAAATGATTTGAAAGGTATTGTATGAGAATGATGAAATGCTAAATGGGGGATTTTGAAAGGCAAAGAGTATGATAAGTGTATTTTTTGGAAAGGTAAATTGTACGGTTCTTTGGAAAAGTGACACATATATGTTTTGAATGGTGAATCATGTAGAACTTGAAAAGTGAAATGTATATATAAGTTGAAAAGTGAGATTAAAATATTTGATTTGTGGAAAGTGTGCATTAGAAAGTGTGTAGATTTTGAAAGATTAAGATGTCCGTAAAAGTGAAAAATGTGTGTTTTGAAAAATGAAATTTAAGGTTTGTGAAAAATGAGAAGTGGAGATTGTATGTTTTAAATGTAGAAGTGTATGTCTTGAAAGTGAAAGGTGCGTGATTTTTGGAATAGTAAAAGTGTATGTTTGAAAATTGAAAATGCATGATTTTGAAAAGTAAGTTTTATGTGATTTGGAATAGTGAAAAGTGTAGATTTTGAAGGGTAATGCTTATGGAAGATGAAAGGTAATCTATTTTGTGTGTAAGTGTTAAAGGTGGAAATATATATTGGAAGATTACAAAGTGTATTTCCAAAAGTAAAGGTTCCAAAAGCAAAACAACGAAGCCAGTGTCCAAGCTCGAAGAAAGGTACGTCTTTTATTCTCAGTAAATTTCAATTATTTTATTATTATTTATTAAAAGTGCTTCTAATCCCTGTTATCCTTGTTTTTCCTGTTTTATTTGCATAAATTGCGAGGAATGGTACCGGTTGAGGGAACAAAAGGACAATGAGCTAATGAAGTTAGTCGCCTCTATCCAACCGGGTAGAGGTGCTACGGGCGAAACCACCGAGTCGTAGCCCCCGGTGACTGTGAGTATTTCTAAACTTAGAAAACCTTTAGGGGCCCCTTGATGTGGTGTGCATAAACCCTTCCCTTTTAGGTCCCTGTAGTAACTTCAATTTTATTAAGTTTACTTTTATTTGCTTTTAGATCCTTAAACCCCTTTTACACACGCTTAAAGTTCTAAGGGTTAGTAATAACAAAAATTTCACCCTATACAACAGTAGTGACACTTAAGGACAAAAATTAAGGACTGAGTCTTACAAAACTTAGACTTAGGATGCATGCACACTTTAGGGTAGAGACATATAACATAGAAAACTTAGTGACATTCATTTATTATTATTATTATTATTATTATTATTATTATTATTATATTTATTTAACAAATTAAATTTAATTAACTAAAAATTTTCTTTTAAATAATAATTGATTTAGGATATATCAAATACACACACTTAGAATTATTTGCTAGGACAACCGACTCTAGCTTTAGGTTAGGACGGTGTTTATTTCCTTATTGTACTGTGACGGGCTTTTTCTCGAGTTTTATTGCATGCTGGTTGTAAAATGTTGGTGTCTTTGTTTATTTATTTTTACTGCACTCTGTGTTGTGATTTGATTAACGATTAGATTACCCATAGGTTATGAGCGATCTGGATTGTTAATATGATTTTCTGTAGGTGGTCACACTCGTGCAGGACAGAAAAAGGGGGCTAATTAATTAATAATAAATAAATGCTACAGGTGCTTCAGCTGCTTAGCCCCCAAATGAAGAAGAGTGTGGCCAAGTGTGGCTTAATAATTTAAATTCAATTGCATATATAACTCGAATCAAAATCAATTCATTCCAATTTTAATTCAACTCCAAACGAACTCAAATCAAGCCCTCTTTATGATTCGTCGATGTCAATCGACTCAATTTAATATAATCTAATTCGATTTTGGTCAAATTGATATATCATTGGGCTTAAAACTACTCACCAATCAAATCAAAATCAAATAAAATTAACTCAAATTGAATTCGATTTCAATGGCTTCGATTAACCCATTTTGACTCATCACAAGTATATATAATAATAATTGATACGTCGTCAAAAATTATCTTAATCGGGCACGAATCTCGATGCAAAATCAAGTTTGGAAACTTCAAAAATTAATTCGGAGACCATCCAAACTCCGATTTCAGCAAACTTACAGTCGAACTGAGCGTCTCAGGAATACAAACCCAACGACACCAAGATCAACCCAATCCGAGCCCAAATGAGTCCAAATCAAGGGCTCCAATTGATGTTGGAAGGTTCAAACCGCAATTTGAGTGACCAAACGGTCTCCGATTTTGACGAGCTTATACTCGAATCGAACGGCTCGACGAGAAGAATCCAATGAGCCTAAGATCACCTAATTCCGAAATCATTAAGGCCTTCAAATGTTCAACGAACAGTCCACGATCAGCCCCACTCTCTCAGATTCGCGAACTGCCCTCCCACTCCCTCTCTGGCATTCGCACACAGGAACGACCGCCTCCTGCAGTTCACGAACGGCCTCCCCACTCTCACAGGCCCTCATTTGAACATACAGAAAACCGTCTCTCTCAAGTTAAAATAAAAACTGAATCAGAGCCAATTTCCTCTACTACTTTCTCATACGCACAGAAACCACCCAGCCCCGTCCAATTGGCGAACGCCTCCTCTTCTCCTTGGGTTCGGAACTGCTCTCTTTCTTCCTCTCATATTTTTGGAAAATCCCTCTCCCCCACTCAGTTCTCTCGGCAGTTCCAAAATTTGCACAGCACTCACGACACTGAAATATCTCTCAGCAGTTCGCACAGAACTCCTTCCTTTTCCTCTGTTTTCACACGACTAGCATAGGGCTGAGCCCTTCTCTGGCTTGCTCCCTTTCTTTAGTTGATTTCACCCTTAAGAAACCTGTCAAGTCCCCTGTAGCAGCAGCTGCTATCCGATTGAACCCAGGGAAGCAAAACAGAAGTCTCCACTTCTTTTGTTCGCGTAGATAGAAACTTTAACTGTTGATATTCCCTCCAATAATTTAAATTCAATTGCATATATATATATATTATATATATATATATATATATATATATATATATATATATATATATATATATATATATATATATATATTGCTTAGGATAATCCTGCAGGTGGTTTAGTTTTTTCTTTTCTTTATGTGAAATGTAATGTAAATGTAAATGCGTTTGAAAAATATTATAAATTGTGAAAGTGAGTTTGAAAGTGGGATATTACATCCAATTTGGAATCCAAAGAAAGAAGAATATACCTTAAAGTATTATTCTCTTTTATTTGGAAAGCCAAATTAGGATGATTCAATATCCAAATAGAAAAGAAAATACCCCTCTTAGGGATGAGTTTCTTTTCATTTGGATATCCAGAACTCGACGGACCCGAGAAGTTCGTAGAAGAAGAAAAGACAGAACAAGAAGATTGAAGAAAGAAGATGAAGAAATGAAGATTTGAGGAACATTATATCCCATTTCAAAAATCACTTTCATTATATATATATATGCAATTGAATTTAAATTATTAAGCCACACTTGGCCACACTCTTCTTCATTTGGGGGCTAAGCAGCTGAAGCACCTGTAGCATTTATTTATTATTAATTAATTAGCCCCCTTTTTCTGTCCTGCACGAGTGTGGCCACCTGCAGAAAATTATATTAACAATCCAGATCGCTCCTAACCTATGGGTAATCTAATCGTTAATCAAATCACAACACAGAGTGCAGTAAAAATAAATAAACAAAGATACCAACATTTTACAACCAGCATGCAATAAAACTCGAGAAAAAGCCCGTCACAGTACAGTAAGGAAATAAATACCGGCCTAACCTAAAGCTAGAGTCGGTTGTCCTAGCAAACAATTCTAAGTGTGTGTATTTGATATATCCTAAATCAATTATTATTTAAAAGAAAATTTTTAGTTAATTAAATTTAATTTGTTAAATAAATAAAATAAAATAATAATAATAATAATAATAATAATAATAATAATAATAATAAATAAATGTCACTAAGTTTTCTATGTTATATGTCTCTACCCTAAACTGTGCATGCATCCTAAGTCTAAGTTTTCTAAGACTCAGTCCTTAATTTTTGTCCTTAAGTGTCACTACTGTTGTATAGGGATAAATTTTTGTTATTACTAACCCTTAGAACTTTAAGCGTGTGTAAAAGGGGTTTAAGGATCTAAAAGCAAATAAAAGTAAACTTAATAAAATTGAAGTTACTACAGGGACCTAAAAGGGAAGCGTTTACGCACACCACATCAAGGGGCCCCTAAAGGTTTTCTAAGTTTAGAAATACTCACAGTCACCGGGGGCTACGACTTGGTGGTTTTGCTCGTAGCACCTCTACCCGGTTGGATAGAGGCGACTGACGTCATTAGCTCTTTGTCCTTTTGTTCCCTCGACCGGTACCATTCCTCGCAATTTATGCAAATAAAATAGGAAAAACAAGGATAACAGGGATTAGAAGCACTTTTAATAAATAATAATAAAATAATTGAAATTTACTGAAAATAAAAGACGTACCTTTCTTCGAGCTTGGACACTGGCTTCATTGTTTTGCTTTTGGAACCTTTACTTTTGGAAATACACTTTGTAATCTTCCAATATATATTTCCACCTTTAACACTTACACACAAAATAGATTACCTTTCATCTTCCATAAGCATTACCCTTCAAAATCTACACTTTTCACTATTCCAAATCACATAAAACTTACTTTTCAAAATCATGCATTTTTAATTTTCAAACATACACTTTTACTATTCCAAAAATCACGCACCTTTTACTTTCAAGACATACACTTCTACATTTAAAACATACAATCTCCACTTCTCATTTTTCACAAACCTCAAATTTCATTTTTCAAAACACACATTTTTCACTTTTACGGACATCTTAATCTTTCAAAATCTACACACTTTCTAATGCACACTTTCCACAAATCAAATATTTTAATCTCACTTTTCAACTTATATATACATTTCACTTTTCAAGTTCTACATGATTCACCATTCAAAACATATATGTGTCACTTTTCCAAAGAACCGTACAATTTACCTTTCCAAAAAAATACACTTATCATACTCTTTGCCTTTCAAAATCCCCCATTTAGCCTTTCATCATTCTCATACAATACCTTTCAAATCATTTTCATACAATGCCTTTCAATATACATACACACATTTCTCACAAAATCATACACCTCATCTCTAACAATTACACAAGACATTTTACCTTTAAACTTTCACAAGCGTCTTCCTTCAAACTTACATTTTCACCTTTCCAAATAAATATTTATGCGAAATACAACTCAAAAAACAGAATTAAAACTAATTTTATTCTCTTTCAAAACCAATGAAACTTTCCTACAACTTTATAAGCCTTAAAATATACACACATATAGCTGTAAACATAAAGCTATTTGATTATATTAGGATGAGAATAATAACTATACAATGTAAAGAACTCATAATAACTTACTCTTTTTTACTGTTAAGATCTTGAAGAGAAAATAAAAATAAATCATTCACTAACTGATTATGAGAACTAATTATTAGTGAAGTAAAACTTAAGTAAATGATTCAAGAAATCCTCTCAAATTTTATAAAGACCAAGAAAACTATCAACAAGAGTTTAATATTTCATTTTTTTATTATTCCGTTGCTACCAAAAATGACAACTTAAAATTACTCAAGAATAACAACATTTGAGTTAAGAGGAGATGATCAATATGCTCTTATAAACCTAACAAAAATTTGATCCATAGAGAGTTCATTTTAAAGGAAAGAAAATGTAGATCCAACAAGTTACACTTTTGATTAAATACAATTAAATATTTTCAATCTGACTATAAAGGAAGTAGAGATATGAAAATCTAGTTAACGATACCTTGCTAGAAATGGATTTTATACTCATTTTATGATTCCAAATAATGGTTGATCACGAAAATTTGGTATGAGGGCTAAGAACTACAGCCAAATAATGAAGAAGAAGATAGAAAATACCTTGCAATTGGAAGGAATATCAACAGTTAAAGTTTCTATCTACGCGAACAAGAGAAGTGGAGACTTCTGTTTTGCTTCCCTGGGTTCAATCAGATAGCAGCTGCTGCTACAGGGGACTTGACAGGTTTCTTAAGGGTAAAATCAACCAAAGAAAGGGAGCAAGCCAGAGAAGGGCTCAGCCCTATGCTAGTCGTGTGAAAACAGAGGAAAAGGAAGAAGTTCTGTGCGAACTGCTGAGAGATATTTCAGTGTCGTGAGTGCTGTGCAAATTTTGGAACTTCCGAGAGAACTGAGTGGGGGAGAGGGATTTTCCAAAAATATGAGAGGAAGAAAGAGAGCAGTTCCGAACCCAAGGAGAAGAGGAGCCGTTCGCCAATTGGACGGGGCTGGGTGGTTTCTGTGCGTATGAGAAAGTAGTAGAGGAAATTGGCTCTGATTCAGTTTTTATTTTAACTTGAGAGAGACGGTTTTCTGTATGAGCAAATGAGGGCCTGTGAGAGTGGGGAGGCCGTTCGTGAACTGCAGGAGGCGGTCGTTCCTGTGTGCGAATGCCAGAGAGGGAGTGGGAGGGCATTTCGCGAATCTGAGAGAATGGGGCTGATCGTGGAATGTTCGTTGAACATTTGAAGGCCTTAATGATTTCGGAATTCGGTGATCTTGGGCTCATTGGATTCTTCTCGTCGAGCCGTTCGATTCAAGTATAAGCTCGTCAAAATCGGAGACCGTTTGGTCACTCAAATTGCGGTTTGAACCTTCCAACAGCAATTGGAGCCCTTGATTTGGACTCATTTGGGCTCGGATTGGGTTGATCTTGGTGTCGTTGGGTTTGTATTCCTGAGACGCTCAGTTCGACTGTAAGTTTGCTGAAATCGGAGTTTGGATGGTCTCCGAATTAATTTTTGAAGTTTCCAAACTTGATTTTGCATCGAGATTCGTGCCCGATTAAGATAATTTTTGACGACGTATCAATTATTATTATATATACTTGTGACGAGTCAAAATGGGTTAATCGAAGCCATTGAAATCGAATTCAATTTGAGTTAATTTTATTTGATTTTGATTTGATTGGTGAGTAGTTTTAAGCCCAATGATATATCAATTTGACCAAAATCGAATTAGATTATATTAAATTGAGTCGATTGACATCGACGAATCATAAAGAGGGCTTGATTTGAGTTCGTTTGGAGTTGAATTAAAATTGGAATGAATTGATTTTGATTCGAGTTGAGTGATAGGTTCGAGTCGATGCTACGTCATTAGGTGTCCACTTAAGAGAAATCCTGCGGGTGCGACATCTACACTAGGCTACGAAAACCTAGGTACTAAAGTAGATTCCAGGGAAATTGACCTCAAATAATGAGGTCAACAGCTGCTTTTTGTTTTAGCCTTGATACCGTTAGGCTTTTTAAGAATAATAAAAATATTTTTTTACTCATAACCAATATTTAAAATTTTAAGATTTAAATAATATAGAAATTTAATGAATCTAGGGATATGCCGAAAGCGTCTGGGTCACATGCATATGATTGCATCTCTCTTTCTCCTTCTTATAAGACACCTCCCCGCCTGGGGGTAGAGTCTGGATAATCTGGCCTATGAGGATGAAGTGCCAGACCTGGGGAGGCCCAATCTTTTTTAAAAATTATTTTATATTAAGCCTATTTTTAAAATCTAAAGCATTCATTATTTAACTCTTCAACTAGCATGCATTGCATTAGTAATCAACTAAATTAAATTTTAATTGTATTAGCTAGGAGCATTTATCCAATATAAGTCCGGGACCAATTAGAAAACTCTCTTGATATTGGTCATATTTCTAAAAATTAAACTAGCCATCCATCTTTCATAAATGACAAGACTACATGGTGTTAAAGTGGTTAGGTGATTAGCTGGCTCCCCAATCCAAGCTGTGGTAAGTCCAGGTTTTACAATGCATTAGCTAGGACATGAGTTTTAGTGTGTGTAGAACACTAAATTTAACCTAGATTTAAGATTCAAGGCTACTACATTCAATCTCGTAGTATGCCTAAAATAATAGATAAGTTCCCTATTCTTCAGGGACTATAAATCTTACTTATCTGCATCACAGGATGACGCCATCTCTAACTTTTCTCTCATGCTGTTGACCTCATTTTTTTATGAGGTCACTCTTAACTCCTCCCTAAGCTTTAGATCCTACGATCTTCCTAGTTCCTAGCCCTTAGGTCCAATCCAAATCTTAACTCAATCCAAACCCAGAACTCTTAAGCTAAAGACTTAGGTCCTAAAGCCCTTTCTAGGTGATTTTTCTATCACCTAGAAACCCAGTCAATTGACATCTGATTCAGGGTCTGTCAATTTCATATTGATGTGACATGTCTCTAGAGTCAACCCTTCATATTTGAGCTCATTTGGAGGACTCTAACTCCATAAACTTAATCCATATCCAAAGGTTGCAAAACCTTTAAATATTTACAATCAATGCCACTGGATCCTCTACCTAGTGGAATTTGACCTTTGAGCCCCTTCCAAATCCTTTGACCATCTCCAATACCTTGATTTTGACTTGTTGAACAATAGTTTATATCTTCCTAGATTCAATTTGGCCTCGATTTGACTCAAGGCCAAAATGACCAAAGTGTCCTTTAAGGGAATTTTTGGACTTTTGGCCTAAACTTGATTTGGTGTGGCCACCAACCTTTGAAATCCCTCTCTAATGCTTTCAATTGACCTTTGAGACCCTTTTTGACTCAACTCCAACCATAGGTCAACCTGGTTGATCAAGTCAACCAAGTTGACCAAATGGCCCATACACCTCATTCCATATAATTCACTTGATCAAGATCATTCCAATTCCCTTTGAACCCAAGGGATGACTCCTTAGGCACTCAAGAGACCCCTCTTGGAGACCCAAGCCTTAGGCTCACTTGGGTTAGCCTTTTGGCTTGACCCAAGTGACCAAAGAGAGGTCTCCTTTGAACCATCTCTCAACCTTAATCAAATTGAATCCAAATCAAGGTGTCATTAGGTCCCCCTTGACCCAATGCACCTCTTGACCATCCCAACCCTTGGGCCCACTTGGGTCAAGAGTTAGGCTAACCCAAAGTGGCCAAAAACAGACTTGACCAACACTTCCATTGGGTCTCCCATGACCCAATACATCTCCCTTAACCAGCTCAGCATCTAGCTTCACTTGGGTCAAGAGTTTGTTTGAATAGTTGCTATTTGAATGATTTATATTTGTGCAATTTATGTAGTTTTGATGATTCCAAACATTATTGTTCAAATGTATAGTTATCACCTAACAATTTCAGAAGATTTGCACTTGCTCTTGTGTGTACTAACATTTCAGGAAAATCAGACTCCAGACTACGAAAACTTCAAATCAAATTCAACATGAGATATTTCGTTTATTTGAAGTTTGTCTTTTCTTTGAATTAATTTTGAAAGGGAGTGATTGTAATTGAGTGAATAAAATCTCACACACACAAATAAGGAGATCTTGAAATTCTATACTGATCGTACAGGACGATATTTATCGTACTGGACGATCTGTCAGTTATCTCCTATAGAGCACTTGGAACGAATAGGAACTTGCTTGGAAAAATTTTTCTAAGTCCTATTCGTCCAGGACGAATTTTATTATCGTCCCGGACGATGGGTTCTCTGTAAAATTTTCGTCCAGACGAATTTTATCATCGTACGAGGCGACCAGTCCTCTGGAAAATTTTTGTCCAGACGAAAATAAATATCGTACAGGACGATCAGCTCTCTGGAAAATTTTCGTCCAGACGAAAACAAATTATCGTCCGCGGTTATTGGTTCTCTGGAAAATTTTCGTACAGACGAAATAAATAATCGTCCAGGACGATCGGTTCTCTGGAAAATTTTCGTCCAGACGAACATATTTTCGTCCAAACGATAAACCGACTTAGAACAGTTTTCAGCAGTTTCTAGAACCGACCTTGTAATAACCGTTCGTATTGGACGAACCTAGTTCGTACAGGACGATCAGTTGTACGAAGTCATTTCGTACATATATACAAATTGGATCGTTTCAGATCGTTTAAGTAAAATCGTCCAGGACGATCCAGGATCGTACAGGACGATCCACTGCGTACAGAATTGGAAATTTGCAGTTTTTGGGCGGTTTCTCTTGTCTTTTATATAAATAGTCCAAATTAGACTGCCACCCAATCTTTTTGTCATTTGATCTTCGTGCCTCTTGAGAGAATAGCCAAGGAGAGAGTGGAAGAGAGCATTCAAAGGAGGATTCCTACCACTGGAGCGAGAAGGCTTCACTTGGATTACTAAGGTAAGAGTCTCTACTTGTGAAATTGGATTTCTTCACTCTTTTCCTTCTTTCTTCTAGATTCTTGTGAGAAGATCAGTCAAGGAGATTTGGTTCTCTGCCGACACTTGGAGAGTGTGAACAGACGAAGTGTTCTCTGCCCACACTAGGAGAGTGTAAAAGGACGAAGGTTCTCTGCCGACACTTGGAGAGTGTGAACAGACGAAGGGTTCTCTGCCCACACTAGGAGAGTGTAAAAGGACGAAGGTTCTCTGCCTACACTTGGAGAGTGTGAACAGCCGTAGGGTTCTCTGCCCACACTAGGAGAGTGTAAAAGGACGACGGTTCTCTGCCAGCACTGTGGATTGTGTAAAAGGACGACGGTTCTCTGCCGCACCGGGTAGTGGTGAAAAGAGTGTTTTGTACAGGCTTCTTCGCCTTGCTGTGGGTGCTAAAGGAGAGTCACTTTGTGGTATTAGTGCAATACTCAGAGGGTGCCTCTGAGGAGTGGATGTAGGTCTGGTTATAGACCGAACCACTATAAATCTGGTGTCATTTACTTTATTGCTTTTACGTTTCCGCACTTTAAATTTCAGTTTTAACAACTCTGTGGTTGAAAAATATTTTTCTACAAACTTTAAAAGAAAATTTTATTTCGGTTCAACTTTATCATTAAGAGGGTTTAAAATTTTTAAAACTACCAATTCACCCCCCTCTTGGTAGCCGTGGGACATTTACTTAGGCTTAACAACCTAATTACTGGACTCAACAAGTGGTATCAGAGCATAGTTTCAAAATCATAAGTTTGAACTACTTTTTGATTAACGTAGATGGCTACATTTGGAAACCGAAACACACCTGAGGGTTACTCTATCACTAGACCTCCACTGTTTGACAATATTCCTTTTGATTTTTGGAAAACACGCATGTCTACTTTCTTACAGTCACTTGATTATCGCATGTGGATGCTAGTCCAGGAAGGTTACACAAAACCAACTAGATTAGTTGATGGAATTAGGGTAGAAACACCTTATGCAGATTGGACTATAGAAGAACGTGACTTAGCACAATTAAATGCGAAATGTTTAAATAGTTTCTTTTGTGCTTTAAAATCTGAAGACTACATGCGAGTTTCCACTTGTAAAAGCGGAAAAGACATATGGGATAGACTTTGTATTACTTATGAAGGGACAAATGAGGTTAAGCAATCAAGACTCAATATCTTGTTACATGACTACGAATTATTTCGCATGAAACCTAATGAATCTATATCTGACATGTACACAAGATTCACTCAAATTGTCACCTCTTTGCATGCACTTGGTAGGGAATTAACTAATGCTGAAATGGTTAATAAGATTCTTCGTTGTTTACCTACTGCATACGATGCTAAAATTACTGCAATTACAGAGTCAAAAGATCTGAACATTTATTCTATTGACAATCTTCTTGGTTCACTCATTGCTTACGAGCAAGGAGTAAGTCAAAGAAAGATTGATGCAGGTGAACCAAGAAAGGACAAGAATATTGCACTAAATGTGGAAGAGTCAGAAAGTGAACACTCACAACCTGAGGATGAAGACGATATTGCACTGATGACTAGACAATTCAGAAGCTTTTTAAAGAGGAAGCAGAAGAGACGCCAGCAATGGAATAGAGGTAAGTATAACAGAAATGGCAAGGTTTCTAATGAAGTGATTTGTTATGAATGCAGGAAACCAGGTCATATAAAGACTGATTGTCCAAAACTCAAAGCCACTCCTAGCAAGGAGAAGGTAGAGGAGAAACCAATGGTAAAGAAGGGCAAGAAGAAGTTTCAAAAGGCTTTTTGGGCGGACTCAGCTTCAGACTCATCTGAGACTGAAAAAGAAGAAGAAGTCACCAACCTTTGCTTGATGGCAGAAAATCTGAACAATCAGATCAAGAAGAGGTATGTGATTTAACTTATAATGAATTGTTTGAAGTTTCTGAACACATGCATGATGCATATAGGAAAACGAAAAAGATGCATGCTAGTTTAGTTTTAGAATTGGAAGAGCTTAATAAGGAACACGAAATCCTTAGGAAAGATCATGCTTTAATTGATAGCAACCACATGAAACTACTTGATGAATATGATGACTTGAATAAAAATTTGAGAATTTAAAATCATCCTATGCTGAACTTGAAAAAGAATTTAAGAAATTTAAGGATGAATCTGAGAGCAAGACATATAGAATCAATTATACAAATCGAATCTTGGAGGATATGAATTCATTTTACAAACTCACTATAAGAGCTCTCGAGGATAATAGGAACCCCCCTAAACTTGAAGATTTTACAAATCCTAAATATTATCCTAAATTCATGAAATCCCTTAGAAGACAATCATATGAAAGAAAACATAGGAATATTTTTCCTAATGTTAAATGTAACAATTGTGGATTTTTGGGACATATATCTCACACCTGCACTTTAAAGATGAAACCTAATTTGGTGTGGAGAACTAAGATGCATAAACCTAGACATATCATACATGCATCTGATTATAAATTTCATAAAGGTGAACCCAAACTAGTTTGGGTTCCCAGGTCTAACATTTGAGAATTTTGCAGGAATACTCTCACACAAGACCTCGTGAGAGTATATGGTACCTGGACAGCGGATGTTCTAAGCACATGACTGGAGATACTGCTCAATTCATAACGCTGGAAGCCAGGAGTGGAGGCAAGGTTACACTTGGAGATAATACCACAAAGAAAGTGGTTGGATCAGGTATGATTGGAAATTTGAAAAACTTTTTCATAGACAATGTTTTATTAGTTGAAGGCTTAAAACATAATTTGCTTAGCATAAGTCAGCTATGTGATAAGGGCTATAATGTAAAATTTTTACCTACTAGCTGCATAATTAGCCTAAATGGGAAAATTATTTTAAATGGAAAAAGGGTGAACAATGTCTACATGCTAGATTTAAATTGTATTCAATCTCCTACTGCTTTTTGTTTGAAAACTGTTTCTGATGAATCATGGCTTTGGCATAGGAGACTTTGTCATTCTAGTATGAAAAATCTTAGAAAAATTACCCAAAAGAATTTGGTGAGAGGAATACCTAAACTAGACTTTACTAAGGACCATCTATGTGATGCATGTCAATTAGGAAAACAAGTGAAGTCCTCTTTTAAGTCCAATAAAGATCTTAGGACCAGTAAACCATTAGAAATTCTTCACATGGATCTTTTTGGACCTGTAAGCACGGTAAGTCTAGGAGGTATGGATTTATTATAGTAGATGATTTTTCAAGATTCACCTGGGTTAAATTTCTTTTTCATAAGAGTGAATCATTTGAGGAATTCAGAAATTTTTCAACTTGGATACAAAGAAAACTAGGATGTGAAATAATTTCTATACAAAGTGATCATGGAGGAGAATTTGAAAATGAAAGATTTGAAGATTTCTGTAAAGAAAAGGGGATTGATCACAATTTTTCTGCACCTAGAACTCCTCAACAAAATGGAGTAGTTGAAAGAAAGAACAGAACATTAATAGAAGCCGCCCGAGCAATGTTAGCAGAATACTCGCTTCCTAGATATTTTTGGGCTGAGGCGGTTAGCACTGCATGCTATGTTCTGAATAGGGTGAATGTGAGATCAAATTTGAATAAAACACCCTATGAGTTGCTAAAAGGTAGAACACCAAATTTGTCTCATTTGCATGTATTTGGTTGCAAGGTGTTCATACATAATAATGGAAAATCTGCCTTAGGAAAATTTGATCCAAAATCAGATGAAGGAATTTTTGTTGGATATTCAAGTGTTGGAAAATCTTATAGAGTATTCAACAAAAGAACTTTAGTCATTGAAGAAACCACACATGTTGTTTTTGATGAAAATGGAAACATGGAAGAGCCAAAAGTTGTTGAAGAAGAAATTGAAGAAAACTCCCAAAAGATTGATAGATTAAATTTGGAAGAAAATGTGGAAGAAAATTTAGAAAGAGAAGACCCTTTGCCTAGAGATTTGAGATTTTCTAAAAACCATCCAAAGGAATTGATTATAGGTGAACCAAGTGAGGGTGTTAGAACTAGGCGTGGATTAAACAAGGAAGTCAATCATTCAGCCTTTATTTCAACTATTGAACCCACTAACATTGATCAAGCACTTTCAGATGAATTTTGGATATTGGCCATGCAAGAAGAGTTAAATCAATTTGTAAGAAATAAAGTTTGGGAACTAACTACAAGGCCAAAAGATCAAAGTGTTGTTGGAACCAAGTGGGTGTTCAAAAATAAAATGAATGACTCAGGAGTAGTCATTAGAAATAAGGCTAGATTAGTAGCTAAGGGGTATAATCAAATTGAAGGAATTGATTTTGAGGAAACTTTTGCCCCTGTAGCTAGACTTGAAGCAATTAGGGTTTTACTAGCCTTTGCCTGTTTTAAAGGTTTTAAATTGTTTCAAATGGATGTCAAAAGTGCCTTTTTAAATGGGGTAATTGAGGAAGATGTTTTTGTAGAACAACCTCCAGGTTTTGAAAATTCTAAATTTCCAAATCATGTTTTCAAATTAAAAAAGGCATTATATGGATTGAAACAGGCACCTAGGGCTTGGTATGAGAGGTTAAGCACCTTCCTACTTGAAAGATCTTTTGAAAAAGGAAGTGTGGATACAACTCTCTTTTTAAGGAAAATTGGAAAGGATATACTTATTGTTCAAATTTATGTGGATGACATCATCTTTGGATCTTCAAATAAACATCTTTGTGATGATTTTTCTAAAACAATGAGTAGTGAATTTGAAATGAGTCTAATGGGAGATTTAAATTACTTTCTAGGATTTAGCATTAAGCAACTTGAGGAAGGTACTTTTCTTAGTCAAACCAAATATATTAAGGACATCCTCAAAAAATATGAAATGGACAATGCTAAACCTGTTAGTACACCAATGAGTTCTTCAGTTCAGTTGGATAAGGACCTTAAGGGAAAATCTGTTGATCAAAAGAAATTTAGAGGGATAATTGGATCTTTACTTTACTTGACTGCTAGCCGACCAGATATTATGTTTAGTGTTTGCTTATGTGCTAGATTTCAATCAGATCCAAAAGAATCACATTTGACAGCAGTGAAAAGGATTTTAAGATATCTACTAGGAACTCAAAACTTAGGAATTTGGTATCCTAAGTTTAGCTCTTCATTTGAAATTATTGGTTACTCAGATTCTGACTTTGCAGGCTGTAGAGTGGATAGGAAAAGCACTTCTGGAACATGTCAATTCATTGGAAATTCATTAGTTTCATGGTCTAGTAGAAAACAAAATTCAGTGGCACTATCTACTGCAGAAGCAGAATACATTGCATTAGGAAGTTGTGTGGCACAAGTACTTTGGTTAAAACAACAGTTGATTGATTTAGGATTAACTATAGGCACTATTCCAATTTATTGTGACAATACTAGTGCTATTTGCATTTCCAAAAATCCTATTCAACATTCTAGAACCAAACACATTGATATAAGGCATCATTTCATAAGGGATCATGTATCCAAAGGAGAAATTGAACTCATACATGTTTCAACTGAAAATCAACTTGCAGACATTTTTACAAAACCTTTAGCCTTTGATACCTTCAGTACTTTAAGAACAAGGCTTGGTGTTATTGATTTGAATGCTTAACCAAAATGTCTTTGCAACATTGATACTTGTTGTATTTTGTTTTTGTGATTTTGTGAATTTTGTGTGTTTTTGAATGAATTGTTTTTGGATTAATGATTTTGTTTTATGTTTTCTGTGTTTTGATTGTTTTTGTTGATTTTCTTAATTTAAAAAATTCAAAATTAAAATTTTTTTTGGAGGAAATCGTCCAGGACAAAATTGGTTTCGTACGGGACGATGTGTGAAGGAACAGTTTGCGTGAATTTAAACCGTTTTGAGAGCAGTTTTTAATTGGATCGTCTGTACGATATGTGATCGTCCAGGACGAAAGACAGTTTTTAATACGAACTTCGTCTGTACAAAATTTTCGTTCGTCCAGACGAACATGTGTCGGTTCATTGTAGGGGACGATTTTTAAAAGTCATTTAAACGATTCACTTTTCGATCGTCTGTACGAAATTTTTTCGTCTGTACGATCGGTCAAATCAAAAAGCCTGTACGAAGGGACGCATCGTAAGTTGTGTTGAATACGAAAAGCTGTTACATTTTGGACGAATTGGATCGTCTGTACGAAATTACTTCGTCCAGACGAACGATAATTTTTTGTCCAGGACGAATATTTTCGTCCAGGACGAACATATCGTTTTTCTTTAAATATGAAGGCTTTCAAACTTGACAATCACACTTTCAAACTTCTTTTTCAATCCCTTTCTACATCAAATCAACAATTGCCTCCTCTAGAAAAAGACAAAAGGTTTTGGTGAAGAAACCAAACAGGAATGCCCTAGACAACTTTCTTTCCAAGGCAAATGAGGAATCTTTTCCTCGTTTTGCATCCGCAAAAATCACTCCGTCTCGCATTCTTATCCAAACAGAGTTGAAATTTCGGGTATTGCACCTCTTCGCCTCAACCCAATTTCAGTTCATTCTTTCTCTCGTCCACTTCTACAATAAGCAAACCTACCATTACTTTCTAGCAAACATGAGTTTCAATTCTGACCATTCCACCATTAGTTCTTTTGTTTTTAAGAAAAAAGTTGAGATCACCAAGCACGACCTTGGTGCATTTTTAAACTTAAGAACTGAGGGATATAGAGCCCACACCCTAATGTCAGAAACCTCCTTCAAATGGTTTCAAATCAATAGGGTAATTAGAGAAAATGCGATTGACAATCATGTTGCTAGAGTCTCCGGTATGACCCAAGATGCCCGAATCATCCAGCATATCCTTAGATCCTCAATTATTCCTAAAGCTGGTGATAGGATTAACATTACTCCTCTCCTTTCTTGTCTAACTTTTTTAATCATGCAAAGACATCCTATTGATGAAGCCCAACTCATCATAGATCATATCTATGGGCTTTCAGAAATAGGACATGCTGATCAGAAGAGGAAGAAGAACATTTCATTAGGGCACTTAATTACTTATATTTTGGAGAAGAAGTATAATATAGTGCATCCTGATGAAGAATATGAAGAGCCAGTTTACTATAACGATGCATCATTCAGATTGCTCTTCAAGGAGGAAAAAGAAAAAGCACATGCTAGTGCTTCAGAAGAAGAAGAAGAAGAAGGAGTGCAAGCTTCTGCTTCTCAATCAGATTACCAGAATCTGATTGAGAGATTTGATAGACTAGAGACTCACATTGATCAAAGGTTTGATCAATTTGATGCTCAACTTACGCAGCAGCAACATGACATTGGTAATATTAAAGATGAAGTTCATGAAATAAATACCAATGTAATGTTGATGGCCTCCTACTTCAACCTCTTTGGCGGCATTCCTCCTCCTCCTCCAGAACAGTAGAAATTGTTTTTATGTCTGTGTCTGTTGTTTTTTTTTTTTTTTTTTTTTTTTTTTTTTTTTTTTTTATCTTATCTGTTTTATTATAATGTGTTTGTTTTTATGTTTTTAAGTTCAATGTATTTTTTTTTCCTGTAATCTGTTTCTTTAATATCAATGAAAGTTTGTTTCTATTAGATTTATTTTGAAATGTGGTTAATGTTGGTGAATTTCATTAGTATTATTTAATCTACATAGTGCTTAAATTCGATTGTAATTTGAGATTATCTATATTAGAAAATCTAGACTTTCTAAATTTATAATTTGTTTATAACTTGTTGTAATTAGAACTTTTAAATTCATGTCTATTCATTTAGACTACATAAAAGTTAATATTATTATTGCAATTTTGATGTTTTCTTATTTTGTATTTCTATGCTCAAATGATATTTATGCACCTAGAAATATTTGAAATTTTAGATTATAGATTTTGGAAAGAATTGGTCAAATTACTCTTGAACATTGTACAAATGTACAAAAATCAAAAGGAATTCGCAAAAATTTGCAAATGAAAAAGAGGCACAAAATAAGCCCAACCAAAGAAAAATGCACAAAAATGTGCTCCAAAACTTTGAAAAGATGCGCAAAGCGCCACATGAGGTAATTCTCTTCTTTCCAAATTCGTTAAATCTCTTAATTCAAATTAATCTTATGTTCATTTATATTCTATTGAACTTTGAAATATAGAATTTTTTTTACATCTCTCTTGTAATGATTTTCAATAGTCAAAATGTCTAAATTGAATCATGTCTTTGATAAATTCTTCTTACTTACAATGTTATATCATTTCTTAAATTTTATGAATTTCTATGATTGACCTAATATCTTTAGTTTAAAATTGCATACCCTATGTCAATCACCATTTAGATTAATTTTTAAAAATGAATTTCATATAATTACTTACATTTCTTGTCTATTTCTTCTTCACTTTTTGTTGCTGTCAAAAAGGGGGAGAAATTATTGTGTTTGTGTTTTCTATTTTTGTTTTCTATTTTTTATTTCTGTTTGCAAGTTTTTTGTTTGTGTTAAAATTTTTGAAAAACAAAAATATTGTTCTTTAATGCCTCCTTATTTTAATGTACTCATCAATTCAGGGGGAGTTTAGGAGATAGGAAAATTGTTTAACTTGAAACCTTACAAATAATAATTGTTTTGCCATCATCAAAAAGGGGGAGATTGTTTGAATAGTTGCTATTTGAATGATTTATATTTGTGCAACTTATGTAGTTTTGATGATTCCAAACATTATTGTTCAAATGTATAGTTATCTCCTAACAATTTCAGAAGATTTGCACTTGCTCTTGTGTGTACTAACATTTCAGGAAAATCAGACTCCAGACTACGAAAACTTCAAATCAAATTCAACATGAGATATTTTGTTTATTTGAAGTTTGTCTTTTCTTTGAATTAATTTTGAAAGGGAGTGATTGTAATTGAGTGAATAAAATCTCACACACACAAATAAGGAGATCTTGAAATTCTATACTGATCGTACAGGACGATATTTATCGTACTGGACGATCTGTCAGTTATCTCCTATAGAGCACTTGGAACGAATAGGAACTTGCTTGGAAAAATTTTTCTAAGTCCTATTCGTCCAGGACGAATTTTATTATCGTCCCGGACGATGGGTTCTCTGTAAAATTTTCGTCCAGACGAATTTTATCATCGTACGAGGCGACCAGTCCTCTGGAAAATTTTCGTCCAGACGAAAATAAATATCGTACAGGACGATCAGCTCTCTGGAAAATTTTCGTCCAGACGAAAACAAATTATCGTCCGCGGCGATTGGTTCTCTGGAAAATTTTCGTCCAGACGAAATAAATAATCGTCCAGGACGATCGGCTCTCTGGAAAATTTTCGTCCAGACGAACATATTTTCGTCCAAACGATAAACCGACTTAGAACAGTTTTCAGCAGTTTCTAGAACCGACCTTGTAATAACCGTTCGTACTGGACGAACCTAGTTCGTACAGGACGATCAGCTGTACGAAGTCATTTCGTACACATATACAAATTGGGTCGTTTCAGATCGTTTAAGTAAAATCGTCCAGGACGATCCAGGATCGTACAGGACGATCCACTGCGTACAGAATTGGAAATTTGCAGTTTTTGGGCGGTTTCTCTTATCTTTTATATAAATAGTCCAAATTAGACTGCCACCCAATCTTTTTGTCATTTGATCTTCGTGCCTCTTGAGAGAATAGCCAAGGAAAGAGTGGAAGAGAGCATTCAAAGGAGGATTCCTACCACTGGAGCGAGAAGGCTTCACTTGGATTACTAAGGTAAGAGTCTCTACTTGTGAAATTGGATTTCTTCACTCTTTTCCTTCTTCCTTCTAGATTCTTGTGAGAAGATCAGTCAAGGAGATCCGGTTCTCTGCCGACACTTGGAGAGTGTGAACAGACGAAGGGTTCTCTGCTCACACTAGGAGAGTGTAAAAGAACGAAGGTTCTCTGCCGACACTTGGAGAGTGTGAACAGACGAAGGGTTCTCTGCCCACACTAGGAGAGTGTAAAAGGACGAAGGTTCTCTGCCTACACTTGGAGAGTGTGAACGGCCGTAGGGTTCTCTGCCCACACTAGGAGAGTGTAAAAGGACGACGGTTCTCTGCCAGCACTGTGGATTGTGTAAAAGGACGATGGTTCTCTGCCGCACCGGGTAGTGGTGAAAAGAGTGTTTTGTACAGGCTTCTCCGCCTTGCTGTGGGTGCTAAAGGAGAGTCACTTTGTGGTATTAGTGCAATACTCAGAGGGTGCCTCTGAGGAGTGGATGTAGGTCTGGTTATAGACCGAACCACTATAAATCTGGTGTCATTTACTTTATTGCTTTTACGTTTCCGCACTTTAAATTTCAGTTTTAACAACTCTGTGGTTGAAAAACATTTTTCTACAAACTTTAGAAGAAAATTTTATTTCGGTTCAACTTTATCATTAAGAGGGTTTAAAATTTTTAAAACTACCAATTCAACCCCCTCTTGGTAGCCGTGGGACATTTACTTAGGCTTAACAACCTAATTACTGGACTCAACAGAGTTAGGCTAACCCAAAGTGGCCAAAGCTAATTGGGATTGAGCCAATCTCTCCCTAAGACAAATTGAACTTGTTCAACACCTCTAGTAGGTGGCCCTAGGTCCAATACACTTCCTCCAGCCATCCCATGCCCTGGGCTTACTTGGGTCAGGTTTTAGGATAGCTCAAAGTAGCCAAAACCATATGGACCCGAGCCATCTTTGAACCCAGATCAAATTGAACCCAATTGCCACTTGCATTGAGTGCACCAGACCCAGACCCACCTCCCACAACAAGCCAGGGTTTGGCCTGACCTGGGTTGAGCCCAAATCAACCCATACCCAGCAGATTTGGATCAACCTGAGCCATCTTTGAACCCAGATCAAATTGAACCCAATTGCCACTTTCATTGGGTGCACCAAACCAAGATACACCTCCCACATCAATCCCAGGGTATGGCCTGACCTGGGTCGAGCCTAATTCGACCCAAACCGAGTAGGTTTGGATCTAACTGAGCCACCAGATCAATTTGAACCTCCCCAGACCCAATTGAGCTCACCCTCAACTCCAGCGTATCCCCATCATTCTTTCCAGGTCAACCCAACATAGACCCCAGCCAGCGACAGTCGGAACCAATGGAGAACAAGCTCCGGTGGTCCCCCAGCCATTCCTGACCCAAAGCCATCCAAAGGCTATGGCTT
Organism: Dendrobium huoshanense; assembly: GCA_016618105.1. Taxonomy (NCBI): domain Eukaryota; kingdom Viridiplantae; phylum Streptophyta; class Magnoliopsida; order Asparagales; family Orchidaceae; genus Dendrobium; species Dendrobium huoshanense. The sequence continues at coordinate 23,853,632 of CM028353.1, read as the reverse complement.
GCCGACTTGAAGCTCATGAGCTCTCTGGGACAATGTCCCCTTCCACCTGGCGTCAATCTGAGGCCCCTCCCGGTCAATCTCAGCCGTCCAAGCTCGCGGGAGGTGGCTGAATAGGGCGACTCATTCCAAAAGCCCCCCATTCGATCCTATTGATTCGAAATTACTACCTAGAGCTCCTTCTTCATTCCAGTGTCTTCCCCCAGCTTCCCAGGCCATCCCATCGATCCGTTTAAGCGAGTTCTGGTGAAAGCTCTTGGCGTCCAGCTCGAAGTCGTACCTTTGGCCATCCTCCGGTCCCGACGTCTGAAGGAGATCCACTCGCGTTCATCCCCCGAAGCTTCATGATAGAGAGGCTCATCCATTGAGACCTTCTCTGCTGTAATATCTCAATCTTGAGCTCCCTAGCTAGGTAGTATTGTCAAGTGTGAGGGGAACGTTCACCCCAACGGATCTCCACCGTTGGATTGAAAGTCTCCTCTCCCCCTGATCCTCTCTATGAAATTTTGTCAAAGTTCGCCAGTGGGATCGCTTGGATCATGCTAGAGAAGCTTTTCGGTCACGGGTTCATGTGGGAGGTTGAAGATAAAATCCAGACCGTTCATTTCGATCAACAGCTCAGATTAAATCCCGCAGTCTCGGGGTGCTGTTGATCGTAGCCATCCGATCTTCCATCCGACGGCTACGATTAATCCGACCGTTACCCAATCAGCGCCAATGATTGCCCCGCCAATAATGACGCGCCGCGTGTAAAGTGCCAGCTGACTGGGTAATTGGTGGATTAATTTTATAAAAAATATAAGGGATCTTCAAAATTTAGTATCTCCCTGCACACATAACGTATTTAGGTGTTCTTAGGCTCATTAGAAAGGTCTCATAGAGACCTACAAAAGCCCTATAGTTCTAGGTCTTGATTGCATCTGTGTTAAATTTAATTTTAGTTTGAGCATTTTCTTAATTATTATAATTATTGTTTAAATTTAATTCCTCAGGACCTGGAATTTTGGAAGATATAATTTGAGCATGTCGCTGACATGCCCAAATTTTATCTCCACTATTTGAGATGTTTAAGGGCACTATCCCTTAATTTTGAGTTTAAGGGTCATGGGTTGACCCTTAAATTCAAAATGGGATTCAAGTCTTTCCAATGATATTTTGGTTGTGAATTTTTTGTGTGATGATGACTTATAGGATAGGGAGTTTAGGGTCAGTGATTTTACCCCAATCCAAGCTTAGGATAGCTCCCTAGGATTTTCTCAAGGTGACCTAGAGTTCACCTTAGGTTGCTTGGTTAGCCACATTAGAGTATTCCATTTGAGCCCAAAGTTGGTGGGTTTAGGCCTTGGGATTAGGTGATCCCATGGTCCAAATCTCATCAGAATTGGAGCTCATTTGGTTTACTAAATATGAGCCATAGTATTCCCCCTTAGAATTATCCCTTTGGCCTTAATAAAACCCTAATAAATCAAGTTTAATTTTTAAAAATCCTTAAAATACTCCTAACTGACCCTAATTGATCCATTAATCAGTAAAAATTCAAATCTTATTAATTTAGCTTTATAATCCACCTTAATTTAATTTTAATTAAAATTAGTCTTTAATCAATATTTATTTATTAAAAATTATTAAAAATCCCAAAAAAAATTTAAACTCTTGATAATCTTCTCTTAGATCATTTCTGATCTTTGAGGCTGATTTCAAGAAGTTTATGACTCATTTGGGTTCAAATAGTTAAAAGAGACCCTTTAATTAAGATAATTAGAAAATCCTAGTAAATACCCCAACTTGTAAAATTCATTAGAAATTGTAGAAAATTCCAAATCAATCAAACTTAAGGGATAATGACTCATATTAAAATATAATATTTTCCAAAAATGTCAAACCCACAAAATTTTGTCAAAGTCCAAAAGTCAACAGTTTAATCAACTTAGGTCAAAACAGGTTAAAACTTCTAAAAATCATAACTTTTGATAAGAAACTCCAAATTGAGTGTGCCACATGTCTAACAATTCATAATTAGGTCTAATATTTATTAAAAATCTGAAATCATCAAATTTAACTTTAATTTTAAAAATTAGATTTTGACCCCTTAATTAGCATATCTGGATAACCTTCTAAAATCTATTAACTCCCCCAAACTCCAAAATTTTCTAAGTAGATTAATAAAATTCTCAACCAACCCTTTAAAATCAATAACCAAATTTTTTTATATTAATCTACTCTTCTAATTACAACCAATTTAAATTAACTTAATCAACCCCGATTATTATTAATAACCCAAGCATACGAGGCTATTAGCTTAGCCCCAAGGAAGGTGAAATAAACTTCACGGCCTCAGTGTGAAACAAAGGTAGTAGTCAATTAACCTCTAAAATATATTTAAATAAAATTCTTAATATATTAATATTTAAACTCTAACTTAAATTTCCCTTTAAGCCTTAACAAACTCAGAATTTTAGACAACCTTAACTAATCACCCACTTTAGGATCCACCACAGTCACACGACCTTTTAAACACACTTTAGATGGTTTGCTAAGACAATCATCTCTAGATTTAGGTTAGGTTGGTGTTTATTTTATTGTTATGTGCCAGATTTTTCATGGTTTTTACTACATGTTGTGAATGAAATTGTTTTGCAGTATCTGCTTACTTTTTATTGCACTTTGTGAATGGTTGATGTGTTTGGCGACTAGATTACCCTTAGGATAGGTACGATCTGGATGTTCACAAAATTTTCTGCATGTGACCACGCTCATGCAGGGCTATAAAAAGGGGGGGCTAAATAAATTTTTTTTTAATTATTATAAATGCTTGCACAGGTGCTTTAGCTGCTAAAGCCCTCAAATAAAATGAGCATGGCCAGTGTGTTTACTTTCTTTTCTTCATATATATATATATATATATAACTGCTTGGGAATAAATATATTTTGGTTTATTAACTACTTAAGATAACCTTACAGTAGAGTCTAGATTTTTGATTTGATATAAATGTAATTTGTATAAGTGTTAAGTGTTGTGAATATTAGATTTTGAGTTGGGATACATAGGTCCAAAGCTTGGACTCTGAATAGAAAAGGACCCCCCTTAAGGGGAGTGACCCTTTTCTATTTGGAGATTCAAATTTGGATCATTTCTTTCCTACCCAAAGAGGAAAGAGTGGCCTTCCCCTCAAAGGAAGTGCCCTCTTATCCATTTGGATAGTCTACTACGAAGAATCCAAGGAGCCTGAAGGAGAACACGATTGAAGAACTGAAGACAGAAAGTATCCCATTCAAAACTACTTGCATCTCTACTAGGTTTAGAATCCAGGTTGTTGTCAGTGGTTCCCGGCCACTTTACTTTATGCAAAATTCTGGTTTGTAATAAGCAAGGAAACTTTGCCTATGGATATTTATTAATTAATTCATTTATATTTGATGTGTTGAAATGATTTCATTTAGAATTGCCTACTTTTCTTAGTATTTTGGCGTTTGTGTGCCGCTTTTATTTTCGCCCGGATACATGAGGTTCATAAGGGTGTGAAAGTTTTGTACTCATAACTTTAAAGTTTAAAATTTTAGTTAGTCTAAATAACATAGAAAGATAACAAATTTAGGGAATTAGCAGGGAATCGACCCCGTGGTCACATGCATATTTCTGCATTACTCTTTTCTTGCTTTAGACCCTTTCCCGCCTGCGGGTAGAGTCTGGATAGTCTGACCTATGAGGATGAGGTGCCGGACCTGAGGAAGTCCAATCTTCTAAAAAATTATTTTCTAAAACTGTTTTTAAAAGTTCAAGCATATCTTATTTGAAGTCGTCGACCAGCATGCATTGCATTAGAAATAAATTAAAATAGTCAAAATTTTAATTGCATTAGTCCTTAGCATTTTGCACCCAACATAAGTCAAATGGGTCAATTAGAGAAATATCTAGATGTCGGCCCCAACTCTCCAAAACCTTTAAATAAAATGTCCTTACCACTCTTTCATAAAAGACCAGACTCATGTATTTTAAATCGATTAGGTGGTTGGCTAGCTCCCCAATCCAAGCAGAGATAAGTTCAGGTTTTGCACTGCATTAGTTAGGTTCAGATGACTGTGGTCCAGTGTCTAAAATAGATTTAGGATCTGAGGCAGATCTTTAATTATAAGACCCCAAAATTTGGGAATATATTACTAAATTTTTAATAAAATGCTCAACTCTAATTAAAGCGTCATTTCAATCTAAAATATAAAGCCCAACACTTAGATTAAGTTGGGATACTTCCGGATGGTTCTGGAATCTCAAAGTGTCCCCTACCTCTCTTCCCTTGATTCTGTTAATAACTGTCCAATTTTAATTCATTCCCTTTTGAGTCTCCAAAATTCACCTCTCTTTTTGATATCACTCCTAGAAAATCTAGCAAAATTTTGTCACTATTTTAATCGAGTGTTTTCGTAGGGGACTCTGTCTCCCTACAATATAATTAATTATGAGGGCTTGTGCTCGTAGGATAATTGGAACCACACACGCACCTGATTTTAAAATTGATTTTCTAATTTTTTTTATTAGACTTTCTTTGGAAAAAAAATCAAAAGACGATCATCATCATTACATTCAAAGGATTATCATTGAGTGGTGTTATCTCCCTTTGAAGAGATACATCCTGTTAAGAGAGTTGCTATTTGCATGTTTTATATTCTTGCAACTTGTATAGTTTTGATGATTCTAAATATTATTGTTTTATGTATAGTTATCACCTAATTCTTTTTGGAGAATTTGTTTTTGATCTTTTGTGTACTAATATTTCAGGAAAATCAAACTCCAAACTACTAAAGACTTCAAATCAAATTCAGCATAAGATATCTTGTATTTTAAAGCTTATAGTTTTTTTATGAATTAAGTTTGAGAGGGAGTGGTTGCAATTGAGTGAATAAACACACACACACATTAGGAGATCTTAAAAAAAATTTTACTGATCGTACGGGATGAATACAATTCGTATAGGATGATCAGGTTAGTTATCTCCTTATAAGAGAAATAGAACGAACAGGTTTTAGAGAAAATTTTTTCTAAGTCCTGATTGTCTAGGATGAAATTATTTTCATCCCAGGATGAGCTAGGCTCTGTAAATTTTTTGTTAAGATGAAATTATAATCGTGCTAGGATGAGCTAGGCTCTGTAAAATGTTCGTCCAGACAAAATTATTTTCATCCCCAGACGAGTTGGGCTCTATAAAATTTTCATCCAGACAAAATTATGTTCGTCTCAGGACGATGGGAACCGACTTAAGTAAGTTGTTTACATCCTGTGGTATTTTGGGAATCGACCTATGAAATAACTGTTCGTCCGGACGAACCTAGTTTCTACGGGACGATGATCGTATACAAACATAGTTCGTACCAATATTCATTAGGATCGTTTCTGACACTTTAAGTAAAATTGTCCAGGACGATCCATGATCGTACATGATGATCCATTTCGTGTTAACTTGAATAATTTGCAGCTTTGGACGATTTTTCTTGTCTCTTCTATATAAGGTCAAATTTTTACTACCACCCAATCTTTTTGCTCATTGAGCTTCGTTCCTATTGAAAGAAGAGTCAAGGAGAGAGTGTGAGAGTGCATTCAAAGGAGGATTCCTACCACTATAGCGTGAAGGCTTCACTTGGTGTTCAAAGGTAAGAATATCTACTTGTGATTTGAGATTACTTCATTCTTTTCTTTCTTCATTCTAGAATTCTTGTGAGAAGATCTATCAAGGAGATCCGGTTCTCTGCCGACACTTGGAGAGTGTGAACAGCCGCGGGTTCTCTGCCCACACTAGGATAGTGTGAAAGGATGAAGGATTCTCTGCCCACACTAGGAGAGTGTGAAAGGACGAAGGGTTCTCTGCCCACACTAGAATAGTGTGAAAGGATGAAGGGTTCTCTGCCCATACTAGGAGAGTGTGAAAGGACGAACGGTTCTCTGCCAGCACAGGGGATAGTGTAAAAGGACAACGATTCTCTGCCGCACCGGATAGTGGCAAAAAGAGTTTTTATAAAGGATTCTCCGCCTTGCTGTGGCACAAAAGGAGAGTTACTAGTGGTATTAGTGCAATACTCGGAGGGTGCCTCCGGGGAGTGGATGTAGGTCTGGTTTTGACTAAACCACTATAAATCTGGTGTCTTTATTTTTCCGCTACTTTTTATTTTTGTGATTTACTGTTTTAAAACTGTGGTTGAAAAACTATTTCTATAAAAAATCACTAAAATTTAATTTCGGTTTAAAATACTCAAAAGAGGGATTACTTTTTAAAATACCAATTCACCCCCCCCCCCTCTTGGTTAGCCGTGGGACATAAATTTAGGCTTAACAACCTAATTCATAGTGAACGAGTTTCAACACATCCTTCTTTGATAAGGCTTTGGATGTGAACTCGATCGTCATACTTCTTGAATGTCGTAGCCGGATATTTATTTGAACTTCACCTTGTTCCCTCGGGGCCATATGAAGTTCTCTTTAGAATCCGGTCACAATATTCAAGATGAGTTTCATGATTCTAAGTCTAAACATTGTTATGAAATTTTATTTTCATCCTTCAGGGTGATCTTTTTCTAGTGGAGTAATTTAACTTTATAATTAGACTTCAACTTCAATTTCAAAATTCCCAAAGAAAACTAATATTTTTCAAAATCTATTTTCAAAATTCCACCAACACATGCATGTGATTGAGTGATTGTCTTTTTTTTTTCCAGTTTCTCATTATTACCTTAGACCCTCCGAATGCTAGTGTGAATCCCGCATATGGTTTGAGCTAAGTCGGACCTTTTCTTCCTTTTGAGTAGGACTTCCTAGTTTATACCCTTGTGCTAATCCCACCTTTGGAAGGGATAATGTATGATCCTTAATCAAGAGTCTTCTCAGGTTCCGGCCTGAGATGTAATTAACCATGGGAGCTTGCACCCGTGGGAGACTAAATTCCACCATCTACTAAACCCCATCTAAGCTAATGTATCGGGTGGGGGAAACCCATTGGGTCGTGTATATTACTACCCATCGGGGTGCGCTAGTGAGAGTTGCTATCCTCAATGGTTAGTCGTATGCATGATCTAATCTAGCCTTTTATTGACATGTTCATATCGAGTGCAAACGCCTACGATCATTTTGAACTACAGAATAGTGTGGTCATACTCTTTGTGTTCGAACCCCACGAGCGGTGCTCTTTTAGAGGTCCACACATGTTTATAAAATTTAGAAGTGCTTGTGAATAAAGGGTGGAAGTATTTTATGACTTTTAATGGCTCATAGATACTCCCACCATATATTAGAATTTGTTAAACATGTTTGGTAGAGTTTGTAAGTTAATTGACAACACATAACAATGAATGACTCGGATATTTATCAACATCATAAAATGACAAGCTTATGCATGCATGCATTTAATGTATTCCCTTAGACCATGTCAAAATTGATCTCTAGGGTTTATTTAGATGTTTATCAATGACGATTTCACCTATACACTTCTAAGATGTTCAAATCATATCAAATTTGATTTTAAAATTTCTTAAGAGTTATAGGAATGAATTTCTCCTCTCCATGATGAGTCCAAAACACTCAAATCAAAATAGGGAATCCTCTTTCAAATGCTCTTTCCTCACATGTGTGATGTTTTGGAGTTTCCTCAAGACTCCAAGCACTTTATTCTATAAGATGGTGGTGAGACCTATAATGCTTTATGGTACCAAATATTGTCCATTAAAAGAGAAGCATAATATTGAGTTAAGTGTTACAGAGATGAGGATGCTTAGGTGGACGAGTGGCTTTACGCTTAGATAGGATACGAGTCATTAGCCTAGTTTTCCATTCAGTCACATAAATTATTTATCTTTTATTATTGTATTTATTTGATTGTTGGTGAAAGCATTCCAATTCAAATAAAGTACACTTGTTCGAAAGTAAAGTACAAACACTTGTTCAGGCTGTATATATTATAATAATTAATTTCACAACTATGTTGGGAAACAGTTGCTTTAACATTCAAATGACTATCCAATAAGAGAGATATTGGATTTATAACAGATTGTTACTGGGTCGAAGATGATTGATTGATGTATTTATATAATGAGTTGAGACTTTTATTCAAATTATATTTCAACTACCTTCCTTTAAGTTCAATGAAATATTTAGATGTCCATGCTCGAAGCACAAAAATAAAGCATTCCTCAAGCCCGATGATGTGAAAGTTGATTTATATCGTAGGCGATTTGTTCCAGACTACTAGATTTGGACCTCACATGATGAGTACGAGCCACATATAGATACTCATGTCAGTCCATTCATAGCTTTTGAAATATTTGATGAAGATCAAATGACAAGACTGTATAAAGAACTTATTTTTGATGTAGCGGTCCCTAATTTAAGGGCTAGTGTGGAAGAGCCACCAAATGCAGTAACTAAAAAATTCTTTGAGTTACTACATGCAACTCAAAAACTAATTTAGGATGGTTACAAAACTCATTAAGAATTATCGATTATAATGAGGATCTTAAGTATCAAAATTGAATGTTATATTTCTCGTGATTATTTCAATGACTTTATTGGTCTTCTCAAGGAAACTAATCCAACGGACAATTTAATTCCCTAGATTTGTATCAAACAAAAAAATTATTATCCAAATTAGGTCTCACTGCTACAAAAATTGATTATTATATCAATGGATATATGTTATATTATAAGGATGATGCAACAAAAGTTTATTTTTGCACATGCAATGCATTTCAAATTAAGCCAAACTCAAGAAAACAAGGTCGTCAAAAGAAAAATATTTTATATTCCTATTTATTTTATTTATTGATCATTACAAGAATTTAACTGCTCTATGCATCAATGAGTTTAGCAGGTCATATGAGATGACATAAGGAGAAATTAGTAAACAGTTGTGTTCTTTCGAATCCATCAGATGTTGAAATGTAGAAACATTTTGATTAAGTACATGGTGCATTTGCTGCTGAACCACACAATATAAGATTGGAATTATGTGCTGAGGGTTTTACTCCATATAGTCAAGCAGCTTCACCTATTCTTGTTGGCCAGTTATACTAACACCATACAACTTTCTACCAGAGATGTATATGACTACCCCGTACATGTTCTTAACATTTATAATACCTTGACCACATAATCCAAAAAACAAAAATTAATATTTTTTTACAACTATTAATTAATGATCTCAAGTTATTATGGGAAGAAGGTGTCCTCATATATGACATCTCAATCAAACAAATTTTTTTCCATCGAGCTGCATTGCTTTGGATCATTGGTAATTTTTGAGCTTATGATATGTTATCTGATTGGAGCACAGTAAGAAAATTAGCTTGCTCTTACTGCGTAAAGAATACTAAAGCTTTCACACTAAAATATGAAGGGAAAAATACTTAATTTGATTATCATCATATGTTATTACCTACTGATCATTCATTTAGGAGGAATAAGTAAGCATTCATTAAAAATAGAGTTAAGATGTCACCTTCTCCACCTAGATTATGTGGTAATAATGTACTATAGAGACTTTTTTACTTTCCACTAATTATTGATTTTCCAATATTATTAGAGTTTAAATTTTTGGGATATCGTGTTCAACATAATTGGAATAAAAAAATTATTTTCCGGACATTACCATATTGGAGAACAAATTTGATAATGCATAATTTGGATCTTATGCACATTAAGAAAAACTTCATGGATAAATTTTTTTAATATAATTATGAATGTTAAAGGTAAGAGAAAGGATAATGTCAAAGTAATGATGGACATTAAAGAGTACTGCGAACGAAAAAAACTAGAGTTAGTAATAACCACCGATGACAAAATAATGAAGTCCAAAGCACTTTATTTTTTCATGTTAGAGCAAAAAAGATCAATATGTTAGCAGTTTAAAGGTTTAAAAATGACTGATGGCTATGGATCAAACTTAAGCCGATGTGTTGACCTTAAATCTATGAGATTATTTGGACTAAAAAGTCATGATTGTCACATAATTATAGATGTACTCCTTTCGATCATAGTATGTATGTTATCAGATTACATATCAAATCTGTTAACTGAGCTTAACATTTTTTCTCAAAGGCCTATATTTTGAAAGTTCATTAGGGATGTTAGGCCCTTATGAACTAGTCTCAAGGCTAAGCAAAAAGGGGTGAATCGATATTTTAAAATAAATCATTCAATCAAAAAACACAAACCAAGATTCACCACAGAGAAAACATAATGCGAAAAAATAAATGTGGAAATAATTAAGGAAAGAATGCAACAGATTTATAGTGGTTTGGTCAAACCTTGACATACGTCCACTCCTTAGAGGCACCCTATAAGTATTGCACTAAATTAAGTGTCTCTCTTTTAGCCCCCACAGCTAGGTGGAGAAGCCCTTATAAAATCAATTTCACCTTCCCCGGTGTGGCGGAGTCGCCGAGTCCTTTGACACCAAAGAGATCTTCTTCTTCTATGAACTTCCCTCAAGATTAACCTTGAATTTGACAGTATTAAGGTGTAAGCCTACCGGAGCAACCATGTGGAATCCCCATCCACACACCCTTGAGCCCCCCTTCACAAGATCTTCTCCCTCTCTCAGACTTCACCCGTTCCTCACTCCCTTTCAAGTTCTCTCTTCAAATCCCCCCAAATGAACGAAGCCATAATGACTGCCAAAGATACTTACTAAGTGCCTTGACAAAGCTTAAATAGAAGATCTAAAAACAAGCTTATTAATATAACTTGCCGATGTTGCAAACCTATTTTTAATGTATTATGTTTTGATGATTGACAAACACTGTTTCTCTTGGACTACTTGTTGCTTCTAACTTTTCAGGAATCGAAGATCAGACGATCAAGAAGGAGCCAAGTTCAAGATTGCATAGGTTTAGGGTTGAGTCAGTCTGTACTTTTGATTTTCACCTTTTGAGTCTACTTGTAATGGTCAAAGAGACTGATGCTAAGTAACCCTACACACACACACTTGAGGGACTTAGAATTTCTATTTTTTGCCCACATCGGCCCGGCCGATATTTATATCGTCCGGGACGATCAGCTTAAAATAGAAAGTCTAAATAAGAATTCTTAATTAAGGCAGTCGTCATTAACATATCGGCCTGGACGATACGTGTATCGGTCAGGATGATAAGCTCAAAAAAAAAGAAGTTGCCGCCATAGACAATTAAGGAATACTGTAATTTTAAATTATCGGCCAGGACGATCCACGTATCAGCCTGGACGATATTCACAAATTATGCCTTAATTGATCAAGAAATCAAGGGAGTAATTAAGGATGATTGATACGATCATATCGTCCTGGACGATCGCAGGATCGGCAAGGATGATCAAGTCAAAAATGTTAAGTTACTTCGGGACGATACGTATCGGCCAGCTCGTATCTAGGGCTATTGTCAGGACGATTTGCCTCTGATTTGATATGATCGGCCAGGACGATCGTGAGATCGGCCTGGACGATCAAGCCAATTTTTAATCATCCAGGAGTACATCCAGGGCTATGCTCTGGCCGATCTTCTTTGATTTGTACTGATCGGCCAGGCCAATGTCTATATCGGCCTAGACGATATTGTCGGCAACTTGTAATTAATGAGCTCATTTGAAGCTCTTCTATTTAAGAGCTCTTGTTCAATATTTTGCAAGACTTTTTTGCTGCTGCCTTGACCTGAGAAGATCTTGAGGAGAGAAAAAGAGAGAGGATCTTGTGAGGGGGAGCTTGTGAGGGGATTCACAAGGGTTGCTTCAAGGATCGCTCTGCTTCGTCTTCGTCTAGAGTTTCTCGTCCGTGGAAGGGTCGGTAGAGGTAAGGAGTTTGCTTTTGGTTTTGGTTCTCTGCCAGCTTCAGGAGGAAGCAAAAGGAGGTAGGTTCTCTGCCTTGCCGGGGTGGCAAAAAGGAGGTTCTTGTGAGGGCTTCTCCGCCTAGCCGTGGGGGCTAAAGGAGAGTCACATTTTGTAGTGTAATACTTAGAGGGTGCCTCCAAGTAGTGGACGTAGGTCGAGTCGACCGAACCACTATAAATTTCTGTGTTCTTTTTCTTGCTTCCGCGCTTTTAAATTCCGCATTTATTTCTGTGGTGTGATTTGGTTTATGCAATTTTCTTTCTTTGTAAAAAGAGTTTTTAAAATACCAATTCACCCCCCCCCCCTCTTGGTTAGCTTGGGACTAAGTTCATAGGGCTTAACATCCTTAACGAACTTTCAAGTGGTATCAGAGCACTTTCTAGTGTCATCTGAGCACTTTCAAGTGGTATCAGAGCAGGATTCGAAAATTAAAGTTTGAAAACTTTTTGAATTTGTTCCATAGCTAACATTGGGAATCACAACACTACGGAAGGGTATTCCATTACCCGACCTCCCTTGTTCGATAACCTACCTTTTGATTTTTTAAAAACTCGCATGTCAACGTTTTTACAATCTACTAATTATCGCATGTGGATGCTTATTCAAGAAGGTTATTCTCTACCTTCTCGTGAAATTAATGGTGTTAAAACTGAAGTTGCTTTTATTGAATGGACTTTTGATGAAAGAGATTTAGCTCAATTAAATGCGAAATGTTTGAACTATTTTTTCTGTGCTTTAAAATCTTAGGATTACATGCATGTCTCAACTTGCAAAACTGGTAAAGAGATTTGGGATAAATTGTGCATCACCAATGAAGGTACTAATGAAGTTAAACAATCCCGTTTAAACATTCTCTTGCATGACTACGAACTTTCTTGTATGAAACCTCATGAATCGATTTCTGACATGTACACTAGGTTTACTCAGATTGTTACTTCATTGCATGCACTAGAAAAAGAACTTTCGAACTATAAAAAAGTTAACAAGATTTTGAGATGCTTGCCTTCGTCATATGATGAAAACATTACTGCCATTACTGAATCTAAAGATTTGAACACCTATTCTATTGATAACTTACTTGGCTCACTCATTGCTTACGAGCAAGGGGTGAATCAAAGAAATGTTGATGCAGGTGAAAAGAAAAAGGAGAAAACAATTGCACTGAAGGCGCACAAATCGGATTCTGAATCTTCCGGGTCTGAAAGCGATGAAGTTGCCTTCATCGCAAGGCAATTCAAAAGCTTTCTAAGGAAGAAACAAAAGCATCATCAAAGTTGGAGAAAAGGTAAGGATCACAAACATGTTAAAGGATCTTATGATGTTGTTTGTTTTGAATGCAGGAAGCCTGGACATGTGAGAGCCGATTGTCCTACACTTCAAGATCATTCAAGCAAAGAAAAGGAAAAATGTGAGGAGAAAGCTAAGTCTAGGAAGGAGAAGAAGAAAATCCAAAGAGGTTTCTGGGCAGAATCTGGTACTGGTTCCTCTGAGACTGAACCAGGGGAAGAGACTACAAACTTGTGTTTCATGGGAGAAAATCAAAGTGATGAGGAAGAGGTATATAAACCAACCTATGATGAATTGTTTAAAATTTGTGAAAAAATCCATGCATCATACAAAAAACTTAAGAAAACTCATGCTAGCCTAAAATTAGAACATTCAAATCTACAAAAAGAGTATGAAGTTTTTCTCAAAGATCATGCAACAATTGATTCAAATCACATGGCTCTTCTTGATGAATTTGATGAGTTGAACAAAACGCATTTGGAATTAGTTGATGAAAATAATGCATTAAAAGCTTCACACACCTCACTTAAGGTTGATCTTAAGAAATCTAAAGAGATTGAGAAAAATTTGAGGATTGAGAATGATGCATTAAAAAGAACTAACTTAAGGATTCAAAATGATTTTGATACGTATAAGAAAAATCGGATGACTTCCACTTTTGATCTTAAGCCAGAACCTAGGAAGAGGCATTATAATTCAAATCATTTAAGAAATCCTTTTCATAGAGTTAGATGTTTCTCATGTGTCATGCTAGGACACATCTCACACACTTGCACCGTTCATCGTAGTACACATTAGGTGTGGAGACCTAAGATACATGATTCACAACATACCATACATGCATTGTATTCTACTTTTTCTAAGAAGGATCTCAAACCTGTTTGGGTTCCTAAATCTGACTGATGTTGAATTTTACAGGAGTGCTCTCACCAAAGTTCTCGTGGGAGCATAGGATAACTGAACATAAGGAGGCTTGCAGCTCAAAATTTCTTAAACTCGCTGCTTTATCACGTGCTTGAAATTTTTAGTTTTTGTGTTTCTTTTTATTTTTATTTTTGTGCTAGTTTTTATGCTTACTTGGTGGTAGTCTAGTTTGCGTTCTTTTCATTCTTTTTGTTTGTTTTTTATGTGTTCTGTTTTCGCGTTGCTCTTTAAATTTGATCTTTCATATGATGAATCTTTTCAAACCTTTAGATTTTGGAGTTTTAGAGATAGTGTTTAGCTTTTTCTAAATTGGTTAAAGGGAGTAAACTGTTGATATTTTCCCTCCTTCTGACTTTGTTTAGTGGAATGATTTTCTTCTCTAAACAAAAGTCTAAACTCAGTTTAACCAATGACTTTTCATTTAAGATCTTTTTCTTATCTTGCTACATTAATTTATCTTATGCATAATAGCCAAAGTTCTTAGATATCATTCAAGCTTTTGAAATCTTGTCATTGTATTTATCACATGATTTTGATTTTGTGTTGTGAATTGTTCTTCCCTATGTTAGAGAGAGAGCTCATATTCTCTAATATTTGGAGGATATACTCACAACTAAGTTTTTTTTAAGGATATATTAAAGAGTTTTTAGCTTGCAAGAGTTAAAAAGGAAAGATGCCAATGAAGCCAAATTGAAAAGAAAACCATATACACAAAAGTGTATTCGAATCAAAAGATGCTCAAAAGAGCCAATCAAAATGACAAGAGGCATAAAATAAACCCACTAGATGCAAGCTATCCTCTCCTTGGTAAAACTCTTAAAACTTAGAAAACTCATTGATTATGTGATACCTTCAAAAACTTGATTTCAATTTCCATGATTGAGAAAAATTACTTTAGTTTATTATTTATGAGATATTTTATTTGTAAACAAGTTTTGAATGGATCTTTTATCCTATTTAGTTATTCTGAGTTAGGCCTCTATTTTCTAAAAGAATTTTGTACCCTGAAGGATGTCCGATCTAGGGTTAACAGAATCAGATATTCTACCTTCTTCTGATTGGGATTTGTTAAACTTCTTGATCTCTTGGAACTTTAAAAGTTTAAATTTTGAAAAGAATTCTCATATGATGCCTCCATAAAACAAAAAACAAAAAAATAGAAAAATTAAAATCCAAAATTATTCGTTGTTTGATTTTGGTTATGTTTTTGTTTTTGTTTTCCTTTATTATGTTTTGACTGTTTTTCTTTTGTTTTATTTTTTAGGGTCTTGATCATCACCATTCCTTCCTTGATTTGAATTTCTAGTCACATCGTCCTGGCCGATACTTTTATCGTCCTGGACGATATGACAAATTCTGTTCAAAATCCATCTGCTGACCTTTTTCTGTGCTTGCTGTAACTTATCATCCTGAACGATTTGATCGAACTCATGGTGATAGTCCTGGCCGATGGAATATCTTGTCTGGCCGATGCATGTTATGTGCATCGTCCTGGCCGATACACTGGATCGTTCTAGATGATCCACGTGTCAGCACGTTTTTGATCTTTAAATTCAGCCCCGGATGATCCATTATTGAACAATCGGCCGGGCCGATCCACTGTTCGTCCTGGACGATACACGTGGCAAGCATTTTAAACGTTTTAACTTTGGCCGGTATGATCAATTATTGTGCATCATCCTGGACGATACACCTAATCGGCCCGGACAATATGCTTTTTCAACGGTCGTCCGGATTGACTCCTCGGTACGATCGCCTGTGTCTAATCGGCTTGGCCAATATCTGATCGGCCCGGATGATCGGACCGCCTTTTTGACCAATTGGCCTGTACGTAATTATTGAACCATATCGACCTGGACGATGCTGCGATCGGCCAGGACGATATGGCCGTTTCTTTAAATTCAGGCCGTTCCAGCCATGATTTTTCACTCTTCATCCTTTCTCCTCTTGTGTTTTTGCTTAGTGCTCTCAATGGCTGGTGGGAAACGCATCCAAAAAACTTCTGGGAGTTCCTCGAGGGCAAGGATTGACCCTCATTTCAGGGAAGCAGAAGATGAAGCCGCTTACCTTCATTACAAAGAATGTGGGATAACTGTCTCAAGAATCATCAATCCTACCCACATCTCATACCCGGTAATGGATCTTTTCGCTCACACCTCCCTTTGCTTCATTCTGTCTCTTGCTTTCCCTTTCAATTTAGAGTTTCTTCGAGAATTTTTTGCAAACCTTCGCATCACCACCTACTTTCAGCAGCCACCTCCTCCACCTCCATCTGATGATCAGGATCCCTCGTCTTTTAGTAGTTATTTGTTTTTGGACCCTCTTTTTGTGATGATAAAAGGGGGAGTAGGGTGTGGTAGGAAAAAGCTGTTGTAACTATGATTTTCTAATTAACCTTTTTTTATTTTATTTTCCTACTTGTGTTTGCCATCATCAAAAAAGGAGAGATTGTTGCAAACCTATTTTTTATGTATTATGTTTTGATGATTGACAAACACTGTTTCTCTTGGACTACTTGTTGCTTCTAACTTTTCAGAAATCGAAGATCGGACGATCAAGAAGGAGCCAAGTTCAAGATTGCGTAGGTTTAGGGTTGAGTCTACTTGTAATGGTCAAAGAGACAGATGCTAAGTAACCCTACACACACACACACATTTGAGGGACTTAGAATTTCTATTTTTGCCCACATCGGCCGGGCCGATATTTATATCGTCCGGGACGATCAGCTTAAAACAGAAAGTCTAAGTAAGGATTCTTAATTAAGGCATCCGTCATTAACATATCAGCCTGGACGATACGTGTATCGGCCAGGATGATAAGCTCAAAACAAAAAGAAGTTGCCGCCAAAGACAATTAAGGAATACTGTAATTTTAAATTATCGGCCAGGACGATCCACGTATCGGCTTGGACGATATTCACAAATTATCCCTTAATTGATCAGGAAATCAAGGGAGTAATTAAGGATGATTGATACGATCATATCGTCCTGGACGATCGCAGGGTCGGTTAGGACGATCCAGTCAAAAACCTTAAGTTACTTCAGGACGATAAGTATTGGCCAGCTCGTATCGAGTGCTATTGTCAGGATGATTTGCCTCTGATTTGAACTGATCGGCCAGGACGATTGTGAGATCGGCCTGGACGATCAAGCCAATTTTCAATCATCCAGGAGTACATCCAGGGCTATGCTCTGGCCGATCTTCTTTGATTTGTACTGATCGGCCAGGCCGATGTCTATATCGGCCTAGAAAATATTGTCGGCAACTTGCAATTAATGAGCTCCTTTGAAGCTCTTCTATTTAAGAGCTCTTGTTCAACGTTTTTCAAGACTTTTTGGCTGCTGCCTTGACCTGAGAAGACTTTGAGGAGAGAAAGAGATAGAGGAGAGCGAGAGGATCTTGTAAGGGGGAGCTTGTGAGGGGATTCACAAGGGTTGCTTCAAGGATCGCTCTGCTTCATCTTCGTCTAGAGTTTTTCATCCGTGGAAGGGTCGGTAGAGGTAAGGAGTTTGCTTTTAGTTTTGGTTCTCTGCCATCTTCAGGAGGAAGTAAAAGGAGGTAGGTTCTCTGCCTTGCCGGGGTGGCAAAAAGGAGGTTCTTGTGAGGGCTTCTCCACCTAGCCGTGGGGGCTAAAGGAGAGTCACGTTTTGTAGTGCAATACTTGGAGGGTGCCTCCAAGGAGTGGACGTAGGTCGAGTCGACCGAACCACTATAAATTTATGTGTTCTTTTTCTTGCTTCCGCGCTTTTAAATTCCGCATTTATTTCTGTGGTGTGATTTGGTTTATGCAATTTTCTTTCTTTGTGAAAAGAGTTTTTAAAATATCAATTCACCGCCCCCCCCCCCCCCCTCTTGGTTAGCTTGGGACTAAGTTCATAGGGCTTAACATCCTTAACGAACTTTCAAGTGGTATCAGAGCACTTTCTAGTGTCATCTGAGCACTTTCAGCCGACTTTATCATCCAGGCCAATTAAATATCGGCCTGGCCGATCAACTTAAATTACGCTTAATCAGAATGATCGATTAGGGATGATCAACAGATTTTTGGTCATATCATCCAGACCGATATGATATCATCCTGTACGATTAGTTCAAAATATTAGAAAAAACATCCTGAACATCGCCCTGAAAAGAAGCTGGCCGATGTCAAATCATCCTGGCCGATCCTGAGATCGGCCCGGACGATATGATCATGTAAATCAATATTAATTGCTTTCCTTAATTACCAGATTTATTTAAAAAAATTATGCTGGATCGTCCAGACTGATCCTAATAGGCCAAGCCGATCCACCGGGACGATATCCAAAAATAAGTAATTCCTAAATAAATCATGCGATAGATTCTTTCTGAATTGAGCCTATCGTCCCGGCCGATACAAAATCGTCCAGGCCGATATAAATATCATCTCGGACGATGTTACCAAAAACAGTAAACTCTAGGGAACAGTCATATATTCTTCTACGGTGTGTGTGCAAAGTTATATAACATCAGGATCCATACCAATTATAATAAACTTAAGAAAGGAAATATGGTACAAACTAACTCATACCTAGTATATCCAATCTTAAGCTGGTTCCAAATTGCAGTCTGATCTTGTGGACCTGAAATGTTAGTATATAAGATAGTCGTAGAGAAATAAGAGTGTTTGCTATCATCAAAATCATAAAATATAAAAACATATCCGCAACATATTCATCTAAACTAAGCAAAGGTGTTTTACTAAGGAGAAAGGAGAATATATTAATCATCCTCTACAAGTTAGAAAAAAATTTTCTCTCAAGATTTTTTGATTCTATGGAACATCTTCCAATCCATTTACCTTACAAAGCTAGAGTTGATTGACCTATACAATATCATTGGATGTACCCTTTCAAGAGGTAAAACATGTTTTTATTAAATTATTTAAAATATTTTTGAACAAGTTGAAAATATATATTTATTAACTTGATAATTATAATTGTTTAATAGATATTTGAATAAGTTAAAAAATATATTAAGAATAAAGCAAGATCATAAGAATCGATATAACTACAGGAAAAATTCCTCTTACCGGCAGTTATGACCGGCGATTAAAGGATCGCCGGTATTACCGGCGGTTCATCCGGTAGTGTGGCCGCCGGCTCGTACCGACGATGTACCCGGGGGTTTCGTAATGTTGGACCGCCGGTATTAGCGACGGTCTTGTAACCGCCGGTTAGATCGCCAGTCTTTAATCGTACCGGTGGCATATACCGCCGTTGATAAGTGATGAAATTACCGGCGGTCATGACCACCGGAAGACCGCTGGTAAATGCCCTAAAATGAACGAGCCCGAGCCTTGCATTTCATTTCTAATCTTTCCTTCTCTCTGTTCGGACGAGCTCTATCGTCGCCTCCGCTTGCCTCGCTTGAACGTGCGCACTGTCTTGCCGCCGACGACCGCTCTCCGATCGCCGATGAACTCAGTTCGATCGCCGACCCCACACCGGCCGTCTATCGCGCGATCAAGGTCTGCTATCTTATCGTCGTCGATCTCACACCGACTACCCTATTTTTCATGTGAGTTGAAGAAAAACTGGGATTTGAAAGTATTCTTTAATGTTTTTTGTGATTATGTGTTCTCACTAGACATTTGCAAGAGTTTGTAATTTATTTTATGATTGATTGTGTCTTAGGGTTAGATTTAAATTTCCATAAGAAAAATATATTGTAAAGTTTGTAAAATCATTCCTAATGAAAATTTATGTATATAATATAGTTTATTAGTTTTAGAATTTAAAAGGAATGGATGAATTATAAAAACTGAAGTAAACTGTTGTCTTAATATTAGATTGGGGCATTTAAAAAACACTAACAAAAATATTATGCGGAAGAAAGTAGCTAGTGATATTAGGAAGTTGTAAAGGATGTGTTTGGAAGCTATACATTTATTGAGAGGTTTGATGGAGGAGTATAGAGAGAATAAGGAGGATCTACATATGATTTTTTTTATTTAGAAAAAAACATATGATAAAGTTCCACGAGAAGTGCTCTAGAAAGATCTAGAAAAAAAGGGGATTAATAATGCTTATTAATCAAGTCATTAAGGATATGTATGCAAGAGTTATTACTTGTGTTTAAACACAAGGTGGTTTGACCATGTATTTTCCTACTTCAGTTGGATTATAGCAAGGATCAACTTTAAGTCCATATCTTTCAAAACCTTCAATTGCATATAGGCTACTGGTCAGTTGCAAAACGCAGCATTTTCCAACTTTAACAATAAACCCGGGTGCATTAAATTTACTTAGCAAGATATAAAGAAATTACAATTATAGCCTTGCCAACCATCCTTCTCCACGTCCCTTCAGCTGAGTGGCCTTCTCCCTATTAAGTATAACACGGTTGCACATGTGTTCTAATAAATGTTTTCATAACTATGTAGGGGGACGTTTGCTTCAACGTCCAAATGACTATCCAAGAAGAGAGATATTGAATGTATAATAGATTATTGCCGGGTCGAAAAGGATTGACAGTTGAATTTATACAGGGAGTTGAAATTTTAATTCAAGTTCCATCTCAACTGCCTTCCTTTCAGTTTGATAAAATGTTTAGATGTCCGTGTTCGAAGCATAAAAATCTAGCATTCCTGAAGCCCGATGATGTGAAGCTTGATTTATATCGTAGGGGATTTGTTCCAAACTACTGGATTTGGACATCACATGGCTAGTACGAGCCACACAGAGATGCTCATGTCGGTTCATCTACAGCTTATGAAACATTTGATGAAGATCAAATGAGTAGACCCTATGAAGACTTTATTTTTGATGTAGTAGGTCATAATTTAAGGTCTAGTGTGGAAGAGCCACCAAATACAGAAATACAAAAATTCTTTGAGTTATTACATTCAGCTCAAAAGCCAATTTATGATGATTGCAGTACACATTCAGAATTATCCATTAGAGTGAGGATGCTAAGTATTAAAACTGAGTATAATATTCCCCGTGATTATTTTAATGACTTTATTGGTCTTATGAAAGAAACTAATCCAGCGGGCAATTTAATTCCCTCGGACTTATACCGAACAAAGAAATTAATATCCAAGCTAGGTCTCACTACTACAAAAACTGATTGTTGTATCAATGGATTTATGTTATACTACAAGGATGATGCAGCAGAAGTTATTTATCGCACATGCAATGCTCCTCAGTTTAAGCCAAATTCGGGAAAACAACGTCAGCCAAAGAAAGATGTTCCATATTCCCGTTTATTTTATTTACCAACCATTCTAAGACTTCAGTGACTCTATGCATCAATGAGTTCAACAGGTCATATGAGATGACATAAGGAGAAAATAGCAAAAAGTGGTGTTCTTTTCTCATCAATCAGATGCAGCGCGAAAACATTTTGATCAAGTGCATGCTTCATTTGCTGTTGAGCCCCGCAACATAAGATTGGGATTATGTGCTGATGATTTTACACCCTATAGTCAAACAGCTACACCGTACTCTTGTTGGCCAGTTATATTAACACCATACAACCTTCCACCAAAGATGTGTGTGACTACTTCGTACATATTCTTAACTCTTATAATACCTGGACCACATAATCCGAAAGCAAAAATTGATGTTTTTTTGCAACCATTAATTGATGACCTCAATTTATTATGGGAATGAGTGCTCACATATGACATATCAATAAAATAAAATTTTCTCCTTCGAGCAGTATTGTTGTGGACCATTGGTGATTTTCCAGCCTATGGTATGTTGTCTAGTTGGAGCACAGCAGAAAAATTAGCATGTCCTTACTGCATGGAGAATAGCAAAGCTTTCACACTAAAACATGGAAGAAAAAATACTTGGTTTGATTGTCATCGTATGTTTCTACCTGCTAATCATCAATTTAAGAGAAATAAGGAAGCATTTGTTAAAAACAAAATTGAGCGGTCACCTCCTCCACCCAGATTAAGTGGTGATGATGTCTTACAGAGACTTTCTGACATTCCAACAATTATTGATTTTACAATACTATCTGAGTCTAAATTTTCGGGTTATGGTGTTGAACATAATTGAATTATGAAAAGTATTGTCTGGACATTACCATATTGGAGAACTAATTTGATAAGGCATAATCTAGATGTTAAGCACATTGAGAAGAACTTTCTGGATAATATTTTTAATACAATTATGGATGTTAAAGGTAAGAATAAAGATAATGTCAAAGTAAGGATGGACATTAAAGAGTATTGCTGGCAAAAAATCTGGAGTTAGTAACAACAATTGACGGTAAAATAATGAAGCCCAAAGCTCATTACTCTTTCACGTTAGAGCAAAAAAGATCGATATGTCAGTGGTTTAAAGGTTTAAAAATGCATGATGGCTATAAATCAAATATAAGCCGATGTGTTGACATGAAATCTGCAATGTTATTTAGACTCAAAAGTCATTATTGTCACATAATTATGGAGGTTCTTCTTCCAAGCATAGTATGTATGTTACCCGAGTACATATCAAATCTGTTGATTGAGCTTAGCATTTTCTTCAAAGACCTATGTTCATCTAAACTAAGCTAGCGAAGATGCTTTATGAAGGTACGAGGATAACGTACCAATCATCCTCTGCAAGTTAGAAAAGATATTTCCCCCTGGTTTTTTTGATTCTATGGAACATCTTCCAGTACATCTACCTTATGAAGCTAGAGTTGGTGGACCTGTACAATATCGTTGAATGTATCCTTTCGAAAGGTAAATGGGTTTTGATTTTTAGTAAGTCTAAATATTTTTGACTAAGTTGAGATAACATAATTTTATTTACTTATTGATTGTAATTATTTAATAGATATTTGAACAAGTTGAATAAATATGTTAAAAATAAAGCACGATCAGAAAGATCAATATGTGAAGCCTACTTGTCTCAAGAAACAACTCACTTTTTCTCATACTACTTCGAGCCCCATGTAAGTAGTACAAGAACAAAGATTGGTCGTAACATGGACTTCGATATAGAAGAACAATCACATGTTGCACTATCAGTATTTAGAAGGCCAAGAAAGCCTAGTGGCAAATGTGTTGAAAGATTTCTTAACGATTTAGAAATAAATACAACAAATTTGTATGTGCTACTGAACTGTGAAGAAGTTGAGCCAATCTTAGAGTAAGTTCTAGCATATTTTTAATAATGAGTAATGTTTATTAATTTAAAATACTAAAGTATTATTTGTCACCAGGTATTTCGTAAGTAATTTGCTTTTGACAGATTCGTTGGATATTGAGCTAGCAGTTGCAAAAGAATTTCCAACTTAGTTCAGATCATATGTGAACACATCAATTTTAAAAATTTAGATATTGTTTATTATAAAAAATATTAATATTTGAAAATGTTTCTAGGTACAAAATCCTGATAACAAATATTTTGATAAAGGTTTGCAAGCACTAGCATAGGGTCCAATGTGAAAAGTAAGAACTTGGCCAATATATATAGTGAATGAGTTCAGATTTCATACTAAATCGTGGAGTGAAGGAAGAAAGACTGAAAATTATGGAGTATGTGTTAGAGGGAACACTCATGAAGAAGATGAGTGTGATTATTATGGTATTTTGAATGAGGTTCTTGATCTGGAGTACCCAGGCAAAGATGAGAACTTTGTATGCTTGTTTAACTGTCAATGGTATGATCCAGTACATAATAGAGGCACAAGGATTCATCCTGCGTATGATTTAGTAGATATAAAACATAGTAAAAGATACGGGAAGTTTGATCCATTTGTGTTAGCAAGTCAAGCTATTCAAGTTTATTTCAGCAAATATCCCAGTGGTCGTAGAGACAAACAAGATTGGTTATCTGTCATAAAAACAAAAGCACGGGGAATAATTGATCAACAATATATTGTAGCAACTACACATCAAGAGGATGATATGTCAAGTTATAGGCTTGTTGAAATTAAGGAGATACCAACAACTACCTCTAGTATTGAAATGGAGTTAGAAGATGTGAATAGTTCAACTAGCTCATGCAAAGATGAGAATGAAGATGAAAGTGAAGATACCCTTGAGAGCAATGAAAATAGTTTTGATGATTTTGAGTAATTGTTGTAATTTAGTATTGTAGAATTTTACTTTTTTTACTATTTTAAAAAGTACTTTTGAAATCTAAGAAATGAAAATGTTAATTTTTAACTTGTATTCTAGCATTCTTTATT
Organism: Dendrobium huoshanense; assembly: GCA_016618105.1. Taxonomy (NCBI): domain Eukaryota; kingdom Viridiplantae; phylum Streptophyta; class Magnoliopsida; order Asparagales; family Orchidaceae; genus Dendrobium; species Dendrobium huoshanense. The sequence goes on along the minus strand of CM028353.1, from coordinate 23,829,436 downwards.
TTTATAATTCATTAACTGCTTTTTTAATTGCTTCTTGTATTTATATTCTGTTATATTTAGAATTGCAGAATTGTACTTTTTTATTAATTGCTTCTTTTATTTGTACTTTTTATATATTACAATGCTTTACTAATTATTTCTTTTAATGCAGATGGCTTCAGGCGATGATCCTCCTCGTAAATCATTTACCTCAAGTTCCGGCGAAAGAAGTTTACTGTTAGTAGAGCCACACAGCCTGATCAAGGTGAGGGACCTTTAGTTCCACCTGCTGATGTACCTACACCACCACCACCTAGGGGCCAGCAGCAGTCCCCGAGTGAGCAGGGTCAGGGACATTTAGATCCACCCCATATTGTACCTCCATACTTCCCTAGCCACTACCCTCCTCCCTCGACGAGTCCTCACTTTCACTCTCCTGATCAGACACATTCTACTGCATTCTATCCATATTACCCCCCACCATCATCACAGGCAGCTGGTTCTTCCACTGGTCCCCACCCTCCTTACCCTTACCCATATTACTACCCCTATCCGGTGCAGCATAAATAGGGTGGACCATCTAGACCACCAGAGGTTGGCGCTAGCGATCATGCAGCTGCAACAGATAAGCATCAATACATTGAGCCTGAGGGCGATAAGTAAGTCAATTTATGTTATTAATTAAGTTGTTTGTATTTTGATATATTACATGTTATTGACCAAAAAATTAACCTGCAGCTTCAATCCTTCAAGGCCACCTATACATATGATCCGGGATATTATAAAGAATAAATATTATGCTCCTTACTTATCTTGGAAGAAGATCCCAAAGCCGGTTAGAGATATGTGGTTTGGAGAATTTCAGGTATGTTTTTTTGTTATGATTTCAAATATGTGATTTAATTTATATTAATCTTTTTTATATTGCCTAAATTTTTACATAACGAATTTAGATAGTTGCCTGAGTATAGCGCGAGGATCAGAACAAATTCTGAGAGGAGAGGAGCGACCCATCTCAGGGATATGTTCACGAACATTAGAAAGTTCGGGCAGCATCCTAATTGGATTGGAGAGGGCGTTTGGGCTGATTTGAGTAGTGCTTGGGCGACCCCTGAGTTTATAAAAATGAGAGAGCAAATTAAACAGAATAGAGCCTCTAACTGTGATGGTTTAGGAAGCTCTCTTCATACTGATGGATCTGTACCTCATACAAAACATAGGCGGCGACTGGTAAGTGTTTTGAATTAATTTATTACATATATTTATATCATTATAACTAAGCATCAAATTTTCAGAAAGAGCACCTTGGTCGGGAGCCAACACCATTGGAGTTGCATACAAGAACTCATCAACATCAAGCTGACCATCAGTGGGTTGATGAGAAGTCTAAGAAGGCTCATGTGAGTAAAAAATTTTGGAGTTCTAGAATAAAAAATTATTTTAGTAAAACTAATTGTAACTCGCAGGATGATTTTATACGAGCGAGGGATCATCTTCTGGATCGGCCCACATTTCTAAGTATCAAACATGGTCAGAAGTTGTTGGTGGAAGATAGAGGGGGAGGGTATATGGCATGGGTTCAGCGCTATTGAGGGCAGTTCATACACCTCTGTATTTCATGATCCAAGTGGAGCTGAAGAATCTGTAAGCGAGATGGTTGCAGCGCTGACTAGGGAGATTGAAGAGATGAGAAGGGTTCAATCTAGAGAGATTAAAGAAATGAGAAAAGTTCAAAATGAAATGCAAGTAGAGCTGCAATCATATAGAGTTGAAAATCAAAGGAAGAAGGAGCAAGAGGAGCAGCCATCTCCAGACAGTGAGGATACAGCTGAGGATTAGATCTTTTTTATGTTTGATGATTATATTTAGAACTTGTGATTGTAACCTTATGGAATTTAGAACTTGGTGAACTTGTTTTATGTTTGATGAACTTATTTAGAACTTCTTAATGTTTGATTGTAAACTTATTTATTTAATTTGTGGTTATGTATATAATTGTGATGAATATAACGGCGTGTTGCCCAAAATATCTTATTATCTATTGCTACTTATGCAGGTTTAGAATTTAGGGTGAACCTCCCTCAAATAGAGGGAATGCTGTCAATTTTTTTTCAGGTGGTACAGGTTTCCGGTGGTTTGGCCGCCGGTAACTACGATACCGGACGGCTTAAGCTACGCCGCCGGTAATTCCCTTAAACCGCCGGTACTATACCGACGGTTACCGACGGCTTCTGGCAGTTATCCGGTGAAAACCCGGTGGTGTATGCCGCCGGTAATAGTGTCGGCCTTGACAGCCGGCACCGTCGGTAAAATAACTGGCGGTGTACCGACGCTAGCCGGCGGTTAAGCGAACACACGATGGCCTCTTTAACCGTCGGCATACTGTCGGTAAAGTGACCACCGGTTAGCCGTCGGTAATATAACCGGCGGCTTAACGGCCGGAGAACCGCCAGTTACAAATCCGATAGTCACCGGCGGCATACACCGCCGGAAAACTGCCGCCTAATAGAACCGCCAGTAATAAGCCGTAGGTAAAAGTTTCCTATGCCAATTATACCGCGGTGTAAAAATCACCGAGAAACCGTCAGTTTTGCCTTCCTAACCGCTGGTGTTTGGCATTTTTCTTGTAGTATATATGAAATATATTTATCTCAAGAAACCATTCACTTCTGTTCCTACTACTTCGAGCCCCATGAAAGGAGTACAAGAATAAAGATTGATCGTAACATGGACTTTGATGTATAAGAACAATCACAGGCTGCACTATCGGTCTTTAGAAGTCATGGAAAGCCCAGTGACAAATGTGTTGAAAGATTTCTTAACGATTAGAAATCAAAACATCAACTTTTTATGTACTATTGAATTGTGAAGAAGTCCAACCAATCTTAGAGTAATGTCTTCTATAATATCCATAATGAGTAATGTTTATTTAAAATACTAAAGTATTATTTGAATTATTTATCACTAGGTATTTCATAAGTAATTTGTCTCTAACAAATACTACGGATATTGAGCAAGTTATTACAAATGAATTTTCATCTTGGTTTAGATCTTATGTGAGCCCTTAAATTTTAAAATTTTTATTTGAATTAATCTTATTTAATACTAAAAATACTAACATTCAAAATTTTTCTTACGTACATAATTCTGATAACAAGTGCTTCGATAAAGGTCTGCAAATACTAACATGGAGTCTAATATGAAAAGTAAATATATGATTAATATATAGTGAATGAGTTTAAATTTCATTCCAAATCATAGAGTGAAGGAAGAAAAACTGAAAATTATAGAGTATGTGTTAGAAGGAATACTCATGAAGAAAATGAGTGTGTTATTATAATATTCTGAATAAGCTTCTTGACCTGGAGTACCCAGGTGAAGATGAGAACTTTGTATGTTTGTTTAACTGTCAATGGTATGATTGAGTACAAAATAGAGAGAAAATGGTACATCATACATATGGTTTAATAGACATAAAATATAGTAAAAGATACAAGAAGTTTGATTTATTTATGTTAGCAAGTCAATTTGTTCATGTTTATGTTAGCAAATACCCAAGTGCTCATAGGGATAAACAAGATTGACTATTTGTCATAAAAATGAAAGCATAGGGGATAATTTATCAACAATACATTATAGCAACTACACATCAAGAGAATGAGATGTCAAATTATAGGTCTGTTAAAATTGAGGAGATGCCAACTATAACCCATAATATTGAAATGTAATTCGAAGATGAATAAATCAATAAGCTCATCAAGTGAGAATGAGGATGAAAGTAAAGATACCTGAAGAGCAATAAAAATCTTTCTAATTTTGAGTAGTTTTTGTAATTTAAATGACTAAATTTATTTTAATGTACTTATATAATTGTATTTTTTTAAATCAAATTAATAAACATATCATTCTCTTGCTAAATGTCTCTTATCAAATCTATTTTGAATGTTAATCATTATTGTGTATTTTGTAATTCTTTATAATTATAATAACTAATTTATCTACAGTCTATTTTTTTTATTTTTACTTATACAAATCTTTGAAACACTTACAATTTAATTTTTTATATGTTACAATAATTTAATAATTACGTCTTTTAATACATATAACTTCAAGTAATGATCCTCCTCATAGTTCTTCACCTCAAAGTTTTCTAAAAAAAAAAGTTAAGTGTTTGACTTAGTAGACCTAGATAGCCTGATGAAAGTGAGGGGAATAGATCAGTTCCACTAGTTATACCATCACCATCACCACCCAGGAGTCAGCAGCAATCCCCTAATGAGCAAGGTCTGGGCTAGTTAGATCCACCTGTTGTTGATGTACCACAATCCTTTTCTGGGTACTTCCCTCATGCGTCGATAAGTCCTTAATTTCTCTCTCTAGATCAAGCACATGCAGCTATATTCTATCCATATTATCCCCCACCAGCATCATAAACTGATCTATTCACCATCCCTTACCCTTTTTATTCCCATCCATATTATTACCTATATCCGGTGCAGCCAGAACACGGTGGATCATCTACACCAGCAGAGGTTGGTGCTGGGGATCCTGCAACTGCAGTAGATAAGCATCTATATATTGAGCTTGAGGGTGAAATGTAAGTTAAATTTATTTTGTTAAGTTTATTATAATTTGATATATTATATATTATTGATAAAAAATTTAACCTGTAACTTCAATCCCTCAATGCCATCTATCCACAAGATTCGGGAAATCATAAGAAGCAAATATAATGCTCCTTACTTATCATGGGAGAAGATCCCAAAGGAAATTAATGATATGTGATTTAGAGAATTTTAGGTATATTTATTTGATATGAATTACAATATTTGATTTAATTTATATTAATATTATTTTTTATGCCTATAATTTTTTATAGAAAGATTTTAGGTGGTGTTGACCTCATTTTTGTATGAGATCACTAGAGATCCAACTAGGCTCCAAATTAATCCTTACCCTATATCAATTTCATCTCCAGACCTATCTAGACCTTAGGATCTATCTAGGTCCTAGGATCCTTTTAGACTCCAAACCTTAGGATCTACTCTAAACCCTAGGATTCTTCCATACTATTCCAGGCCTTAGGATCTATTTTAGGTTCTAGGATCCTTCTAGACTCTAGACCTTAGGATCTACTCTAGACCTTAGGATTCTTCTAGACCCCAAACCCTAGGATTTTCTTAGACTCTAGGATCCTTCTAGATTCTAGACTTTAGGATCTAACTAGGCCCTAGAACTCTTCTAGATTCTAGACCTTAAAGTCCTTCTAGATTCTAAGACCAATCCAAACTTCAAATCAATCCTAACTTCAAGTCAATTTATACCTTAATTCAATTGAAGCCTTAAAAATTAGACTTCAGTCCAGTTCAAAATCTAAACTTCAGTTCAAACCCTGATCCTGCCTCTACCAAACTACAATCATAGCCTATCACTCATGATCATCCCAAATAATCATAAAAGATATGGATAGTTCAAATCCAGTCATTCAAACTCACAACCCAATTCAAATTTAAAAATTCAGACTCAAATCCAAAGCCAAAGGTCTGAGTCCTGAAAGTATTTTCTAGGGATTTTTTCAAACACTTCAAACCCCAATTAAATGATCTCTGATTCAGAGTCTATTAATTACACATTAATAGGACATCTCTAGAGGCAACCCTCAAAATTTGAGCCCATTATGAGGTCTCTAACCCCAAAAAATTGAATTGAAACTCAAAGGCTGTAAAACCTTCATATATTTATGGCCTATGCCACTAGACTTGCCACCTAATGGATTTTTACCTTGGAGCCTTCACCAAAGCCTCCAATCACTCCCAGAACCTTGATTATGTCATTTTAAACATTAAACTATATTTTTTTTGTACTCAATTTGACCCCCAATTGACTAGGGATCAAAATGACCAAAATACCCCTTGGGGTGTGAATACTCACCTTTGATCAAATGAGCTCCAAATTGAATGCAACAACTTCTAGCAAAATTAAAATCTCAAATCAAATTTGTTGAACCCATTTTCAGACCCTGGGTCAACCTGGTTGACTAAGTCAACCAAGATTGACCCAAAAGATCTTTTAAGGGCCCAATAGGCCCATTTGACCCAAATGACCCATTTAAACCCTAAAATCATCTCCACCGGATCCCTTTTCTCATTTTAAACCTGTTAAACATTAACCCACCCTCTAGGTTAACCTGGTTGACAAAGTCAACCTAGGTTGACCCAAGTGTTACTTAAGGGTCTAAATGGGTTATTCCAACCCATTTGATCAAATCAAATCCTTTAAACCCTCAAATCCATCTCAAATATTGATTCAAATTTTTTCAAATCCTTTCGAAGTCAAATCACTTGGAATTTGACTTAGTCAAGCCTACGTCCATAGTCAAATCCCATCTCCCATATGTTCTTTTATACAAATTATTTCAAGAGATTTTAAGTACCTTCCATTCAATGTCTTGGATCTTCTTTGATTTAATATACAAACTTAAGCTAAGTTTACCAAGTCAATACATTAAGACTTGGTCAAAGTAGCTCAAATCCCTTCCCATCCATTTAAACTCAAAACCTTAAGTATCAAATCCTCTTCAATCTTTCTCCACCCCATTTCAAATCACCCAAATCATTTAATTGGTTCATTAGACCCCCCTCCTTGCCACCTCAGCTACCCAAGCCAAGTTGACTTGGTCAACTCAAGCAAGCATGGTCAAACCCTTTTGAAACCCCTTTTGATTTATATAAACCTCAACCTTCAAGTATCAAATTCACCTAACCTATCATTCTAGCATTCAATACATCCTCCAATGCCACCTCACCAGTCCATATGGCAAGTGGACTGGTCAAATGGTCAAATCAACCTCTTAAAGTGGTCAAAGAGGACCAAAACCTTTCTTAGGCCTAATCCTTTTTATCATAATCCTCCCCAACAGATTAGGGTTACTCTAGAACATTCCTAGAACCCATTCCAGCCATTGGATCAAGATTAAATGGCTCAAACCATTCCCATGCTCAAGTGGGGACCAGGAGGCCTTTCCACCTAGGCTTGTCCTTGTGTCCTTGATTCTCCCTACTCCCACCTACCCCTAGGACACTTAGCAACATCCCAGAACCCCTCAAATGATCTCAACCCTCCATTCAATTTGGAATGGATTGAATAGGGAAAAACATTCAAAGGAGCCCTCATTTTATCCTAGCCTTTCTCTCACCACCTTAAGTCCCTCCAGCCAAACTCTCTACCCATTCAACCCCTCAAGCATTTCTCTTCCATATCCCAACCAATATTCAGCTGTCAAACCCTACCAGGAAGTGGATTCCAGCGAACTCAAGCTCAACTTCATCCTAGCTTCCATCTATTTGAATCACAGCTTGTTGGGTCAAGGATTCAACTGGGAACTAATACGTGGACAATCTTCAAGCTCAGAAAAACCAAAAAAATCTGAAATCCATCGGTAAAATCTCTTCAAATCCCTAGATCTATGTCACTAGATTCCTGTTTAAATAGCTTTACATTGAGTGCTTTTCACACTAAATAAAACATTCCCCAAAATTTTTGTTCATTATTTTAATATATATTTAAAATTTCATTAAAAAATGGTTGATCTGATCGAGCAAACGGAATGAAAAACCCATTTTAGGGTTTATTCGTAATGCATACATGATGTACATTTTCTAGATCGTTGATCGCTCGATCAATGGTCCCGATTGAGCTGTTCCGCATTTTCCTCCGACCGTAGATTTGATACTGCAGATTTGATCCTGTGATCATCTGCTCCGTCTGGAGAAATCATAGCCATTGATTCCTTATAGTGAGTGATCAGACAGCATCCCGCGACGCTGACGTGGTTAAGTTAATCGTGGCAACTGCTACGAATGATTAGCATTTAATGATAATCATTGTCGGCGACATCAATCATTAGCATTAAATGCCCGTAGCAACATATTTTCAAGCTAGCCATTAGGAAATTACCACGTGGCCCCTGCCATCTCCACGGTTTGGTTGGACGAACTCGAAAGCGCCACCGATCTCGCCGACGCCACCATTTTACTTAAATGATTTAAAACTTATTTTAAATCATTTTAAATTCAAAAAATTGTTTAAAATTTATTTTGAATGAAAAAAATATATATTATATATTAAAATTTCTAGAAAGCAAAATATATTGATTTAATAAATATTAAAAATTTAAAATATTAAAATATATTTTGAACTACTTTAAAATTAAATATTAATTATTTTAAATTAATATTGAATTAAAAGTAAATAAAATATTTAAATATTAATTAATATTTAATTGAAATTAAATTTAAATGAATTTAAAATTTTAAATAAAATTATTTTAAAAAAATTCATTTTAGAAATATTTAAGATTAAATTTAATTTTATTTAAGATTTATTTTAGATATTAATCAATTTTAAATTAATTTAAATAATTTAATTAATTCTAAACTTTAAAAATTAAAAAGAAATTTATTTTAAATTAAAAAATTTTAAATGATATATCAAAATATTTGAAATTCAAAATAATTTAATTAAAATTTAATTTTGAAATTTAAATATTAATTTATTTAAATATTTTGAATTATTTAAATATATTTAACATTTAATTATTATTTAATTAAATATTATATTAATTATTTTAAAATAAAAACTTATTTTCAAATAGCTTTTAAAATCAATGGATCTCTCAATCCCTTAAAATTAATTTTAATAATAATTTCAATTTTTTTATTTTAAATGTTATATTTATATATATTCGTATATATATGTTTATATATTTTAATATCTATTTTAGTATATATATATATATATATATATATATATATATATATATATATATATATATATATATATATATATATATATATATATATATATATATATATATATATATATATATATATATATATTTGAAAATTTAAGAGATCCCTTTGAAATCTTAAATATAGATTGAATGTTTGAATGGAGTTCATTGGGGAATGGTTAATGAATGATTATGTTCAAATCATTCACTAAGCAAAATATTATTACCTTAATTAATGTCAATCTTTGCATGCTTTGGAAACACACACCACTTAGCTTAGGCTCTCCTAGATCTAGGAATTGATTGTTATTGTGTGTTTATTTCAAGTATGTTGAGGGTTAAAAACTTTTATTTGAATCTAATTAACTTAGTGACATCATTAAGGATAATAATTAAGGACGCTTATCTAGAAAAGTTAGATTTATTTTAAAAATTAGGATACACAACCTCCTGACTTGAAACTTTAAACATTTTAACTAGTGACACATACAGCCCATAGAAACTTTCTTATTGATTTTTGAAGTCATTAAGCCTCTTAATTAATTTTTTTAAAATTAACCCCTTAATTAAGCCTTTAAAAATTATAAAAAAAAAACTAATAAATAAATTTTAAATAAAAAAAAAACTCACAATACCTCAAAATGACCAAAAGTTCAAACCTTAATCAATGAAAAATAAAAGCACTTTGAGTTAATAGCAAATCTAAACTTAATTTAATTTTAATTGAAATTCAATATTTAATTAATTTAATTCATTAAAAATTTCAAAAAATTTCCAAACATTTGAGAATCTCTCCATAGGTCATTTCTGACCTTTGGAGTTGATTTCAAAGAGTTGAGAGTTCATTCAGAGTAAAATCATTAAAACCCCCTTAATTAAACAATTTTAAAAGTTCAATTAATTCATCAAAATTTAAAAAATCATAACTAATTCAAGAAAAATTCATATTGAATAAACTCAAAGGCATTCAACTCAAACTAAAATCTAATATTTATTAAAAATATTAAATTTCTAGAAATCATTCAAATTCAAAAAAAAGTCAACTTTTGGTCAAACTTAAGTCAAAATTCAAGTCAAAACTTCAAACATTCTCAACTAAATATAAAAAAATCCAAATACAACAAACTTAATGTCTAACAACTCATCTTAAGGTCTAATATTTTATAAAAATACAAACTTTCTAGAATTTAACCTTAATCAAAAAGTTACTTTTAACCCCTTAATTAAATGATTAAAATAATCCAAAAAATTCTAAAAACTCAAAAAACACTCTAAAACTCCAAAAATCTTTAATTAACCTTAAAACCAGCAATCAACTTTCTCTAATTAAATTTTATTAACTTTTAATCCTTTATCAACTTAATTTACTTAATTATATCAGGTACCACTAATAACCCAAGTATACGAGGCTATTAAATTAGCTTCATTGAAGGTGAAATAAATTTCACGGCCTTAGTGAGAAATAAATATGATATCCAACAAATAATTAAAATTAATCTTAAAAATTAATTTTAAATTATTAAGACTTAAATATTAACCAATATCTTCCCTTAAGCCTTTCAACCAATCAAATCTTTAAACAACATTAACTAATTTCCCTACCTAGGATATATCCAAATCACATAGCCTACCTCACACACTTTAGTGGTTTGCTAGTACAACCAACTTTAGTCTTAGGCTAGGCTGTTAATTAATTTTTTGCTATGTGTAGGGTTTTCGAGTTTTTATTGCATGTTGTTTGCTATCTTAGAATTGTTGTGTTTATTTACTTACTTTCTGTATTCTGTGATTAATTATGCATTAGATCTACCTTCAGGTTAAGAATGCTTTATACTAATTGAATCTTATGCAGGTGGCCATGCTCATACAGAGCATTAAAATTAAAGGGGCATTAAATAAAAATTATATTATTATGCTTTGTACAGGTGCTTACTACGCTTAAGTTCCCCTTTAAATTAAAAGAGCATGACAAAGTGTGGCTATAATTATGCATTTTAATTTTCAAATATTAAATGCTTTGGATTAATTAACTATTAATTATTAGAATAACCCTGCAGGTTATTGAGTCTAGAATTTTCTCTTTTATTAAATATAATTTGAGATGTATTTGAGTTGTAATTATATAAGTGATTTAAGAATGGGATATTTATATCCAACTTGGATTCCAAAGAGGAGAAGACATCCCTAAAGGGGATTGTCTTCTTTCATTTGGAAGATCAAGTTAAGATACCTTTCAAATATCCAAAGAGAAAAGATAACACCCCTTTCAAGAGGGAGTTTCTTTTCATTTGGATATCCGAAACTGACGAATCAAGAAGCTCGTGAGAGAACAAAGATATGAAGAATGAGAAGACCCATTCTCAAAGTCACTTGAGTCTTAGGATTAGAAATTCAGGTTGTTGTTAGTGGTGCACGTCCATTTTACTTTTTTGCAGACCCTAGTTTGTAATATCAAGTGGCACTTGTCACATGGATATTTAATTTGAATAATTAATTAAATTGATTTATTTAATTAACTATGCATTAGAAATTATATATTTTTATAGTCTTTTTATTTGCATGTCATATTTGCTTTAGTCTGGAGAGCTCGTGAGAAATTTTAGCTCAGATAGAAATTTTAGCTCAGATAGAAATTTTAGCTGAGGGTACGATAAAAAATTCTTTTACTCAAACTAATTAAAAATTTTAGCTCAGATAGAAACTCTAACAGTCATAAGAAGAAAGCTCGGACTCACCGAAGGTTTTTCATAGATCATATTATACATTCTCTACCTTATTAGGCACCTCCCCACCTATGAGTTTTGGCAGACCACCTGGCCTATGAGGGTGTAGATCTATCAAGGGGATGTTGTGCAATCTCTAGGGAAAAAATTATTTTTAAGCCAAATTTTTAAACAGCTTCTTTTTTTATTCATGCATTCAATCGAGTCAACTTGCATGCATCGCATTAGTAATAAATTTAAAAGTGTCTAAATCTTTAATCGCATCTACTTAGATATCAAATACCCAATATAAGTCTAAGGGGCCAATTAGGATCTGCTTTAGATGTCGACCCCGCTCTCCTCAAACTTAATCTAATTAACGTCCCTATCAATCTTATATAAAAGACTAGACTCATTGTTTTAAATCGCCTAGATGGTTTAGCTGGCTCCCCAATCCAGGTCGAGGTAAGTCTAGATTTGTACTGCATTAGTTAGGTTCAAGACACTAATTTTTAGTAGCCACTTTAGACTTAGGTTATGAGGCAAGTTTAAGACCTCAAACTTTGGGAATTTAATCTTAATTTTCTAATAAAATTAATCATTTAAACTTAAATCACTTTTAATCGAATTCAAGCACAATACTCAGGATAGGATGTGGTGTTCTGAAGTAATTTGTAATCTCAAAACACCTCTTACCCTTCTTCCTTTGACTCTAGAAATAAGTTTCAAATTTGATCCAATCCATGTTAAAATTCTAACCCTTACCTCCTTTGATGTCAATCTTTGAAATTTTAAATAAAATTTCTACAACTGTTTTAATTGAGAGTATTCGTAGGAAACTCCTATTTCCTATGATGTAATGAACTACGAGGGCTTGCGTTCGTAGGAGATTTAGAAACTCAGATATAATTTTCAAAATCAACTTTTTGAAACCCTCAATTAATTCTCTTTAGGAAATTAAAAAAAATGGTTATCGTTATTGTCATATTCAAATAATCCATAATATGCAATATCATCTTTCCTTGAGAAGATATATTATTTTATTATCATTACTTTGATTATGAAATTAACGATCTCCTATCCAAATCATTATAGTTAAATACTTGATCGAATTTAATGTTGACCATTTGGGGTCATATGTGATTCTTTCCTGAGTTTGACTACGATAATCAGGATGAATTCAAAATTTTGTAATTCAAATCCATTAGGAATGATATGTTTATCTCCTGAGGTGACATATTATTCATAATGACTTATTTAATTTCAAAATTTAAAAAATTTAATCTTTCTAAAAGAAATTTAAACTTCTTCAAAATCATACTTTTTAACCAAATAGGTGGTTACCTGAGCATAGCACGATGATCATAATAAATTTTGATATGAGAGGATTGACCCATCTTAGGGACATATTCATAGACATTAAAAAGTCCATATAGTGTTCATTATGAATTAGAGAGGGTGTATGGGCAGATCTGAGTAGAGCTTGGGCAAGCCTTTAGTTTATAAAAATAAGAGATGAGAAAAAGCATAATAGAACATCTGATTGTGGGGGTTTAAGAAGCTCCCTTCATTTTGGTGGATATGTTCCTCATATAGAACATAGACCATGACTGGTAAAAGTTTTCAATTAATTTAATAAATATATGTATATTATTTTTAACTATATATTCTATTTTCAGAATATGTTTCTTGGCCGGGAGCCAACATCACTGGAGTTGCATATGAGTACTCACCAATATCAAGTTGATCATCATTGGGTTAATGAAAAGGTCAAAAAGCTCATGTGAGTATAATTTTTGGAGTTCGGGAATATAAATTTAATATTAAAAAAAAAATTCATTATAATATCAATTTATTTATGAATTTATTCTCGCAGGAAGATTTTGTATTAGTTCAGGAAAGTCGTCGGTCTACTGGAGAGGGATCATCTTCATGATCGAATTAGTATTCTTAGTATTATACATTATCAAATGTTGTTGGAGAAAAGTAGAGGGGGAGGATATATGGTTTGGGTTCGTAAGGCTATACTTATGAGGGCAGTTCATCCACATCAGTATTTTATGATCCTAGTTGAGCTGAAGAAACTGTAAGCAGAAGGTTACAGCCCTGACAAGAGAGATAAAAGAGATGAGAAAGATTCAAAATGAGATGCAGGCATAGCTACGATTCTATAGAGATGAAAATTAAAAGAAGAAAGAGCAAGGGAGGACACCTGCATCACCAGACAACGAGAATACTGAGGATGATTAGTATTATTATTTGTTTGATAAACTTTTGATTTAAATATTTGGTTTGATGAACTTGTTGTGTGAAAGAGAGGGCATGGACCTGTTATTGTGGATTTATATGTTATGTTCATTGTAGATTTTATTTGATCTGATGAGTTTATTTATTTTAATGAACTTTATATACTGTTTTGCTTATTGTGGATTTCATTTCAATGTTATATATGTTAATTTTGGATAATAGTTGTGGGTTGATTATAGTGACGTGTTGCCCATATTTGTGATAATTATTCTCTATTCTACGCAGGTTTGTGGAAAATTGAGTAAATATAGTGGAGGCTGTCAATTTTTTTTTTAAATACTATAGGTTTCTGATGGCCAATCGGTGGCTTGGCCACAGGAAACTTTGATAACGAACGACTTATTATAGCCGCCAAAAGTTTTATAAAGCCGCTGGTAAATATCGATGATAACTCGACGATTTAGTTACCAGTAAACCTACGATTTTGAAGGCCGATAAGTCGCCGGTGATTAACTGATGGTTTACCAGCGGTGACCCAAAGGTTTGGCCGCGGGTAACACCGACGGTTTTGACGGTCGATAAGTCATCGGTTATTAACCGGCGGTCACCGACGCTATGACCGCCGAAAATTACCGCCAGTTTAGGCCGCCGATAAGTATAACTGCCGGAAATCATTTCCTATGTAGTTTATTCCGGCAATTTTCTAACCGCCGAAAAACCACCATAAAAATTGATGATAATGCCTGAAATTTTTGTAGTGTTAAAGTGTTTTCTACAGTAAGGGTAGGACGATGTTCAATCCAAATCACATAGTATAGATTCATACACCCAAGAATAATAATAATGAGCTCTTTCCATTTCTTAAAATTAGAATCATTAAGCACTGAAATATTATTTAAATTGGTAGATAGTTAAGAAACATTAACTAAAAAAGAATAAAAAATTAACTCATAATTAGTAATAGTATAAGGTGGGCCCTTTATAAGATACATAACACAACATTATAATTTAGTCTTTAGATAGAAATTATAATTTGTAAATGGCACGCTTAAAATTATAGGTAATAAATATTGATAATAAATTATGCCAATAATAAGCCTTTCTTTGGACCGACTTACTATACGCATAAATAATCCCAAAAAATTATCACATATTTATTATTATATCTTTAAAGTCCGGCCAAAAAATTATCTTCTTTAGGGCCGATTATTTTTTTGCATAGACTTAAATAAATCTTTAGCATTATTCAATTAAATTTAAATTAAATAAATTGATCTAGTAGAGGTCACTTTGCTGACATATTATTTCAATTTAATTTAATTTTAAAATAATGAATAATTATTTCAAATGAAAAAAATTTGATTGATAAATATATTTAATTCGGAAGTTATAAGTCATTCAATTAATTTAATGATGTTATAAATACATAACTCCTCATATAATTAAGAATATAAATACATTTAATTTTTTTATATTTAACCGATAAATTAAAAAAATAATAGCAAAATAACTATTCTTTATACTGTATATTCATCAACAATGGCAACTTCCGTATTCTCATATGAAAAAAAAAACTAAATTCATGAAAATGATGAACTCAGTTGATGACAAAATAGTGAAGAATCAGTACTATTACGATAATATTGAACTTCACAATTTAATTATCATTTCTCAATTTTTCAAGACAAAGCAAAATAGATTTTGAAAATTTTCTTACAAATATTTTACATCAAGAAATCAGAATTTTTCTAAATGAAAAATCATTATCAAACGAATGTTTCTTTTGATCGAAAAACTCAAATAAATCAACAACATGCTTAGAGAAAATCATTTCTCGTTGATTCAACATGAAACCCAGTCTCTAATACCGCTTGCTAGTATTTAAAGGAGACGGGAAAAAATAGTTTCACCATCTCCAAAAGATGTCAAATCATCGAGAAGAATTATCTGAAACGCAACTGAATCCATTGAAATGCAGAATCAAGGTCTTCAATCTTTCACATTTGAAGCAGCGTTATCCAAGAGAGTGAGAGACCCCTTCTTTTCACTCAAGATGGAAAATGAGGAAAAGGAGAACTTTGCCGCTTAAACTGGAAATTTTATTTGGTCCGGTGAACGTACGTTCCTCTACGTTCGGCCACCAATGTATTAGTGCCACATAGCAGGAAGAAAAGACGCCGACCCGATCCGCTATTTTTTGGGTTCTCGCACGTGCATTTTTTTAAATCCTTGACGAGCCGAACAACAACCCATCACCTTTTGGATATATTTCAAATACCTTGCAATACCGAGCAAATACCGAGTTGTACCTAGTTTTTTCTAGCAATACCGAGCAAATATGTAGCAATACCGAGCAAATCCCTAGCAATACCGAGCAAATCCTGAGCAAATACTGAGTTGTACCGAGTTGTACCGAGTTTTTTCTAGCAATACCGAGCAAATCCCTAGCAATACCGAGCAAATCCTGAGCAAATATTGAGTTGTACTAAGTTGTACAGAGTTGTACTGAGTTTTTTCTAGCAATACCGAGCAAATACCTAGCAATACCGAGCAAATCTCTAGCAATACCGAGCAAATCCTGAGCAAATACTGAGTTGTATCGAGTTGTACTGAGTTTTTTCTAGCAATAGCGAGCAAATACCTAGCAATAACGAGCAAATCTCTAGCAATACAGAGCAAATCCTGAGCAAATACCAAGTTGTACCGAGTTGTAAAAAACTCGGTACAACTCGGTATTTGCATGGTATTGGTCTTCAAAGAGCTGTATTTCTCATTTTTGCAAAGCAATACCTAGCAAATACCGAGCACTACCGAGAAAATCGCGAACATAGCATTTTTGGATTCCGCTCTGGGTCAAGTCGTCGGGCCGCGCGGTTTAGAGTAAGAGCACGTGGCGACATGTTATTGGTGGCCGAACGTAGCTCTACGTCAGGTCAGAGGACGTAATAATTGTTCCTTAAACTGGGGACCATAACCCTTTTATACTTCAAATATATTTTAATTTTATTTCAGCACATCATTAAAATAAAATAAATATTTGGCCTCTACACAAATAATTAATTCCATAAAAATTTAAAAAAGATGCCACATAAGCCAAGTAATAATTTAATTCTTAAATAGATAACTAATTTAATTGGCACAATTTTAGATAGCGTCTAATGTATAATATTTTATTTATATGTATAACTATATATACTCACATATAAAAATTTCCCAACAAGGGACACATGTTTAGACATTTACACCGTCGTTAGGGCGGATGTAGTGTTGGGGCCAAGGGGGCACCGGCCCCCACTGATTTTGAAAATAAGCAATAACTAATAATAATTATGATACATTAAGTACATACTAATTAAGTTATTTTTTACTTTTCCATCATAATATACTATATTCCTTCCTTAATCTTTCCCTATTCCGCAGACACGGCGACGCTCCAAAGCGCACGAAACTCAATGGCTCGGAGTCGTCGTCCGAACCCCGCTGTAAGCCGCCCATTCACCGTCATCCGAGCCCGAACGCCGCCGACCCATCGTCTTTCGCCCTCTTTCGAGCCCGAATGACGGCGTGTTGGATCTGGTAGCGTTCCCATTTTCATTTTTTATTTGTCTCTGTTTTTTGTTTATGAAGATCCAGTGACAATTCATTTGGCTTCAGTTGCTCTCTTGCTCTGAACGCCTCAATCTTTTGATTTATCGTCTTTTTACACTGTTGCCGGCTTTTTGTGTTCCTACTCCTATTTCTGTATCTCTTCTTATGTTTCTTGTTATTTAGTTGGAAGTTTGATTTCCATTACTGATCAGTTATCTCTAATTGAGGTTTTCCTGTGAGAACTGGCCAAGAAGAAGCTAGAGATCACGGACCAAAACAGGGAGAAGAAGATGTGAGCAAGAAAGAAGAAATTGTATATTATTATGCGTGTAAAAGAACTTACAGAGCGTCTATATATAGAATAGTAATGGTAAAGTTGTAATATGTAATGATACAGACTAACAGTGATTTAACAAGTGCTAACAGCCTCCCTCAAATTAATCATTCGGACTTTGAATGGTTAATTTGGATCGTAGTTCTTGATACCGAGCAGTGGTGAAAGACTTGGTGAAAATGTCTCCGACTTGATCTTTGGAAGGTATGTGTTTGAGTGTGATGCTTCCGGTATTGATATGTTGCCAAATAAACTGATAATCAATCTCGATATGCTTTGTCCCGGCGTGAAATGCGGGATTCTTCGCGATTGCAATTGCGGAGACGTTGTCGCAGTGGATCGTTGTTGGTGTTTGTTGGTCCATGGTGAGCTCGGACACAAGTCGACGTAGAGACAAGTCGACGTAGCCACACTACGTCAGATGTTGCAGCGGAGAGAGAGCGACACTCGGCTTCGGTAGATGATTTTGCAACGGTGGCTTGTTTCTTGATGGACCAAGATACAAGATTTGGTCCAAGATAGGAAA
This sequence comes from Dendrobium huoshanense, assembly GCA_016618105.1. Taxonomy (NCBI): domain Eukaryota; kingdom Viridiplantae; phylum Streptophyta; class Magnoliopsida; order Asparagales; family Orchidaceae; genus Dendrobium; species Dendrobium huoshanense. The sequence goes on along the minus strand of CM028353.1, from coordinate 23,811,269 downwards.
AAAACCCGGATGTCGACTTCCTGTCCACGTGATCGGAAGCCCAGTCTGCATCAGTGTAAGTTCGTAGGATGAGATCGCTGGTTTGTATAGGGAGACTGAACGAGATTGTTACTTTGACGTACCGTAGGATACGAGTCAGTGATTCGAAGGCTTGAATGGTGGGATGTTGCATATGTTGACAGACTTTGTTTGTAGCAAATGCGATATCTAGTCTTGTGATGGTCAGATACTGAAGTGATCCAGCTAGACAGCGATACAGCGATGGGTCATTGAAAGGCAGGATGTTGTCCGTCTCCTCTTTGATGTTTGGCGTGCTTGACGTTGGAGCCGATTTGCAATCCGTGAACCCTACATCTTGAAGAAGTTTCGCCGCATAGTGTGCTTGGGAGAGAAAGTACCCGTGAGTGGTGTGCTGAATTTGTATTCCTAGGAAGAGCGAAATCTGTCCCAATTGCTTGAGTGCAAACGCAGCTTGAAGATCTTTGAGGTCTTGTATCACGTATTGGTCGTTGCCTGTGACAAGAAGATCATCAACGTAAATTAGGAAAAATATAGTGATATGGTTTTTGGAAAATATTAAGAGTGAGGGGTCAGAACGACTAAGCCGAAATCTTTTGTTTTTGAGGAAGTCTGTGAGCTTTTGAAACCACTGTCGTGGTGCTTGTTTGAGGCCATAGAGGGATTTGTGGAGCTTACAGACCAAATGAGGAGATGATGGATCGACGAATCCGGGTGGTTGGCGCATGTAGATGTCGTCAGGAAGATCGCCGTGTAGAAATTCATTGGACACATCCAATTGAAGAACGGACCATTTTCAGTTTAGAGCAAGAGTGAGCAATACCCTGATAGTTGTCATTTTTGCGACCGGGCTAAAAGTTTCGTTGTAATTTTCTCCGTGCTTTTGATTGTAGCCTAAGGCGACGAGGCGAGCTTTGTGACGTTCAATTTGTCCATTTGGTAAAATTTTGACTCTGTATGTCCATTTGCACCCAAGTACTATTTTGTCCGGCAGTGCGGGGACAAGAGTCCAAGTCTTTTGATGTTGTAGAGCTTGGTACTCTGATTCCATAGCTTTTTGCCAATGCGGGATGTGACGAGCTTGATTGTAAGTGACGGGAGTGTCCGTGGCCACCGGGGTGCTGTGGAGAGAGAACAGCGGATTCGGCTTAGTGATTCCATACTTGGATCTCGTCTGCATAGGATGGGTAGTGGGATTAGGTGGTTGGGGATCAGTAGATGGAGTTATCTCGTGAGCAGCGGGAGGAGGTATAGGGATTTGGGTTAAGTTTGGTTTGTTGGTGTAGTTTGTAGGTATGTTTTTGTGTCATTGAGTCACAGTGAATGCTGAAACAAGTAACAGCGGAGGTGTTAGCTTATCGTCCATGGGGTTGTTGATTTTGAGATTGGTTTTGTATGGAAAGTTATTCTCAACTAACACTACATGGCGGGAGATTTGAGTTTTGTGGGTTTGAAGGTTGTAACATTTGTAATCTTTATGGTTGGTGGAGTAGCCTATGAAGATGCAATCTTGAGAGAGCGAGGAAAGTTTGTTCTCAGCGTATGGCTTTAGCCAGGGATATCAAAGACAGCCAAAGACGCGAAGATGCTCGTAGGACGGGGTCTTTTGATATAGAAGCTGGTAGGGGGAGGTGGAGTTGTTGGATTTGTTCGGTAATCGGTTAATTAGGTGGATGGCAGTAGATACGACCACGGCCCAGAACTGGTTCGGTAGGTTCGCGGTGTGAAGAATCGTTCGAGTTAATTCAAGAGCGTGACGGTGTTTACGCTCCGCCAAGCCATTTTGTTCTGGTGTGTGCAGGCAACTGAGATTTTGATGTATACCTTTATTTTGGAGAAAAGATTTGAAGTTTGAACTAGTAAATTCCCCGCCCCCGTCAGATTGGAGAATCTTTGGGGTTTTGTTGAATTGCGTATAAAGAAAATTGCAGAGATTTTTAAAATGGGAGAACGTCTCTTGCTTGCTGTGCATAAATTAAATCCACCAAAATCTAGTAAAGTCGTCCGTAAAAATTACATAGTATCGAAAACCGGTAATATAATTATTTGGTGTCGGTCCCCACACGTCCGAGTGAATAAGATCAAATGGCAAGTGTGTGACCGTAGTTCTTGTATTGAATTTGAGCTTGTGGCTCTTAGAAATATTACATGATTTGCACACAAAATTATTTGCAGGAGTAAAAGGAATAGACATTGTCTTTGCAAGATTGTAAAGTAGTTTGTTGTTTGGATGTCTGAGACGGTCGTGCCACAGTGTCATGGAGTTCTTGACAGCTTGAAGGGCGACGGTGTCAGTGTCCGGCGGCGTGTGAATGCTGTAGAGGCCGTTACGAAGATGGCCACGTAGAAGCAGGCGATTGTCCTGAGAATCCTTCATTTCAAATCCATTAGCATTGAATGTAATTGAAATGGAATTATCTGTTGTGAGCTTAGAAAGAAGAAATTGTATATTATTATGTGTGTAAAAGAACTTACAGAGCATCTATATATAGACTAGTAATGGTAAAGTTGTAATATGTAATGATACAGACTAACAGTGATTTAACAAGTGCTAACATTTCCATCTTGTTGATGAAGTTCTCTTAGCTTTTAGGCTCTAACAATTTTTCAGGCTTAGGTTTGTCATATGGCAGCTCTTCTATATGATTCTTTTTTCTCGTGATCATTCCTCTTGATGCATCTCTTTCTCTACTTTTTCTTTTGATTTTTGTTGTTTTCCCTCTTCCTTAACTCGTTGAGATGGTTTCTCTGTAGGCTTCTTAAGGCGTTGTTTAATTTTTTCCTCTTTATGATGGTCTTCTTGAGACCAGTGATGACCTATTTAAAACAAGCTATTTTCTATGTCAGTGCTCGTTGAGGATATATTTCAAATTCAGGTTGCTAACAAGAATAGTGTACATAAAAAATGAAGAGAAATTATAAAATATATATAAGAAAAATATCAAGATTAATATTCTCAATTGTAAGTTTTTTTCTTTATTATATATTAATATTTTTATAATGGTTATAATGATTAAAAAAAATTAAAACCACCAATGTCGGTCTCAAGCCCAGATGAAAAAGGTTGAGGTTTTTTTTTTACTTCAATAATTTGTGCCCCCACATAAACAAAATCTTGGCTACGCCCCTAACCGTGGCCATTGATATTTTTACTTGCATTGTTTGCCGTTCAATTAATTTTTGGATACAAATTTATTTGTAATAATATTTGTGTCAACTAATAAGTTTAGTAAGTTAAAGCCAAAGATAGAGAAAATCGTAAAGAAATCAACAAAGATGAGAAGTTGATGCAAGCTAAATGAAATTTGTAAATAGTTAAAATGGCATGCAGCCAAAAATATGCCTCTTAAGCTTGATTTTCACAAAACGAAGCATTAATCTCTTATTATAGAGTTAAAATGATTACAACAAAGTCCAAACCTAAAATTTTTTGAAAAATCGTATGTGATATGATGAGTACATATTATCTTATAAACATGGGTTGGACTAAAAGGTGAGCACATAGCTCTCTGCTCTTAATGCGGCTCTCGACCCCTGATGTGGCTTGAGGAATTCCTTAGTGAGTACTTTAGGCAAGTCATCAAGGACGAGAGCCTTAAATGAGTCTTCAAAAACTAGTGTTCGAGAAGTATGTGAAAGTGGTTCCCTTCGAACGAGGAACAAGACACAAGGACAAATGTGACTTTAAAGTCAAAAACAAACATAATTGATGGAGTCACGACCGTGAGAACCATAAGTTTGTACTTCTTGTTACATGGACTAGGACATCTATGAAGGTTGGATGTCCATAGTTGATAATAATTGCTAAGAGAAATGAATCATCCTAGAGTGAGTGCTCCTTAGGGCAAAAGGCTTTTTGCGGTGATTCTTCAAGATAAACTTGCTGGGAATGAGAGCATCATATAAAAAAAATATTAAAAATTTGTATGTTCTCATAAAATATTGTGTTAATGCATTTGAAGTTTGGTGATTATCAATAAAAGATCATCAAAAGTGATTTGATTGATAATGATGAAAATAACAAAAAATAGACATAATGTCTTGCATATGGCCATATGTCTTGATAACCATACAGCACCCATCAATTAAAAATATGCGTGGCATATATAATCAACCAACCCTTTAAAAAAAGACATGATGTCTTGCAAATTTAGTTTTAAATATCTCAATCGCAATCAATATGACACAATCATCACCTATTTCGATAAATGAACAATGCTGACGTGTTTGAAATGTCAAAAATATATAGGGTAGACAATCATATTTTTCTAATCCATCATATAAAAGTGAAACATAAAATTTGCGTACATGCTTAGATGTGAGATAAAGACATAAAAATTTCACCTCATATGATAATATTTCAAGCAAAATTTTGATAATATCTCAAATTATGTGCACATATCGCTAGATATTTTTAACTCAATTACAGTGCATTAAATATCATGCAAAAACAATATGGCAATGCAATAAAAAAAGTGCAAATACATCACAAAAGTGCATTAGAAACACTTTTTGGATGCTTAAACATGAAGTCAGAAAAGGCTACACATACTAAAAATTAGATTATGTAGATTTATCGTATCTTTGAGAAGCATTTAACCATTCGAAAAAAATAAAAGTGCAACCATTTCAAACTTTCACCAATTCTCTTTTTCAAACTTAGATTCAACTCTCATATAAACATACACCCCCAAACTGGTCACCATGCCTATAGAGTAGGTTGTCCCATTTTTCAAGTTTGATCCTCTATGTTACAAAGAATGGAGTCGATAAAACATGAATACCATGAACATGATCATCTACAATCAAACAAACAGAATCTATAAAGTTGAATACAATATAGCCCAATCAAGTAAACACACACCCCTATGATGGTGTGCTCATTTCACATTATAATTGTAGGAGTTTAATTTCAAAACCAACCTCTTAACTTCTCATTTCCAAATATAAATATTTATAGCAAGCAAACATCCCGGTTATGTCAGCACTAAATGAAAATCTTAACCGTAGGGATTATTATCATCAAAATGTCCAAATTTTCAAAATATGCTATTGTGAGCCCCAAATCATTATAAGATTATAAAATTTCAAAAAAGAATATAAAATATAAAAATAATCAACTTTTGCCTTCAAAATTTAAAGTAATAATCCATTTGTCTTTAATAATATAAAGTATTTTGCTTAAGAGCCTATCATAACATATGACTTTAACACAAAGCACATAACAAAAAAGATAAAAATAGTCAACCTACAATTAAATTTGAAAAAAAAAAAAAAATAGATATAAAGTACAAAATACTACAGGAATAATAAAAGTCGAGTGCAGTTGTATGTATAAATACACACTTAATATTACTTGATTTTTTTAATTTAATTTTGAAAATAAATATATTTTTTTCTAAAATTTTCAAAAAATATGAATGAAAAGCTTACTAAACGTGTTGGCCTCACACATATGACCTAAATTAGTGAATTATATTTTGAAAGTTAATTAAGGTGGCATACCCACTACTATATGGGTGCCTAAATAGCCTTATGAAGTCTAGTTATGATAGAATAATTTTTATTATCAAATGAGTTACAAATGATAATGATAGTCAATCTATTCTAACCTTATGTCAGTCCTAAAACTAAGGGCATCTCGACCTAGCCAATTAACTAAGCCACATACAAATGCAAATTTAGTAATGTGAGGGAAAAATAGTTAAAACCATCAACTATCAAACTAAAGGATTCAATGTTGCTCAAAAACTTATAAGATCAATGGACTCTGAACATCAAGAAAGAGCCATAAACATCCAAAGTGTATGGGTGGGTATGTCGAAGTGCACCAAGTTAAAAACAGTTTGACCAAAAGAGCATGATTGTACTATAAAAAGGCGAGAAGACAAAAGCAAGTATAGACATAGCAAAAATTAGGAATATAGGGGTGTCTCTAAGAGCTATCCTCTGAGGCACCTTGGATCATCCTTGCAAACCTTTTTATTTTTTTCCATCTAAATAAGTCATCTATTAGTGATGAATTCTTAATTTTCCTTCCCAACTAATTCTTACCTCGTGATTCTTTTTCTAGTTTCCAGCTATAAAGTTTGGCTTCTTATTCGTATCATCGATCCACACTCATCACACTTTAGAATATATTAAATCTAAATTTATTTGAATATACCATGTAGACCTTATAGATGAAATTGACTAATAAATGAGAGAGAGATAGAGAGAGAGAGAGAGAGAGAGAGAGAGAGAGAGAGAGAGAGTAGGATAATTTTTTTTAAAAAAAAAAAATTGTTAGCAAAATATACAAAACTTGAGATAATTATTAGTTTCCCCTAAGCCTATCCTCTTAGGCTCTATTTATAGGAGAAGATAGAAGCATAGGTCTATGAAAAAAAGTTATATTAAAGAAATATGAATAAATTACATAAGAAAATCTAATAAAGAATATCCATAATGAATAAAATACCCTAGTTATGAATATTAGATGCATATTAAGACACATGTGAAGTTGCAAGTCAACTTCACCTCCTTTGGGCAAATTCCATTAAGTCACTATGTGGAAAGCTTTGGATGAATTTACTTAGCCAGCCTCTATGGTTGAGTGTAATTAATTATTAATCACACAACCTGATTACAACCATTAATTTCATTTTCCCTAGAGAGGTAATTTGGTTGCCAGTATTAAAGATGTGGAGTCCAATAAAAGCAAAATTTATTTATTTTTTAATTATTGATAAAAACAAATAGATACAAAATAAAATAAGGGGCATTTCCATACATAAATAAAACTGTTATATATGAACATAGCTAATACCAAAATTTGTATGTTTATTTATATACTATTTTAATGTCAAAAACTTATCAAAAGCATATTTATAAAATTATCTATTTTATATTTAAAAATTTAAACTATATATATATATATATATATATATATATATATATAAAAGGAGCCTAAATCTTAGGTTTTACCTAGTAAAGAGTTTCTAACTAGTCGTTAAATGTGTACCCGATCAATCAATCCAATTTGAAAAATTCTGCTCCATTTGACCCATTTAATAAATGGATCAAAGTTAAGTTCAATTTTCCGACTATTTATTAAAAGTTTTGGATTCATGTTGACCTGCAAACCCGCTTTTAACCCAACAATACCCCATTTAATATCTTTTTTTCTTAATTTTTTTATATGTCAATATAATATTCTTATTTTCGATCAAATATCTTAAATTTTATGGTTAATAAGTTATAATTTTTTAAGAAAAACAAGTTAACAGGTGGGGTTAAATCATTCAAGGTGCTAAGGTTCAGGTTAATCTTTTAAACCCATTTCTTAAATGGGCGCTTATAGGATTCAAGTCAGATGAATTTTGGATTGGACCTGTCAACCCGTTTTAACGCTCCTAATATTTTCTAGGTGCCTTAGCAATAGATCTCCTAAACCAAAAAGTGAGGTCAACAAACACTAATTGTAGAGTATCCGAACATACAGATAATTTGTTTCGATTGTTATTCATTATGCCATTAAGAATGTTACAATGTAAATGAGAATAAAAGCGTCTACAATGCATTATATGATACAAGTATAGAAAATGCCTTTTCCTATTCCAGTGACGTGCAAAAATAGCAAGTTTCTAAAGAATGGTGGTTGAGCCTATTGGATTCACATAAGGTATTGGTCATTTGTGTTATGTCATGGCATTACAAGGTAATCAAATATATGCTTAGTTTGGGTGACTTTCTTACCTTTTCTTAAGGCAATTTTTTAGTACAAAATTAATTTTTTTATACTAAAAAACTGCTTTAAGAAGCAGTCCCAAACAAACCATATTCATGCAATTATAATTTCATTAAATAATAGCTCAGGTAAATCCACCTGAAGAAGCACTTTCTCTGAAGCCATTGTCAAGATTCATGAAACTGACTTCGAGCCTGCAGGAAAAAGAAAAATCTCAAATGGTTTCTCTATGTTATATACCAACATTCGAATTTGTGTCGGGCAAATTCTGCAATATATAGGCAACTACACATTAGCACACACAAGAGAAAAGCATATCCCTGAATATGATTTAGGACGGTTTTTTTTACTGTTTTAAAATCAGCTTTTTAATAAAAAATAAAGTCATCCTAAACGAAGCCATAATTGAAAAAGCAGATGAACTTAAAAGGAAAAAGAGAGCCAAACTACCTTACACTATAGATAATGTAAGAGGAGATCCGCTGATTTATTCTTCAACCTACAGCTCTGGCCAAGATGTACATCCCCAAAAACATACCTATATTTCCAACAAACAGATCAAAACAAATTTTTTTCTAGCATGTCATGATTCCTGAGTTCTTGCATATGATGAAAAATGCCAATAGATATCAATGGAAAAAAACAAGAACAGA
>CM028353.1:23624066-23802369 GCA_016618105.1 Dendrobium huoshanense | reverse complement strand
CCATGACGGGTTCATTGGATGGAAGATAATTGGAAGATACAGAGGCGTAGAGGTTTTTGCTTTGGAAGCATCTTTCTTAGTTTGGGGTAATCCAGGTCAGCTAATTGCTCGTTAATAATATAACAAGCCTTGGATGGTTCTGATGGAGTTGGTGGTGGTTCTTTTGGAGGAGGTAGTTCCTTATCATCCCAACCAGTTGGTTGATGCTGTTTATGGAATTAAGGAGGATTTAGGTGGTGTATAATGAACCAGATAAGTGAATTTACCATGATCTTCTCCCAAGGGCCCGACAGTAGGATCTCATGCAAGGTAGCGTTCCCATTGGGTTGGTGTGGCTTGTAAGTGGTTCGGGGTCAGGTAGTGGCTGTTGGATGGTGGCAAGTGATTCAGGTTCTGGTTCTGGTTCAGGTTGGATGGTGGCAAGTGGTTCAGGTTCTGGTTCTGGTTCAGGTTGGATGGTGGCATCCTTGATTGATGCAAGTTGAGGTTATACATGAATTGACAGCTTGTGAAAGTGATCAAATCAAATTCATCTCTAATTTGTCTTGTATTGATTTTCTCGATCTCCTTATATATCTCATAACTAATTGTTGATCTACTTCATTTAAATTATTCATAGTATTGAGGCGCTAGAACTCTTTGATATAGGCACTTATCATTCAATATCCTTGAATGCATCTTTGGTATGCAAATAGAGCATTTGCTCATAGTCTGAAGGAAGAAAATGTTTCATCTCATTGAGTGGAAGTTTCTTCATGCAATGAATTCTTGTCATGAATGATTTCGTTGGCGAGGTGTTTGCTGGAATCGGCCGTGGCTCTGATACAAATATGTTATAAACCAAACAAACGAGAAGAAAGAAGAAGAGCTGAATATTTGGTCGAGTTTTTCAGAAGTATTGCAAATAGCTGTTCCACCAACTGTATTGAGAAAACTGGATGATAGACTACCGTCAAATCATTGTGTATAGCATTGCAGAAACTAAAAGCTTTATTATTACTTTCAATGCATCTATACTACTCACCAAACAAGAAATTCTAAAGATGTTTTGTAGTTTGAAGAAACATTCGAAACTATTTATACAAAATCTCTGATGAAGTTATCACATACAGGTTTTCGGAATACAAGCAGTCAGATATCAGCATCCTTCTCTTCAGACGGAAAATACATCATCTGTGCGAGCGAGGACTCCAATGTGTACATATGGAAGCGTGGCACAGCACATAGGGCCGGTGGTGCCGGTGGTGGAGGGAAAAGTAAGGGTTGGGTTACCACTCGATCCCACGAGTACTTCTACTGCAAGGATGTCTCAGTTGCAATCCCATGGCCGAACAATGGAAGCAACCATGAGAAACCAACTTGCCATTGCCATCCTCAGGAAACTTGGGACCATCAAACAGATCACAGAAATCAAGCCACAGCCTACATGACTCCTTCCCAAGAAGGGCTTGCTGGAACAAATACTCCCTACAAGCCTCGACAAAGTGCAACCATCACCATGTCATGCAGCATCTGGCCTGAGCAACTCATCTTCTTTGCGCTCACTACGGTCTTCCATTAATTCTTCATCGTCATTTGCATCTTGGGGATGGGTTGGTGGAAGCAGGAAGGTGGTTGCAAACAGTTTGGAGAGTTCAAATGCATGGGGTTTAGTTGTTGTTACTGCAGACCTGGGAGGTAATATCAGGATATACCAAAACTTTGGCTTGCCTGTGAGGCTTAGCAGGCAGAACAACTTGTTCTAGGAGGATGATAAGATTGTGCTTTTTTTTTTTCATTATTTAAGAGGTGAAAGCCTGAAGATTATATGCACTGTAAATCCTGCTATCCATACCTTGGGTCTCTGTCATCTTCTTTTGTTGCTCAGTATGCTTCATGGTTCTGTAAATTCTTCATTTCATGTGGATCAGAGAGTTAAGGGGTTTAGTGGAGCAATCCTTTGACATCATCTCTGATGTTAACAAGGTGTCATATGGAAATTGTATTAGAACGTTTATTTTTTTGGATTTAAAGAACATTAACAGCTCTGACAAACAAGTGAAGAAGTAAGCTTCCTTCAAAGAGTGATAGAGCAGATCTATTTGAGTGGGTTGCAAGGATTGTGAATAGATTTCTCAAGTTAAAATTGATTATGTTGCAATTATAGCAAAATATCTTGTTTTTGTCAGTAGATTTTCTGCACTTTTGATCCACTTTGTATGAGAAACATCTGATCCATTCTTTTCATTGTTGGCTGTCATAACTTGAAACAACTCGAGCAAATCTGAAATGGCTGAATTGGAAATGAGGAAAACCAAATACATGTCCAATTAAAATAAATAAAATAATAATTGACACGTGTCCAAAATATGTGCCTTGCATAATACTTTTAACTTAAATTATATTACCTAAATAATTTAAGTTAAGCCATCTCTTCACTGTATGTTGAAATATGTTAAATGACTTTTTTTTTTATGTTACTTTAATATTTACTTAAAACTTTTTATTTTTCTTTTTCTTATTATTGCAAGGTAGAAAATATATGTAACTAAAGTGAGAGTTTTCTGTCTTAGCTTGTGTGAAGTTCTTGCACGCACGCAGATAAAATAGAAAATAGTAAAATACACTATAGTTTTTTGTTGTGGTGAACTTGTAGTGGGAAGGCTAGCCTAAATTAGATGATCCACTATATAAATAAGTTAAAAGAGTTATTATTTCTTCTAATTATAAAATACAAGATTTCAAAATATGCAATATGAGCTCGGCTTTCTTTGATGTGGAGTATAGAAGGATGATGATGTCGATTGGATGATGATAACTAAAAAATGCATTCATAAATAATGACCTAAATTAAACCTAGTAAGACTTTTTTTTTAATTGTATTTCCTGATTTTCTGTGAGTCTTAGAAATTATTTTCATTGTTTATGTTAGTCATAAATAATTTTTATGTGTTTAACTAAAAAGAAATTCAGGGAATTTAACAAGTACAAATCAGTTCTAAGGGCGCTGCAGTGTTGTATGATGGTGCTACGATGTTGTGCTCTCTATTGGAGGTGAATATTGTAATAAACTCAAAAGTTTAAAAATAAACTTATTTGAAAATATGAGAAATGTATGTAGCTTTGCGAAGTTGGTCTAGAAAGCTCAACAACGCTAGTTATGGAGGAGCAACAACACTAGAAAATGCAGCTATGACATGGATGCTCTCTGTTCTATTGTAATTATGAAGGCAACTTGTCACAACCCAACCCGACTATGACAGGTTCTATCGTGTTGAGCTGTGACAAACAAATCTCAAGATCTTGTTTTGGAATTATTTTTGATTTTCTGTCAATATTGATTGAAATGAACTACATATTACAGAGCTACTAAAAATTCAAATACTAAAAATAAACTCATCCACCAAGTTTTTTTTTATTTCATCAAAATAAATATCTACATTATAGTACATGGTTAAAGATAAGAGCCATAGAACTAAAAATTTAACTAACTATGATTGTACAAAAATCAAAATAGCAAATTATCTATAACCTCATATCTGATCCTAAAATGCAAGTCCACAATATCCCTTCCCTTCCCAGATCCTAAAAAATTAGAAGCAAAATCACAGTGAGCTATAACAATTCAACAGACCATATAAACCAATCTAAATTTCTAAATATTCCTTTATCAAATATTTTACTGAATCTTTAAAGTAGTTAAATAAAGTTTAAATAAATCACTATACTAAGAAATGTAATAAATGCATAACAATTTTTCTTGATTTAAATAATAATGCTAAATAAATAAATAAATTGAAATTCACATCACATAGCAGTTCATATCACATTTCTCAAACATAGACATAACTTCATAGGATTCTGGCTCCTTATGACTCCATTTTTGTTTGTGCCTATAACACAATAATATATCACATATCCCTATCTCAAATAGAATCTTAAAGGATTCTAGCACCTTATTGCTTCTAGCAATCCTTTGATATATACAAAATCTCAACGAATTCTGGCCCATTATAGTTCCTATCATATATAATTTAATCACATATTCATATATTATATCATCACATTATAGTAATTAAAGAATAATTGAGCTTGTATCAAAATTGCCAGCATTGCTATAAACGGTCGTAAATAGAAATTCCTACATGGTTTAATATTTTTATTGTACTACACTAATTTTTAACATCCAAATAATTTTTATTCAAAAAAAAAAAAACCCACAAATTTTAACCCCCTTTTATAAATTTTTATAAAATATTCAAAATATACGTAATCGTAATCTCTATAATATATAAAATGTACACTGTGAAAGTTTTACCTGTGCGAAGCTATCCATATTTTCGCTAATGGATACAAAATTTTAAAAAAAACTGATTAAAATTATGCATTTTTGAAAATTGAGATGAGCATAATGTGACTTATGTCAAGCCGAATAAGTTTCTCAGCTGGGCGATGGACGAAAATGGTTCTAAGACCTCCAAAATGAAAATTTTCCCTCTCTCTCCTCTCCTTTTTCTTTATTTCACCAAGACCTCTACTAATGAAAATTAAAAAGAAAAAAAAGAATTTAAAGAAAACTTATAATGATTAAAGATATTTATATTAAAATAATAAAATAATATTTATATAATTATACAATTTATTTAATTTTAACCCAAAATTTTTTTAGGGATCCAAAAATTACAAAAAAAAAATCCATAAATTTACTTATTTTATTTAAATTTTTTTGGTGAAATCGGTTTACAAAATGGACACCTAACGGTCCAAAAACCCCACTTGTACCGATAGATATTGATTTCTTAAGAAATTTCAAAAATGCCCAAAAGTTATAAAAAAATAGGGTAATTAAAGCACAATACTATAAATATTCTGGCAAAGACGATTTGTAATTTGAACTTATAATGACTCCTAAAATAATTATTGTCTTTTCTAGGTTAAAAAATTCCATAAAAAATTAGGGCTTTCATGATCTACTAACCTTAAGAAAAATATTAGCCTCAACATTTTCAGACTAGAATGAGTCAGAATAAGCCTGGACAACTGCCTCATGTTAGATTCCTTTTCCCAAGTAGCTACTATGACAGTTCTATGCTTACATTGTACTTTGACCATATGAATATATTTGCTTCTTAATTTTCTTACATCATTTGTCAAAATCCTTTCAAGTTTTTCTTTGTATTATAGATTCAGACGAACCTCAACATCCTTAGCAGAAAATCTCTTCTCAGAACTAGACATCCACTTTCTCAAAGAAGATACATAAAACACACTGTGAATATCAAACATATGATCATGTAACAATAATCTGTAAGCAGAACTACCAATTCACTCAATGATCTCAAAAGGTTCAATATGCCTAGGACTGAGCTTACTAATTTTCCCAAATCTACTAACACCTTTCATAGGGTTGACTTTGACATAAACTAAGTCGCTAATCTGAAACTTAACCAACCTGTGTTTCTAATTGTAGTACTTCTCTTACCTATCATGTGTAGATTTTAACCTTTCTCTAATCAAAAGGATCTTTGTTATAGTATCATCCACAAATGCTGAACTTATCACTTGTCCATCTCCCACCTCTATTAAAGTTAAAGGAATCCTACATTTTATGTAGTACAGAGCTTACTAAGAAGCTATATGTATGCTGGATAGATAACTATTATTATATGCAAACTCTATCAAAGGGATATGATCCCTCAAACTACTTTAAAAGCTAAAACACATAGTTTCAAAAGATCCTCCAGTACTTGAATAGTCCTTTTGGACTGATTGTTTGTCTGCAGACGAAAAGCTGTTATAAAGTGCAAATTCATACCCAGTCCTTATTGAATACCTCCTGTCATCCCAATCAGATAAAATCACATTTGGCACACCGTGTAATTTGATAAAATCTTAACATAGATTTGTGCTAACATATCCACTATATTTTTCTGTCGAATTGTAATGAAATGGGCCAATTTTGCTAATTGGTCAACAACAACCCAAATAACATCATGTCCTTGCCTCAATATGAGAAAACTTATAACAAAATCTAGTAATACCTCTTTTCATTTCCACATAGAATAGGTAATAACTACAAAAGACCTCTCAATCTTTGCTGCTCTGCCTTTACTGGCTAACTGGCCTCATACTTCAATACAAACTCTGTTATATCCTTCTTCAATCCAAACCACCAAAACATACCATTCAAATCTCTGTGTATCTTGTTACTTCCAAGATGAATAGTATAGCCTGAATAATGAGCCTCATATAAAATCTTCTTCCTCACATCTCTAGAAATAGGAACCTAAAGTATATCATTATAAAAATAACATAAAGAAAATAAGTAGTTCAGATTTCTTATTAGATATGATCTAATCAATCAACTTTGGATATTTTGCTTCTAATTTTTGAGCTTCATAAATCTTTTATTCTGAAGGAGGCTGAATGATCAACCAAGTCACTATACAAGAATCTCAATCAATAGAAGAAATCACCTCAAACTGTAATATCTTAATATCTTGTATCAAATACTCATCAGAAGTGAGTTACATACATGATAATCCAGAAGACTTCCTACTCAGAGCGTTTGTTATCACATTAGCCTTATTAGGCTAATATTTAAAAGTTAGATCATAGTCGTTGATCAACTCAAGCTACCTCATTTGCCTCAGATTCAGATCTTTGTGAGTGAATATGCACTTCAGACTCAGATGATCAGTAAAAAATCTCACACATGACATCATACAAGCCATCAAATCTTCAGGGCAAATACAATAACAGTCAATTCTAGATTATGTATTGGATAGTTCCTTTCATATGGTTTTAACTGTATGGAAGAATAAGTTATAAACTTTATTGTACTGTATCAACACACATCCCAAACATCTTAGTGAAGCATAATAAATACTTAAAATCCTTCTATACCAGAGGGAAGAGCCATAATGAGAGCATAAGTTAAACAATCATTCAATCTTTGAAAACTAGCCTCCTACTCTAGTGTCTAGATAAAAGTTACTGACTTCTGAGTCAGTCTCATCAGAAGTGTAGAAATATGAGAAAACTCCTTCATAAACTTTCTATAATATTCAGCCATACCTAAGAAATAGCATATCTCAAACACAGTAGTAGGCCTCAGCCAATCAGTGACTGCCTGAACTTTTTGGGGATCAATAGAGATATCATCACCACTCATCATGTGTCCTAGAAAAAAAATGTTGAGATAATTGTAACTTAGTTTTTCAATTGTTGATATTCTTGCAATATGTATGTTTTGATGATTCCAAATATTATTATTTTAATTAATAATTTATCCTAATATGTTTTGGATGCTTTGTTTTATTATTTGTATGTACTATCATTTTAGGGAAATGATACTCCAGATTATTGAAGACTTCAAATCAGATTAAATTAGGTTTCATTGTAAATGAAGTCTATATTTTTTATTTTTTTATTGAGTCTGAGTGAGTGTGATTGTAATTGAGTAACTGTGCACACACACTAGGGGAGTGTTTAAAATTTATTTTTTTTAAAAATTGATCATATTGTACAAAGTCATTTCATACGGAATGATTTGTTCAGTTATTGTCCCTTAGAGTAGTCAAACAAACTGCAGGTAAATTTTTTTTCTAAGTATTGATTGTACTGTACGAATGTTACTTCATACAGATGATGTCCAGAGTACAAATGGATGGATACCTTTTTGTCCCAATGAATCCCTTTTGAACTGATCATACTGTGCGATTCTTTGTTCATACAGACAACGTCTAGAATACGAATTAAACGGGCCCCTTTTCATCCCGACGAATCCAAAAGTTTTCTGACTAATCGTACTATATGATATTCTATTCGTACAGACGACGTCCAGAGTATGAAAATGTGAGGTACTTTTTCATCCCAAAGAAGTTGAAAATTTTCTAACTGTTCATACAATATGAACTCGATTCGTATTGGACGAATATCATGTACGAAAATATTTTGTATATATTCACAAAAGGTTCATACGCAACAGTTTTTGAACTATTTGTATGTATGAACATACGACCGTACTGTATAATCATGCACGATCGTACTGTACGATCGTACACGCTTAAAATGGAAAATTTTAATTTTTTGGATGATTTTTTTTATCTTTAATATAAAAGGTCCTTAGAAACTGACATAAAAAGAGTTGTTCTTCGTGATTTTTCAAGAGCAAGTGAAAGAGTGTATTTGGGAGAGTGTTTGAGAGAGATTTATTGTAAGAGGAGTTTGAAGGGTTTATAAGGTTACTCAAAGGTAAGGATCTCTTTGTATTTTTAGTGAAAATAATCATAATTTGATCAAGATAATCTCTAAATACTTGTTCATCAGATTCATAAAGACAGTTAGTGTATTAGTCACTCAAAATAGCAAAACCAAAAAACTCATAGTGTCCGTACTTAGTACTAAAAGCTATCTTCATCATATCAGCCTCTCTCAGCATGACCTGATAGTAACCAGATTGCAGATCAATCTTTGAGAATATAAAAGATCCAGAATGCTGATCAAAGAAATCATCAATCCATTGTAGTGGATACTGTTCTTGATAGTGACTTTTTCAACTGTGTAGTCAATACACATATGCATCATACCATCCTTTTTTCCTTCATAAATAAAATAGGTACTCCCGAGGGAGACACACTATGATGAAAAAAATCCTTGTCAACTAACTCTTGAAGCTGAACCTTCAACTCCTAAAGCTCCTTAGCTGTCATCCTATATGGAGCTTTACTTATAGAGTTGTACCCGAAAATATATCAATAAAGAACTCTAAGTCTCTATCTAAAGCTAAATTGACTAACTCATCAAGAAATAAATTTGAAAAATATCGTAAAACTAGGATATCACAAAGAATACAAGCTTCCATAATCATATCTCAAACTAATGCTAGAAATACCATACAATTCTTCTTCCATAATCTATATGCTTCCAACGCAGAGATCAAATAGGATAAAAAAACCTCTAACTCCCTGAAATACATAACTCTCATTACTCATAAATAAGGTAACTTACTTCTTCAAGTAATTAATATAAGCCATATATTGGCTCAACTAATTCATATCCAAAATAAATTCATATAAAGGAAATGAGTAATTAAATTAACTAGATTTTCACTTCTTATCAAAAATCTCAATAGCACAAAAATAAAATCTACTAGCTATCATACTATCTTAAGTCAAAAAATTAAGAGAAAAAAACAGGCAATACAGCTAAAGCTAAGTACAATAAATTAAAGAAATACTAAAAAATAACGGAATAACTAACTCCATAATTAAATAAAATATGATATAAATGTTAAGAAATATAAACCATACATATCATAATATCTGGACCATCACAAGCTTCCTGTTGAATCAAATTGTATACACATGGTTGAATTAGAGCTGGAGTAACAAAACTATAAGGATCTCTCTGAATAATGCTATATATCATCCTTGCCACTAAACTCTTACCACTAGCTTTCTCAGATGGTCCCTCAAAAAATGTATAGAGAGGAACTACCCTCGGTCTCCTGTAAGTCTAATAAAGCTCTTAGATCTGGACTTAAAATGTTGGTCAAATCTTGCCTGTGGGCACTCTTCTACTCGATGCCCTATTTGACCACATCAAATGCATTGTCCAGTTATCCTATAACACTTTAGAATGGCATCAACCACAACTCTGGCACATAGGTACCCTACAAATAGAACCCTAACTTATTATGCTTCCACTACCAAAGATTACTGTAGATGCTAACTTTCTATCTGGAATCTCTAGGTGTAAATATGCTCTTCTTTCCAGAAAAGTTCTTATAAGAAGTCTCATTATTGAACCTTTTCCTACTAGTATTCCACCACTGCTAAGTAGCCATCAGGTCATTCTCTATCAAATGACCTCTCTCCACAAGATTAGAGAAATCAAAATTATGAAATGACAAAAGAGGTTGTCTAAGACTATCCCAAAGTCCTCTTAGGAACCTATAGCACTTCTCTATGGGTGTGCTAACTAACTACAGAGCATATCTAGACAAAGTAGTGAACTCTTCTTTGTACTACATAATTATTCTTCTCCTCTGAATCAACCTCAAAAAAGTCTCATGCATTTATTATCGTGTAGAAGGTCGTATAAACTAGGCTCGAAAGATATCAGAGAACTCCTCCTTGGTATTCAGAGAGTTTAATCTCCCTTGAAAATTTTTCTCATGATGGCCTATCCACTAGCGCTCTGCCTCTCTATCTAATAGAAAGACTACTAATGAAACCTTCCTCTCAAGAGGACATCACATACCATCAAATGTCTTTTATAGCCTCTTCAACTAGTCTTCTACTGCTATAGGCTCAACAGTACCCACTAATCTCAGAGGCTTAAATGTCAAAAACATATGTAGATGTCTGTCTACCTCTTCAAATCTCATAATAGGAACCCTGCTCTATGCCTCAACCATCATCTAAGCTATCAAAGTAGAAAATTATGAAATTATATTTGAACTAACTATTGGAGTAGATTTTTATATAGGACCTTCTTGACTAGCACTCTATCCTTCTATCATATCTGGGTCTAGTGGATCCATGATAACATATAATATGCAATTAAACACATATGCACATGAAATAAAAATAATAAACCCCTAAAAAGACTTAAAACTTCCCCCACTAGACTTACAAATCAATTTTTATAGCTCTATTTTATGATTTAATTCTAAAACTATTACTCTGATACTACAAAAACTTGTCAGAACACAACTCGGCTAGGATATGTCCTTTCATGTTGAGCTGTGATAGGCAAATTTTAAGATCTAGTTTTGAAATTATTTTAGATTTTCTTCTAATATTGATTGAAATAAATTACAGACTATAGAGTTACTAAAATATTCAAATACTAAAAATAAACTCATCTACCAATTTTGTTTATTTCATTAAAATAAATATATACACTATAGTACATGGTTATAGGAAAGAGCTACAAAATTAAGAATTTAACTAGCTATGACTATACAAAAACAAAATAGCAAAATACCTATAACCTCAAATCTTATTTTGAATTGCTAGTACACAATCACCTTCTCCTTCCTAGATCCTAAAAAAATCAGAAGCAAAACCATAGTGAGCTATAACAGCTTGGCATACTAAATAAACTAATTTAAATTACCAAATATTCTTTTATAATTTTTTTTAATCTTTAAAAGTAGTTAAATGCAATTTAAATAAATTACTATACTAAAAGATATAATAAATGCATAATAGTTATTCTCTGACTTAAATAATAATATTAAACAAATAAATAAATTGGAATTCATATCACAAAGTGGTACATATCATATTTCACAAGTCGAGATAGAACTTCAAAGGATTTTGGCCCATTATGACTCCCTTTTTATTTGTGCTTATAGAATCAGAACATATAATATATCTCTATCTTAGACAGAATATCAAAGGATAATGGCCCTTATAGCTCACAACAATCCCTTTACACAAATAGAATCTCAATAATTCTGGTCCCTTATGGCTCCCAATAAATATAACTTAATCATATATGCATATATATAATCACATTATAATAATTAAAGAGTAATTGAGCATGCATAAAAATTGCATAGTGTTGTATAATTATGGACAACAGAAAATCCTACTAAGAAAAAATGCACATTTTTAAAAAATTACCAAATTATCAAGGATTGGGTAAAATAATGTTTTAAGACTTTTATTGTACTACATCAATATTTTTTAACATCAAGATAATTTTTTGTTCAATAAAAACCTTACAAATTTCAAAACCCTCTTTGTAAAATTTCCAAAAAAAATATTCAAAATATGCATAACTATAATCTCTATAGCATATAAAAAATTACATAATGAAAGTTTTACTTATGCAAAGTTATCTACATTTTTTGCAAATGGATATAAAATGTTAATAAAAAAATTCACTAAAAATTATGTATTTTGAAAATTGAGATGTGCATAATGTGACTTATCTCGAGAAGAACAAGTTTCCCAACTTGGCTAACGAGCAAAAATAACTCTAAGACCTCCAAAGTCAAACTCCCCCCCTCTCCTCTCCTTTTTCTCTATTTTACCTTAACCCTCTATGTTACTGGAAATCAAAAGAAAAAAAATTAATTTAATGAAAAATTATAATGGTTAATGATATTTATATTACAATAATAATATAATATTTATATAATTATATAATTTATTCAATTTTCACTCAAAATTCTTTTAGTGATTCCAAAAATTATAAAAAAATATTCATAAATTATCTCATTTTATTTTAAAAAATTTGGTGAAATTGGTTTGAAAAACATACATTTGATTGTCCCAAAAACCTTGTACTAATAGGTGCCAATTTCTTAAGAAATTTCAACAATGCCAAAAAAAATTAAAAAAATAGGGTAATTAATGCACATTACTATAAAAATTATGGTGAAGATTATTTATGATTTTGACTTATAATGACTCATAAAATAATTATTGACATTTATATGTTAAAAATTTTCTTAAGAAATATAAGGGCAAGCATACAACACAACAGCGCTAGGTCACTTGGGTGCATGGCGCCAGGCACTAATATATATATATACACTCCACCATCACCTTACTCCCATCCTTCACTCTGGTTTGCTTGGCCAAGAAGGAAAGGAAAGATGAGAATAAAAGAAGGGGAAGGGGAGAGGAGAGAGAGAAGAGAGAGGAAGAATCGGAGCATTTTCATCCAATGCTCAAATTATAGATTTTATTTTAATGAAGTAAGTGACAATACTCTTACTCTTATTTTTAATGATTTTTTATTTTAATAAGATTTATCTTTCCTAAATTAATAAAAAATATATTTTCTCTTAATTTATGAAACTTCTATCATAAAATTATTTTGTATATGATAAATATGATCCTCTTGAGAAATTGGAATTTAATATTATTAAACTTCACTAGTTAAATTGGAAGCTATGGTTTTTTTTTTATGTAAATACATTGTATTCATATTTTGTAGGTTTCTTGCATTTCATGGATTATTGCATTTCATACAGAACATTGACTATATTGCATAAGAAAATATTGAATATTAGATAAATGTGGCATTTGCATATAAGTAATAAAGGTAGCTATTAACACCATAATTAATACTGGTTGTCTACTAAAATAACAATATTCTACACAAGAGAGTGGGTCGATGGAATTTTCTTAAAATAAAAGGTTGATGGTATGATCCAAGTTTTATCTTATAATTGATTGATTGATTACACTAATGGGTATAGAGTGATGACTTTTCATTGGTTATTTAAAGTCACATGTGAATTGACTTTAGATAATGAATAATGATGGTAAGATAAAGACCAATGATTAACTGGTCTACATTGGGGTTAAATTAAAGACTGATGACCAATTGGACAATAGTTGGGGTGGAATGATGAAAACATCACATCAAAGTTGGATTCCCTACTTTACTTTTCATAATTATATTCATGATTGTAGTTACATTATAATACATTCAAGTGATTGATGGATGGAGCTACTTGAATTATTGATAGATAGAACTAAAGTCATACTGATATAATTAGCATTGATGTTAATACAAAATAGCATAACATATATGTCCATTAATTGATAATTTTTTTCTTATGATTTGATAGATCTCTTTTGGCTTTACTGATCATATTGATTTTATTATTAATTGATATGGACTATAACTAGAGCAGACATATTGATTCTTTTGTCATGCATTGAATTCAATGATAATTTGTAGTTATTTGCTAGGCTTTTTATGTTTATTATGTGGTTTTATGTGATTTTAGGAAAAGGTAAGAAGCCTACAATATGTGGCTAGATAGTGATGCTAGTTTCATTTTATTTTTAGTTCTCTGACTTTATGTAGTCTTTTGTAGCATGTAGTAGCTATTGTACATATTATTTTGAGACTTTGGACCTTATAGTAGATATAAATATTAACTATATTAATAAAATTTTATGTTCCATTATTCATATTTATTTGTATTTTCCTTGAGCAAATATTTAGCTATGGTTAGTGATAACTTGGTTATAAATTAATATTGGTTGTTAATTGAATTGTAAAAAGAACAATAAATGAATTAAGGGAAATGATATTTAATTATTGTACTTTAGATCTTGGGGTGTGACAATTTGGTATTAGAGCAATGATTAGTGTAATAATTTGATTATAACTAGAGTTACATTATTGATTGCATTAGTTATGGTTAAATATATTTGTAGATTTATTTTGTTCCAAATGATTTATTTTGTATTTGAAATTTAATTATTGATCTAACAATTTGACTTGAAAGGGAAGAAGTCAGAACCTGACATTGAAGTATTTTCATTGACATCTAAGAATATGGGAAACAAAATGTTAAATAAGAAATTCTTTTCAAATTAAGGTCTTACATCGCTTATTATCACATTATACAGGTTGTGTCATGTTAGTTTTTGATATCTATGGCTTATTAGATTTGTGTCATTAAGATGCTCGTTTTGATCATGTTGACCCTAATATAGTGTCGGAATTGAGTCGACCGCGCAAGGTGAATTTCGAAAGCAAAATAGCACGAAATCACGTATAATTCACCCGACGTGTGTCGACCCAAAACCCAAAATTGCCGAAACGACCTCCGTTCAAAAAACGGATAGCGCCAATGCGTCCGGAGCAACGGAAACAACTAAGATTGACACCCATATTGATGGGGGTCGATGGTCGGCGAAAATTTTAATTTTGGGCACACGAATCGAGACGACGACGTGTGCGAGCGGCGACGCGACGACCAACTCGATGCAAGATTAAAATTTATTTTTAATTTTGTGCAATTAATAAAAAAAAAAATTGAAGAAAAAAGAGAGAAAGAGCCCTTTAAATAAAAAAGGATTTTTTTAATAAAAAAAAACAAAAAAACTCTAAATACTCACTTAAACCCCTCATCCCAACCCCACTCTCATCTCACGACACTTCCACTCCTCCAAGACATGAACTCCCTCTCCCTCACGCAATTCCAACCGCCGGCCTCCCTCTTCTTTTCCTCCAAGCAAGGTTCCTACGTTGCCGTCATCCGCCGTCGCCGCCTCGATTGCTACACTCCCAAGGCGGGGAAAATGTTATACATTTGAACTCAAGCAAATTGGATCATATGGAGGGCTTCATTTGAACTCGAACTTGATCGGAAACATAACATGAACTTGAGCCTAATCGGATTTGTAACAATTTAAATCAAATTTGAATATGAAGCAAGGCTCCAACATTTTGAGTTAGAACAAATGCAAAAGAGCAATGATTCAAGATTGTGACTTGGGACAATTATAAAGAGCTTGACTTGAAAATGATATCAAAATTTTAATGGAATGATAAGGAATTGTCATCTCAAGTTGAATGCAAAATGCTAGCCAAAGAGATCTAAATCACTCATAAACACAAGTTGAAGGACTCAAATAAACATCAAAGGAGGAGCTTTGAAAAATGTGATTTGGAGGATAATCAATGTTCCTATGGAATTATCATTCTAATGAGAATGCGAAAGTTAATTAAGGAGGGAAATCCATCCATATCTCATCCAAGCAAGAAATGACTCATACACAAATTCATTTCAGGATTGAAATGGAATTATTTAAGCAACAACGAGAAACTTGTAGTGATCATCTTGATTGAAAAGATGGAGGAATTTGATATCAATATCATTATACAAATTGCAAATTATCTTTGAAAATAAAGAACTTCCAAGTATGACTCATTTACAAGAAACCGGAAGATTATGAAAAGTAAGGCTTGATCTTAAAGCCATGATATGAAGACTTTTAGACCCTTAAGTTGATGATTGCACAACAAGGTCAAAAGTGTAAGATTCTAAATAACAAGGTTCTAGATCTTTAAACCAAAACTCCAACAAGAAAGTAGAAAATTCTTGGCATGCAAAAATTCATCACATATACAACAGTTGACCTACAAGTTAGAGAGGTGATGACAAGAGCCTTGCAATGCATATAGTGGTCCCATTTACAAGCAAGTGGAGGTAGATGCATTATGAATATAACAAATATTCTGCAAATATAAGAGACTCATTATACATACAAGAAGCTATCTACAAATAGGGTGCCAAATGACGACAACAAAAGCAAATTTCTATGGGCCCTTGCAGAAGACACCTCATATACACTAGACGTCATCTACGAGTAGAATGTCAAAAGATTATAGCAAAAGCAAACTTCTACGAGTTGTTATAGGAAGCTTGTTGTGCATACAACATGCTATCATGAGTGAATACCAAAGAAGCACAGTGGATGTCAGCATCTATAGGTAAAAGTAAGAGATTCGTTAGTGCACTACAATCTATCTGCACAAATCATGTAAGTATTGCACGACAGTCTACCTGTACAAAGACGCGAGCAACTTTATTCATAAGCTGCTACGCCCCGCCACCCGGATCTGCAACACAAATATAAGCAGACAGAAGGCGTCTACAACCTATAACTCGCCGCCACCGGATCCGTAACAATCGTACTAGCGGACAGAAGGCGTACATAATCTCTCAAATGAAAAGTTGTGTGCACTCAAATGACATTTACATGCACAACTACAATTATTTCAAAATACTCCCGCACAAGTGCACCGTAGTTTGTATACACATAGGTACACTAAAGGGGAAAATATGATCTCGACCCGCATGGGCCCCGGCGAGCGTGTTATTGGTACACACGTGACGCCTAGGGATGCTACGTGGGTCAACAAGTGAATTCAAGTCCGAATCCGATCCTTCTATACGATCAATAGAAGTCGACAGGGTTCGGACCATCAAATAAATATACGGTTGTGGGGACTGATGTATTTATTTTAATACATTCATATTAGGCCTTCAAAGCCTATAATCAATAGAATTCACTCACAGAGGCATAAAGCCTACGAAACTGATCCTCGATCAACATTGGTCGAGTTGACAAGGTTCAATCAAATAAATGGAAATGACCCCAAATACCCCGATGATGGTCGTGTTGAATGTGAATCTCAACCGGAGGGGTTAATCTCTCAGATATTTCAAAATATTCTAAAATTTTTACAAAATCCAAATTCCACAAAGATAAAAAAATCATCAAGCTCTAAGATATCTAAATTTGAAATCTAACCATAAAACACTTAAGGCAAAATCCATCCACCCTCCGTAATAATTTGTCAGGGTGGACAAGTTAAAAACTACTTTAGCTCACAAAAGAACTAAAATACTAGTCGAAAAATCACTAGGATCCATTCTCAACCAATCTCCTACCAATAAGGACATGATACGTGTCCTCTAACCGGCGGTTCGCCACCAAATGGCACCGCATGATAAACGGTTATGACCTGGGGCCCTCTGAACCGAGTGGTTTTGCCGCCAAATGGCACCACGAAATACCGGTTATGACCGGCGCCAATACTTCCATTATTGGCATCAAATCATTGAGATATGAATCAATAGGATATGATCGATAGAGCACAAAGCCCTCTGTTAGCTAAGGTGTATTCAAATATGTCCCCTTAGACAAACATTCAACCCCGATCTACAAGGTCCCCTTGGACGAAGCAACCCATGGCTGCGACGAGGATCCTTCTGTCAGGTTGGGTCGACTACCTCCTTAACTAAGTAGACCAGGGACCACGAGACCCGGGACGACGGAACCATGGGATCTTGATCGGGTCCATCATCCATTCCCCCACCATCAGCTTTAAGTGCAAGATGGTGAAATTTTAAATTTTAAATATCAAATCATTTCAACTCAAATTTCCAAACTTCCAAATATTTCCAAATCTATATGTATTGCTGCTACTATATGCCAGATACTATGTATCAGATTGACGACTAGCCTTAATCGAAAGTTCTCTCTCGCTATCGGGAGGGGTAATTAACTATAGGGGCTTGCGCCTATAGGAAACCAGAACTCAGATCATAAAGTCCTCACAAAATGAGGGCAAGGCATATGGGTTTGTAGATAAGACACTACCCAGAGATTTCGCCCTCATTTTGTGAGGACTTTATGATCTGAGTTCTGGTTCCTATAGGCGCAAGCCCCTATAGTTAATTACCCCTCCCGATAGCGAGAGAGAACTTCGATTAAGGGGCTAGTCGTCAATCAGAACATAGTATCTGGCATATAGTAGCAGCAATACATATAGATTTGGAAAATATTTGGAAGTTGGAAATTGAGTTGAAATGATTTGATATAAAATTTTTAAAATTTCACCATCTTGCACTTAAAGCTGATGGTGGGGGAATGGATGATGGACCCGATCAAGATCCCATGGTTCCGTCGTCCCGGGTCATCGTGGTCCCTGGTCTACTTAGTTAGAGGAGGTAGTCGACCCAACCTGACAGAAGGATCCTCGTCGGCAGCCATGGGTTGCTTCGTCCAAGGGGACCTTGTAGATCGGGGTTGAATGTTTGTCTAAGGGGACATATTTGAATACACCTTAGCTAACAGAGGGCTTTGTGCTCTATCGATCATATCCTATTGATTCATATCTCAATGATTTGATGCCAATAATGGAAGTATTGGCGCCGGTCATAACCGGTATTTCGTGGTGCCATTTGGCGGCAAAACCACTCGGTTCAGAGGGCCCCAGGTCATAACCGTTTATCATGCGGTGCCATTTGGTGGCGAACCGCCGGTTAGAGGACACGTATCATGTCCTTATTGGTAGGAGATTGGTTGAGAATGGATCCTAGTGATATTTTCGACTAGGTATTTAGTTCTTTTGTGAGCTAAAGTAGTTTTTAACTTGTCCACCCTGACAAATTATTACGGAGGGTGGATGGATTTTGCCTTAAGTGTTTTATGGTTAGATTTCAAATTTAGATATCTTAGAGCTTGATGATTTTTTTATCTTTGTGGAATTTGGATTTTGTAAAAAATTTTAGAATATTTTGAAATATCTGAGAGATTAACCCCTCCGGTTGAGATTCACATTCAACACGACCATCATCGGGGTATTTGGGGTCATTTCCATTTATTTGATTGAACCTTGTCAACTCGACCAAGCTGTTGATCGAGGATCAGGTTTCGTAGGCTTTATGC
Organism: Dendrobium huoshanense; assembly: GCA_016618105.1. NCBI lineage: Eukaryota > Viridiplantae > Streptophyta > Magnoliopsida > Asparagales > Orchidaceae > Dendrobium > Dendrobium huoshanense. The sequence continues at coordinate 23,783,377 of CM028353.1, read as the reverse complement.
CTCTGTGAGTGAATTCTATTGATTATAGGCTTTGAAGGCCTAATATGAATGTATTAAAATAAATACATCAGTCCCCACAACCGTATATTTATTTGATGGTCCGAACCCTGTCGACTTCTATTGATCGTATAGAAGGATCGGATTCGGACTTGAATTCACTTGTTGACCCACGTAGCATCCCTAGGCGTCACGTGTGTACCAATAACACGCTCGCCGGGGCCCATGCGGGTCGAGATCATATTTTCCCCTTTAGTGTACCTATGTGTATACAAACTACGGTGCACTTGTGCTGGGAGTATTTTGAAATAATTGTAGTTGTGCATGTAAATGTCATTTGAGTGCACACAACTTTTCATTTGAGAGATTATGTACGCCTTCTGTCCGCTAGTACGATTGTTACGGATCCGGTGGCGGCGAGTTATAGGTTGTAGACGCCTTCTGTCTGCTTATATTTGTGTTGCAGATCCGGTGGCGGGGCGTAGCAGCTTATGAATAAAGTTGCTCGCGTCTTTGTACAGGTAGACTGTCGTGCAATACTTACATGATTTGTGCAGATAGATTGTAGTGCACTAACGAATCTCTTACTTTTACCTATAGATGCTGACATCCACTGTGCTTCTTTGGTATTCACTCATGATAGCATGTTGTATGCACAACAAGCTTCCTATAACAACTCTTAGAAGTTTGCTTTTGCTACTATAATCTTTTAACATTCTACTCGTAGATGACGTCTAGTGTATATGAGGTGTCTTCTGCAAGGGCCCATAGAAATTTTCTTTTGTGTCGTCATTTGGCACCCTATTGTAGAGAACATCTTGTATGTATAATGAGTCTCTTGTATTTGCAGAATATTTGTTATATTCACGATGCATCTACCTCCACTTGCTTGTAAATGGGACCACTATATGCATTGCAAGGCTCTTGTCATCACCTCTCTAACTTGTAGGTCAACTGTTGTATATGTGATGAATTTTTGCATGCCAAGAATTTTCTACTTTCTTGTTGGAGTTTTTGGTTTAAAGATCTAGAACCTTGTTATTTAGAATCTTACACTTTTGACCTTGTTGTGCAATCATCAACTTAAGGGTCTAAAAGTCTTCATATCATGGCTTTAAGATCAAGCCTTACTTTTCATAATCTTCCGGTTTCTTGTAAATGAGTCATACTTGGAAGTTCTTTATTTTCAAAGATAATTTGCAATTTGTATAATGATATTGATATCAAATTCCTCCATCTTTTCAATCAAGATGATCACTACAAGTTTCTCGTTGTTGCTTAAATAAATTCCATTTCAAATCCTGAAATGAATTTGTGTATGAGTCATTTCTTGCTTGGATGAGATATGGATGGATTTCCCTCCTTAATTAACTTTCGCATTCTCATTAGAATGATAATTCCATAGGAACATTGATTATCCTCCAAATCACATTTTCAAAGCTCCTCCTTTGATGTTTATTTGAGTCCTTCAACTTGTGTTTATGAGTGATTTAGATCTCTTTGGCTAGCATTTTGCATTCAACTTGAGATGACAATTCCTTATCATTCCATTAAAATTTTGATATCATTTTCAAGTCAAGCTCTTTATAATTGTCCCAAGTCACAATCTTGAATCATTGCTCTTTTGCATTTGTTCTAACTCAAAATGTTGGAGCCTTGCTTCAATATTCAAATTTGATTTAAATTGTTACAAATCCGATTAGGCTCAAGTTCATGTTATGTTCCGATCAAGTTCGAGTTCAAATGAAGCCCTCCATATGATCCAATTTGCTTGAGTTCAAATGTATAACATTTTCCCCGCCTTGGGAGTGTAGCAATCGAGGCGGCGACGGCGGATGACGGCAACGTAGGAACCTTGCTTGGAGGAAAAGAAGAGGGAGGCCGGCGGTTGGAATTGCGTGAGGGAGAGGGAGTTCATGTCTTGGAGAAGTGGAAGTGTCGTGAGATGAGAGTGGGGTTGGGATGAGGGGTTTAAGTGAGTATTTAGAGTTTTTTTGTTTTTTTTTATTAAAAAAATCCTTTTTTATTTAAAAAGGGCTCTTTCTCTCTTTTTTCTTCAATTTTTTTTTTAATTAAATTGCACAAAATTAAAAATAAATTTTAATCTTGCATCGAGTTGGTCGTCGCGTCGCCGCTCGCACACGTCGTCGTCTCGATTCGTGTGCCCAAAATTAAAATTTTCGCCGACCATCGACCCCCATCAATATGGGTGTCAATCTTAGTTGTTTCCGTTGCTCCGGACGCATTGGCGCTATCCGTTTTTTGAACGGAGGTCGTTTCGGCAATTTTGGGTTTTGGGTCGACACACGTCGGGTGAATTATACGTGATTTCGTGCTATTTTGCTTTCGAAATTCACCTTGCGCGGTCGACTCAATTCCGACACTAGTATTAGGGTCAACATGATCAAAACGAGCATCTTAATGACACAAATCTAATAAGCCATAGATATCAAAAACTAACATGACACAACCTGTATAATGTGATAATAAGCGATGTAAGACCTTAATTTGAAAAGAATTTCTTATTTAACATTTTGTTTCCCATATTCTTAGATGTCAATGAAAATACTTCAATGTCAGGTTCTGACTTCTTCCCTTTCAAGTCAAATTGTTAGATCAATAATTAAATTTCAAATACAAAATAAATCATTTTGGAACAAAATAAATCTACAAATATATTTAACCAATAACTAATGCAATCAATAATGTAACTCTAGTTATAATCAAATTATTACACTAATCATTGCTCTAATACCAAATTGTCACACCCCCAAGATCTAAAGTACAATAATTAAATATCATTTCCCTTAATTCATTTATTGTTCTTTTTACAATTCAATTAACAACCAATATTAATTTATAACCAAGTTATCACTAACCATAGCTAAATAATTTGCTCAAGGAAAATACAAATAAATATGAATAATGGAACATAAAATTTTATTAATATAGTTAATATTTATATCTACTATAAGGTCCAAAGTCTCAAAATAATATGTACAATAGCTACTACATGCTACAAAAGACTACATAAAGTCAGAGAACTAAAAATAAAATGAAACTAGCATCACTATCTAGCCACATATTGTAGGCTTCTTACCTTTCCTAAAATCACATAAAACCACATAATAACATAAAAGCCTAGCAAATAACTACAAATTATCATTGAATTCAATGCATGACAAAAGAATCAATATGTCTGCTCTAGTTATAGTCCATATCAATTAATAATAAAATCAATATGATCAGTAAAGCCAAAAGAGATCTATCAAATCATAAGAAAAAAATTATCAATTAATGGACATATATGTTATGCTATTTTGTATTAACATCAATGCTAATTATATCAGTATGACTTTAGTTCTATCTATCAATAATTCAAGTAGCTCCATCCATCAATCACTTGAATGTATTATAATGTAACTACAATCATGAATATAATATGAAAAGTAAAGTAGGGAATCCAACTTTGATGTGATGTTTCATCATTCCACCCCAACTATTGTCCAATTGGTCATCAGTCTTTAATTTAACCCCAATGTAGACCAGTTAATCATTGGTCTTTATCTTACCATCATATTATCATTATCTAAAGTCAATTCACATGTGACTTTAAATAACCAATGAAAAGTCATCACTCTATACCCATTAGTGTAATCAATCAATCAATTATAAGATAAAACTTGGATCATACCATCAACCTTTTATTTAAGAAAATCCATCGACCCACTCTCTTGTGTAGAATATTGTTATTTTAGTAGACAACCAGTATTAATTATGGTGTTAATAGCTACCTTTATTACTTATATGCAAATGCCACATTTATCTAATATTCAATATTTTCTTATGCAATATAGTCAATGTTCTGTATGAAATGCAATAATCCATGAAATGCAAGAAACCTACAAAATATGAATACAATGTATTTACATAAAAAAAAAACCATAGCTTCCAATTTAACTAGTGAAGTTTAATAATATTAAATTCCAATTTCTCAAGAGGATCATATTTATCATATACAAAATAATTTTATGATAGAAGTTTCATAAATTAAGAGAAAATATATTTTTTATTAATTTAGGAAAGATAAATCTTATTAAAATAAAAATCATTAAAAATAAGAGTAAGAGTATTGTCACTTACTTCATTAAAATAAAATCTATAATTTGAGCATTGGATGAAAATGCTCCGATTCTTCCTCTCTCTTCTCTCTCTCCTCTCCCCTTCCCCTTCTTTTATTCTCATCTTTCCTTTCCTTCTTGGCCAAGCAAACCAGAGTGAAGGATGGGAGTAAGGTGATGGTGGAGTGTATATATATATATTAGTGCCTGGCGCCATGCACCCAAGTGACCTAGCGCTTGGTGTTGTATGCTTGCCCTTATATTTCTTAAGAAAATTTTAACATATAAATGTCAATAATTATTTTAGAGTCATTATAAGTCAAAATAATAAATAAGCTTACATAATATTTATAGTAATGTGCATAATACCCTATTTTTATAAAATTTTTTTGGCATTGTTGAAATTTCTTAAGAAATTGGCACCTATTAGTACAAGTAAGGTTTTTGGGACAATCAAATGTCTGTTTTTCAAACAAATTTCACCAAATTTTTTAAATAAAATGAGATAATTTATGAATATTTTTCTATAATTTTTGGAATCACTAAAAGAATTTTGAGTTAAATTGAATAAATTATATAATTATATAAATATTATATTATTATTTTAATATAAATATCATTAACCATTATAATTTTTCATTAAATTCATTTTTTTTCTTTTGATTTCAGTAACATAGAGGGTTTAGGTAAAAATAGAGAAAAAGGAGAGGAGAGGGGGGGAGTTTGACTTTGGAGGTCTTAGAGTTATTTTCGCTCGTTAGCCAAGTTGGGAAACTTGTTCTTCTCGAGATAAGTCACATTATGCACATCTCAATTTTCAAAAATACATAATTTTTAGTGATTTTTTTATTAACATTTTATATCCATTTGCAAAAAATGTAGATAACTTTGCATAGGTAAAACTTTCATTATGTAATTTTTTATATGCTATAGAGATTATAGTTATGCATATTTTGAATATTTTTTTTGGAAATTTTACAAAGAGGGTTTTGAAATTTGTAAGGTTTTTATTGAACAAAAAATTATCTTGATGTTAAAAAATATTGATGTAGTACAATAAAAGTCTTAAAACATTATTTTACACAATCCTTGATAATTTGGTAATTTTTTAAAAATGTGCATTTTTTTCTTAGTAGGATTTTCTGTTGTCCATAATTATACAACACTATGCAATTTTTATGCATGCTCAATTACTCTTTAATTATTATAATGTGATTATATATATGCATATATGATTAAGTTATATTTATGGGAGCCATAAGGGACCAGAATTATTGAGATTCTATTTGTGTAAAGGGATTGCTGTGAGCTATAAGGGCCATTATCCTTTGAAATTCTGTCTAAGATAGAGATATATGATATGTTCTGATTCTATAAGCACAAATAAAAAGGGAGTCATAATGGGCCAAAATCCTTTGAAGTTCTATCTCGACTTGTGAAATATGATATGTACCACTTTGTGATATGAATTCCAATTTATTTATTTGTTTAATATTATTATTTAAATCAGAGAATAATTATTATGCATTTATTATATCTTTTAGTATAGTAATTTATTTAAATTGCATTTAACTACTTTTAAAGATTAAAAAAATTATAATAGAATATTTGGAAATTTAAATTAGTTTATTTGGTATGCCAAGCTGTTATAGCTCACTATGGTTTTGCTTCTGATTTTTTTAGGATCTAGGAAGGAGAAGGTGATTGTGTATTAGCAATTCAAGATAAGATTTGAGGTTATAGGTATTTTGCTATTTTGTTTTTGTATAGTCATAGCTAGTTAATTTCTTAATTTTGTAGCTCTTTCCTATAACCATGTATTATAGTGTATATATTTATTTTAATGAAATAAACAAAATTAGTACATGAGTTTATTTTTAGTATTAGAATATTTTAGTTAACCCTGTAGTCTGTAATTTATTTCAATCAATATTAGAAAAATCTAAAATGATTTCAAAACTAGATCTTAAAATTTGCCTATCACAGCTCAACATGAAAGGACATATCCTAGTCGGGTTGTGTTCTGACAAGTTTTTGTAGTATCAGAGTAATAGTTTTAGAATTAAATCATAAAATAGAGCTATAAAAATTGATTTGTAAGTCTAGAGGGGGAAGTTTTAAGTCTTTTTAGGGGTTTATATTTTATTTCATGTGCATATGTGTTTAATTGCATATTATATGTTATCATGGATCCACAGACCCAGATATGATAGAAGGATAGAGTGCTAGTCAAGAAGGTCCTATATAAAAATCTACTCCAATAGTTAGTTCAAATATAATTTCATAATTTTCTACTTTGATAGCTTAGATGATGGTTGAGGCATAGAGCAGGGTTCCTATTATGAGATTTGAAGAGGTAGACAGACATCTACATATGTTTTTGACATTTAAGCCTCTGAGATTAGTGGGTACTGTTGAGCCTAGAGCAGTAGAAGACTAGTTGAAGAGGCTATAAAAGACATTTGATGGTATGTGATGTCCTCTGAGAGGAAGGTTTCATTAGTAGTCTTTCTATTAGATAGAGAGGCAGAGCGCTAGTGGATAGGCCATCATGAGAAAAATTTTCAAGGGAGATTAAACTCTCTGAATACCAAGGAGGAGTTCTCTGATATCTTTCGAGCCTAGTTTATACGACCTTCTACACGATAATAAATGCATGAGACTTTTTTGAGGTTGATTCAGAGGAGAAGAATAATTATGTAGTACAAAGAAGAGTTCACTACTTTGTCTAGATATGCTCTGTAGTTAGTTAGCACACCCATAGAGAAGTGCTATAGGTTCCTAAGAGGACTTTGGGATAGTCTTAGACAACCTCTTTTGTCATTTCATAATTTTGATTTCTCTAATCTTGTGGAGAGAGGTCATTTGATAGAGAATGACCTGATGGCTACTTAGCAGTGGTGGAATACTAGTAGGAAAAGGTTCAATAATGAGACTTCTTATAAGAACTTTTCTGGAAAGAAGAGCATATTACACCTAGAGATTCCAGATAGAAGTTAGCATCTACAGTAATCTTTGGTAGTGGAAGCATAATAAGTTAGGGTTCTATTTGTAGGGTACCTATGTGCCAGAGTTGTGGTTGATGCCATTCTAAAGTGTTATAGGATAACTGGACAATGCATTTGATGTGGTCAAATAGGGCATCGAGTAGAAGAGTGCCCACAGGCAAGATTTGACCAACATTTTAAGTCCAGATCTAAGAGCTTTATTAGACTTACAGGGAGACCGAGGGTAGTTCCTCTCTATACATTTTTTGAGGGACCATCTGAGAAAGCTAGTGGTAAGAGTTTAGTGGCAAGGATGATATATAGCATTATTCAGAGAGATCCTTATAGTTTTGTTACTCCAGCTCTAATTCAACCATGTGTATACAATTTGATTCAACAGGAAGCTTGTGATGGTCCAGATATTATGATATGTATGGTTTATATTTCTGAACATTTATATCATATTTTATTTAATTATGGAGTTAGTTATTCCTTTATTTTTTAGTATTTCTTTAATTTATTGTACTTAGCTTTAGCTGTATTGCCTGTTTTTTTCTCTTAAATTTTTTGACTTAAGATAGTATGATAGCTAGTAGATTTTATTTTTGTGCTATTGAGATTTTTGATAAGAAGTGAAAATCTAGTTAATTTAATTACTCATTTCTTTATATGAATTATTTTGGATATGAATTAGTTGAGCCAATATATGGCTTATATTAATTACTTGAAGAAGTAAGTTACCTTATTTATGAGTAATGAGAGTTATGTATTTCAGGGAGTTAGAGGTTTTTTATCCTATTTGATCTCTGCGTTGGAAGCATATAGATTATGGAAGAAGAATTGTATGGTATTTCTAGCATTAGTTTGAGATATGATTATGGAAGCTTGTATTCTTTGTGATATCCTAGTTTTACGATATTTTTCAAATTTATTTCTTGATGAGTTAGTCAATTTAGCTTTAGATAGAGACTTAGAGTTCTTTATTGATATTTTTGGGTACAACTCTATAAGTAAAGCTCCATATAGGATGACAGCTAAGGAGCTTTAGGAGTTGAAGGTTCAGCTTCAAGAGTTAGTTGACAAGGATTTTTTCATCATAGTGTGTCTCCCTTGGGAGTACCTATTTTATTTATGAAGGAAAAAGGATAGTATGATGCATATGTGTATTGACTACACAGTTGAAAAAAGTCACTATCAAGAAACAGTATCCACTACAATGGATTGATGATTTCTTTGATCAGCATTCTGGATCTTTTATATTCTCAAAGATTGATCTGCAATCTGGTTACTATCAGGTCATGCTGAGAGAGGCTGATATGATGAAGATAGCTTTTAGTACTAAGTACGAACACTATGAGTTTTTTTGTTTTGCTTATTTGAGTGACTAATACACTAACTGTCTTTATGAATCTGATGAACAAAGTATTTAGAGATTATCTTGATCAAATTATGATTATTTTCACTAAAATATAAAGAGATCCTTACCTTTGAGTAACCTTATAAACCCTTCAAACTCCTCTTACAAGAAAACTCTCTCAAACACTCTCCCAAATACACTCTTTCACTTGCTCTTGAAAAATCACGAAGAACAACTCTTTTTATGTCAGTTTCTAAGGACCTTTTATATTAAAGATATAAAAAATCATCCAAAAAATTAAAATTTTCCATTTTAAGCGTGTACGATCGTACAGTATGATCGTGCATGATTATACAGTAAGGTCGTATGTTCATACATACAAATAGTTCAAAAACTGTTGCGTACGAACCTTTTGTGAATATATACAAAATATTTTCGTACATGATATTCGTCCAATACGAATCGAGTTCATATTGTATGAACAGTTAGAAAAATTTTCAACTTCTTTGGGATGAAAAAGTACCTCACATTTTCATACTCTGGACGTCGTATGTACGAATAGAATATCATATAGTACGATTAGTCATAAAACTTTTGGATTCGTCGGGATGAAAAGGGGCCCGTTTAATTCGTATTCTAGACGTTGTCTGTATGAACAAAGAATCGCACAGTATGATCAGTTCAAAAGGGATTCATTGGGACAAAAAGGTATCCATCCAATTTGTACTCTGGACATCATCTGTATGAAGTAACATTCGTACAGTACAATCAATACTTAGAAAAAAAATTTACCTGCAGTTTGTTTGACTACTCTAAGGGGACAATAACTGAACAAATCATTCCGTATGAAATGACTTTGTACAATACGATCAATTTTTTAAAAAATAAATTTTAAACACTCCCCTAGTGTGTGTGCACATTACTCAATTACAATCACACTCACTCAGACTCAATAAAATAAAAAATATAGACTTCATTTACAATGAAACCTAATTTAATCTGATTTGAAGTCTTCAATAATCTGGAGTATCATTTCCCTAAAATGATAGTACATACAAATAATAAAACAAATGCATCCAAAAAATATTAGGATAAATTATTAATTAAAATAATAATATTTGGAATCATCAAAAACATACATATTGCAAGAATATCAACAATTGAAAAACTAAGTTACAATTATCTCAACATTTTTTTTCTAGGACACATGATGAGTGGTGATGATATCTCTATTGATCCCCAAAAAGTTCAAGCAGTCACTGATTGGCTGAGGCCTACTACTGTGTTTGAGATATGCTATTTCTTAGGTATGGCTGAATATTATAGAAAGTTTATGAAGGAGTTTTCTCATATTTCTACACTTCTGATGAGACTGACTCAGAAGTCAGTAACTTTTATCTAGACACTAGAGTAGAAGGCTAGTTTTCAAAGATTGAATGATTGTTTAACTTATGCTCTCATTATGGCTCTTCCCTCTGGTATAGAAGGATTTTAAGTATTCACTATGCTTCACTGAGATGTTTGGGATGTGTGTTAATACAATACAATAAAGTTATAACTTATTCTTCCATACAGTTAAAACCATATGAAAGGAACTATCCAATACATAATCTAGAATTGACTATTGTTGTATTTGCCTGAAGATTTGATGGCTTGTATGATGTCAAGTGTGAGATTTTTTACTGATCATCTGAGTCTGAAGTGCATATTCACTCACAAAGATCTGAATCTGAGGCAAATGAGGTAGCTTGAGTTGATCAACGACTATGATCTAACTTTTAATATTAGCCTAATAAGGCTAATGTGATAACAAACACTCTGAGTAGGAAGTCTTCTGGATTATCATGTATGTAACTCACTTCTGATGAGTATTTGATACAAGATATTAAGATATTACAGTTTGAGGTGATTTCTTCTATTGATTGAGATTCTTGTATAGTGACTTGGTTGATCATTCAGCCTCCTTCAGAATAAAAGATTTATGAAGCTCAAAAATTAGAAGCAAAATATCCAAAGTTGATTGATTAGATCATATCTAATAAGAAATCTGAACTACTTATTTTCTTTATGTTATTTTTATAATGATATACTTTAGGTTCCTATTTCTGGAGATGTGAGGAAGAAGATTTTATATGAGGCTCATTATTCAGGCTATACTATTCATCTTGGAAGTAACAAGATATACAAAGATTTGAATGGTATGTTTTGGTGGTTTGGATTGAAGAAGGATATAACAGAGTTTGTATTGAAGTATGAGGCCAGTTAGCCAGTAAAGGCAGAGCAGCAAAGATCGAGAGGTCTTCTGTAGTCATTACCTATTCTATGTGGAAATGAAAAGAGGTATTACTAGATTTTGTTATAAGTTTTCTCATATTGAGGCAAGGACATGATGTTATTTGGGTTGTTGTTGACCAATTAGCAAAATTGGCCCATTTCATTCCAATTCGACAGAAAAATATAGTGGATATGTTAGCACAAATCTATGTTAAAGATTTTATCAAATTACACGGTGTGCCAAATGTGATTTTATCTGATTGGGATGACAGGAGGTATTCAATAAGGACTGGGTATGAATTTGCACTTTATAACAGCTTTTCGTCTGCAGACAAACAATCAGTCCAAAAGGACTATTCAAGTACTGGAGGATCTTTTGAAACTATGTGTTTTAGCTTTTAGAGTAGTTTTTGGTGATCATATCCCTTTGATAGAGTTTGCATATAATAATAGTTATCTATCCAGCATACATATAGCTTCTTAGTAAGCTCTGTACTACATAAAATGTAGGATTCCTTTAACTTTAATAGAGGTGGGAGATGGACAAGTGATAAGTTTAGCATTTGTGGATGATACTATAACAAAGATCCTTTTGATTAGAGAAAGGTTAAAATCTACACATGATAGGTAAGAGAAGTACTAAAATAGAAACACAGGTTGGTTAAGTTTCAGATTAGCGACTTAGTTTATGTCAAAGTCAACCCTATGAAAGGTGTTCAGTATATTTGGGAAAATTAGTAAGCTCAGTCCTAGGCATATTGAACCTTTTGAGATCATTGAGTGAATTGGTAGTTCTGCTTACAGGTTATTGTTACATGATCATATGTTTGATATTCACAGTGTGTTTTATGTATCTTCTTTGAGAAAGTGGATGTCTAATTCTGAGAAGAGATTTTCTGCTAAGGATGTTGAGGTTGTCTGAATCTATAATACAAAGAAAAACTTGAAAGGATTTGGACAAATGATGTAAGAAAATTAAGAAGCAAATATATTCATATGGTCAAAGTACAATGTAAGCATAGAACTGTCATAGTAGCTACTTGGGAAAAGGAATCTAACATGAGGCAGTTGTCCAGGCTTATTCTGACTCATTCTAGTCTGAAAATGTTGAGGCTAATATTTTTCTTAAGGTTAGTAGATCATGAAAGCCCAAATTTTATATGAAATTTTTTAACCTAGAGAAGACAATAATTATTTTAGGAGTCATTATAAGTTCAAATTACAAATCGTCTTTGCCAGAATATTTATAGTATTGTGCTTTAATTACCCTATTTTTTTATAACTTTTGGGCATTTTGAAATTTCTTAAGAAATCAATATCTATCGGTACAAGTGGGGTTTTTGGGACCGTTAGGTGTCCATTTTGTAAACCGATTTCACCAAAAAAATTTAAATAAAATAAGTAAATTTATGGATTTTTTTTTGTAAATTTTGGAATCCCTAAAAAAATTTTGGGTTAAAATTAAATAAATTATATAATTATATAAATATTATTTATTATTTTAATATAAATATCTTTAATCATTATAAGTTTTCATTAAATTCTTTTTTTTCTTTTAATTTTCATTAGTAGAGGTCTTGGGTGAAATAAAGAAAAAGGAGAGGAGAGAGAGGGAAAATTTTCATTTTGGAGGTCTTAGAACCATTTTCGTCCATCGCCCAGCTGAGAAACTTATTCGGCTTGACATAAGTCACATTATGCTCATCTCAATTTTCAAAAATGCATAATTTTATCAATTTTTTATTAAATTTTGTATCCATTAGCGAAAAATACTGATAGCTTTGCACAGGTAAAACTTTCACAATGTAACATTTTATATATTATAGAGATTACGATTACATATATTTTGAATATTTTATAAAAAATTTATAAAGGGGGTTAAAATTTGTGGGGTTTTTTTTGAATAAAAAATTATTTGGATGTTAAAAATTAGTGTAGTATGATAAAAATATTAAACCATGTAGGAATTTCTATTTACGACCGTTATACAATGCTGTGCAATTTTGATACAAGCTCAATTATTCTTTAATTACTATAATGTGATGATATATATGAATATGTGATTAAATTATATATGATAGGAGCTATAATGGGCCAGAATTCGTTGAGATTTTGTCTATATCAAAGGATTGCTAGGAGCAATAAGGTGCTAGAATCCTTTAAGATTCTATTTGAGATAGGGATATGTGATATATTATTGTGTTATAGGCACAAACAAAAATGGAGTCATAAGAAGCCAGAATCCTATGAAGTTCTGTCTATGTTTGAGAAATGTGATATGAACTGCTATGTGATGAGAATTTCAATTTATTTATTTATTTAGCATTATTATTTAAATCAAGAAAAAATTGTTATGCATTTATTACATTTCTTAGTATAGTGATTTATTTAAACTTTATTAACTACTTTAAAGATTCAGTAAAATATTTGATAAAGGAATATTTAGAAATTTAGATTGTTTATATGGCCTGTTGAATTGTTATAGCTCACTGTAATTTTGCTTCTAATTTTTTAGGATCTGGGAAGGGAAAGGATATTGTGGACTGCATTTTAGGATCAGATATGAGGTTATAGATAATTTGCTATTTTGATTTTTGTACAATCATAGCTAGTTAAATTTTTAGTTCTATGGCTCTTATCTTTAACCATGTACTATAATGTAGATATTTATTTTGATGAAATAAAAAAAACTTGGTGGATGAGTTTATTTTTAGTATTTGAATTTTTAGTAGCTCTGTAATATGTAGTTCATTTCAATCAATATTGACAGAAAATCAAAAATAATTCTAAAACAAGATCTTGAGATTTGTTTGTCACAGCTCAAGACGATAGAACCTGTCATAGTCGGGTGGGTTGCGACAAGTTGCCTTCATAATTACAATAGAACAGAGAGCATCCATGTCATAGCTGCATTTTCTAGTGTTGTTGCTCCTCCATAACTAGCGTTGTTGAGCTTTCTAGACCAACTTCGCAAAGCTACATACATTTCTCATATTTTCAAATAAGTTTATTTTTAAACTTTTGAGTTTATTACAATATTCACCTCCAATAGAGAGCACAACATCGTAGCACCATCATACAACACTGGAGCGCCCTTAGAACTGATTTCTACTTGTTAAATTCCCTAAATTTCTTTTTAGTTAAACACATAAAAATTATTTATGACTAACATAAACAATGAATATAATTTCTAAGACTCACAGAAAATCAGGAAATACAAATTAAAAAAAAATAGTCTTACTAGGTTTAATTTAGGTCATTATTTATGAATGCATTTTTTAGTTATCATCATCCAATCGACATCATCATCCTTCTACTATATCTCTAGTATACCACATTCAAAGAAAGCCGAGCTCATATTGCATATTTTGAAATCTTGTATTTTATAATTAAGAAAAAAATAATAACTCTTTAACTTGTTATATAGTGGATCATCTAATTTAGGCTAGCCTTCCCTCTACAAGTTCACCACAACAAAAAAACTATAGTGTATTTTACTTTTTTCTATTTTATCTGCGTGCGTGCAAGAACTTCACACAAAGCTAAGACAGAAAACTCTCACTTTAGTTCATATATTTTCTACCTTGCAGTAATAAGAAAAAGAAAAATAAAAAGTTTTAAGTAAATATTAAAGTAACATAAAAAAAAAAGTCATTTAACATATTTCAACATACAGTTATATTTGGACACGTGTCAATCATTATTTTTATTTATTTTAATTGGACATGTATATTGTTTCCTCATTTCCCATTTAGCCATTTCAGATTTGCTTGAGTTGTTACAAGTTATGACAGCCAACAATGAAAAAAATGGATCAGATGTTTCTCATACAAAGTAGATCAAAAGTGCAGAAAATCTACTGACCAAAACAAGATATTTTGCTATAATTGCAACATAAGCAATTTTTAACTTAAGAAAATCTATTCACAATCCTTGCAACCAGTCAAATAGATCTGCTCTGTCACACTCTTTGAAGGAAGCTTACTTCTTCGCTTGTTTGTCAGAGCTGTTAATGTTCTTTAAATCCAAAAAAATAAACGTTCTAATACAATTTCCATATGACACCTTGTTAACATCAGAGATGATGTCAAAGGATTGCTCCACTAAAACCCTCAACTCTCTGATCCACATGAAATGAAGAATTTACAGAACCATGAAGCATACTGAGCAACTAAAGAAGATGACAGAGACCCAAAGGTATGGATAGCAAGATTTACAGTGCATATAATCTTCAGGCTTTGACCTCTTAAATAATGAAAAAAAATAGCACAATCTTATCATCCTCCTAGAACAAGTTGTTCTGCCTGCTAAGCCTCACAGGCAAGCCAAAGTTTTGGTATATCCTGATATTACCTCCCAGGTCTGCAGTAACAACAACTAAACCCCATGCATTTGAACTCTCCAAACTGTTTGTAACCGCCTTCCTGCTTCCACCAACCCATCCCAAGATGCAAATGACGACGAAGAATTAATGGAAGACCGTAGTGAGCGCAAAGAAGATGAGTTGCTCAGGCCAGATGCTGATGGTTGCACTTTGTCGGGGCTTGTAGGGAGTATTTGTTCCAGCAAGCCCTTCTTTGGGAAGGATTCATGTAGGCTGTGGCTTGATTGCTGTGATCTGTTTGATGGTCCCAAGTTTCCTGAGGATGGCAATGGCAAAGTTGGTTTCTCATGGTTGCTTCCATTGTTCGGCCATGGGATTGCAACTGAGACATCCTTGCAGTAGAAGTACTCGTGGGATCGAGTGGTAACCCAACCCTTACTTTTCCCTCCACCACCGGCACCACCGGCCCTATGTGCTGTGCCACGCTTCCATATGTACACATTGGAGTCCTCGCTCGCACAGATGATGTATTTTCCGTCTGAAGAGAAGGATGCTGATATCTGACTGCTTGTATTCCGAAAACCTGTATGTGATAACTTCATCAGAGATTTTGTATAAATAGTTTCGAATGTTTCTTCAAACTACAAAACATCTTTAGAATTTCTTGTTTGGTGAGTTGTATAGATGCATTGAAAGTAATAATAAAGCTTTTAGTTTCTGCAATGCTATACACAATGATTTGACGGTAGTCTATCATCCAGTTTCTCAAATACAGTTGGTGGAACAGCTATTTGCAATACTTCTGAAAAAACTCGACCAAATTATTCAGCTCTTCTTCTTTCTTCTCGTTTGTTTGGTTTATAACATATTTGTATCAGAGCCACGGCCGATTCCAGCAAACACCTCGCCAACGAAATCATTCATGACAAGAATTCATTGCATGAAGAAACTTCCACTCAATGAGAATGAAACATTTTCTTCCTTCAGACTATGAGCAAATGCTCTATTTGCATACCAAAGATGCATTCAAGGATATTGAATGATAAGTAGTGCCTATATCAAAGAGTTCTATTGCCTCAATACTATGAATAATTTAAATGAAGTAGATCAACAATTAGTTATGAGATATATAAGGAGATCGAGAAAATCAATACAAGACAAATTAGAGATGAATTTGATTTGATCACTTTCACAAGCTGTCAAATTCATGTATAACCTCAACTTGCATCAATCAAGGATGCCACCATCCAACCTGAACCAGAACCAGAACCTGAACCACTTGCCACCATCCAACCTGAACCAGAACCAGAACCTGAATCACTTGCCACCATCCAACAGCCACTACCTGACCCCGAACCACTTACAAAGCCACACCAACCCATATGGGAACGCTACCTTGCATGAGATCCTACTGTCAGGGCCCTTGGGAGAAGATCATGGTAAATTCACTTATCTGGTTCATTATACACCACCTAAATCCTCCTTAATTCCCATAAACAGCATCAAACCAACCGGTTGGGATGATAAGGAACTACCTCCTCCAAAAGAACCACCACCAACTCCATCAGAACCATCCAAGGCTTGTTATATTATTAACGAGCAATTAGCTGACCTGGATTACCCCAAACTAAGAAAGATGGCTTCCAAAGCAGAAAACCTCTACGCCTCTGTATCTTCCAATTATCTTCCATCCAATGAACCCGTCATGGGACCAATAAATTACCCGCCAGCTACCAATACCTCCACACAAAATGACCCTTCACTACCATATCCCTTCCAGTATTATAAACCCAAAAGCTCTCACTTCCGAAAAGCATTTCACCAAAATATGTGGACCTTGCCTTCCGCCCATAATAACCAAGGAGTTCTACTCATTCTCCCAGATGATTTCTCCTTATATGATGATGTTATTTCAAGATGGGAATCTATTGCCCTGAATCTCCTTAATGACAAGAAGTTCGCCGATAACAAGGCGAAAGTACTATTTATTGAAAACCTGCTTGGAGAAGTTGAAAAGAAAACCTGGATCCAATGGCGCATGGCCTATGAAACTGAGTACGAGGCATTAGTCAACATCGCTGATGACCCTCAGAATGTACTATCCCAGATAAGAAGAATTATTACACTTGAAGATCCTTATCAAGGTTCGACTGAAGAGAAGAATAGAGCCTACCTCGACCTTGAAAGATTATCATGTGACCAGATTAAAAATATGTTCGAGTACATGAACGATTACAAGGTTCTAGCAGTCAAATCAGGACGTATGTATATTAGCTCGGAACTATCAGAAAAATTCTTCAAAAAGATGCCCCCCATCCTCGAAGAGGAAGTAGAAAAGGCATTTAAACAGAGGCATCCTGGAAACACTATAGGGGTACTCACTCGAATCAAATTCATCTATCAGTATTTAGCAGACCTTTGCAAAAAGGCTGTCATTCAACGGGGAATTAAAGACCTCTATATGCTGAAAAATACATATCCCTGGGTATTACAATAATCAGAAGAGGTTTGAGCTAAGAAAATCCAGGAATTACAAAGGTAAGCCACACGACACCCATGTTCGTGTCATTAAAAACAAAAATAAACCAAGAAGTACAAAATGCCGATGCTATATATGTGGGGAAGAAGGCCATTTTGCTCGAGAATGCAAGAGCAAAAGGGGAAATATGGCACGAGCTGCTGTAATCAACAACCTAGAATTGTCAGATGATTACGACATTCTATCGGTCGATCTCGACGAAGGCCCATCAGATGTTATCTGTAGCATCTCAAAGGGAGAAGGAATAAACAGCCTAATGCACATACGACATGTGTTAGAAGACGTTCCTGATGAAGTGGTAATGATGCTAAATGAAGATCTTGGTTGGCGATACAAAGTTACACTCACAACAGAACAAGAATAATACAAGCATCAATGGGAGCATAATAGGCCCATCTCAGGGCCATACTCAAGGTGCACTTACTGCTCAATCATCACAAATATCCAAATGCGTATACATTGTAACAATTGCAAAATCACCGCTTTCCCTCTATGTGCAACATTTTACCTGTCAATAACTATCCAAAAGGAGCTCATTCTTCAACCATATCAGAGCAAGGAGAGCCTAATCCAAGAGCTAATCAAATATTCAGATCATCTTGTTGAAGAAAATAAGAGGCTAAAAGAACAGATCAAGAATATGATAGAGACACACCTTGAAGCTGAAAGAAGAGAATTGCTGCTACACGACAAAGGAAAACAAACTACCGAAGGCAGCGACGAAGAAGAAGAAGCACAAGAAACTCGCATCATGACTGAATACATCAAAGAAAGTGTAGAAAAGCCTACCAGGAAGGTTTTAAATCGCCTCTTCAATATTGTCATTTTCTTTGAAATACCAGACGTACCAGCATTCAGCCTCCGAGCAATAGTTGATACCGGTGCAACATCCTGCTGTGTCAACACAAAGGATGTACCTGAGGCAGCGCACGAAGAACTCAGCTATCAGGTATCGTTCAATGGAGTAAACTCAATATCCCAATCATAAATAAAAGTGAAAAATGGCACCATGATTATAGGTGATAATAAATTCCGAATTTGTAGAAGGGTGGTGCTGAAGATTCAGGAGATTCAGGTGAGGGAGGACTTCCTTCCCTTGGAATTGAGGAGCATTGACGTCATCCTGGGGATGAAGTGGCTACAGACATTGGGGGAGACCAAGATCAATTGGGGGACAGTAAGGATGGAGTTGGTAGTGGGAGGAAGGAGGATGATTCAGGGTGATGACGGGTTGACCAAGGCAGGGGTTTCTCTCAAATCCCTAATCAGAACAATTCAAAAGGGAGGAGGCTACTTAGTGGAGTTGCACCGCCTGGAAGGGATCAAATTAGAGGAAGTAGGCAATGTTCCCACTACAGTTCAGCAGCTCATACACCAGTTCAGTTAGGTCTTTCAACCTCCCCAAGGGTTACCTCCACAGAGGGAGTTGGAGCATGCCATTACATTGAAAGAATGGGAGACACCGATCAGCATCCACCCTTACCGTTACCCACAAATTCAGAAAGATGAGATTGAGAAGTTGATCCGGGAAATGCTGAAGGCAGGGATCATCAGACTCAGCAACAACCCTTTTTCTAGTCCAGTTCTCCTGATCAAAAAGAAGGATGGGAGTTGGAGATTTTGTGTGGATTACAAGGCTTTGAATAAAGGCACTATAACAGACAAGTTCCCAATTCCGGTGATTGATGAGCTGTTAGACGAGCTACATGGAGCAGTGGTGTTTTATAAGTTGGACTTAAAATCTGGATATCACCAGATCAGAATGAGGGAGGAAAATGTTCCAAAGACAGCGTTCAGAACACATGAAGGGCATTATGAATTTCTGGTAATGCCCTTTGGATTGACTAACGCTCCTGCTACGTTTCAGTCCTTGATGAATAGGGTGTTCAAGCCGTACCTCAGGAAGTTTGTCCTAGTTTTCTTTGATGGCAATCTGGTATACAACAAGACTAGGGAGGAGCACTTAGAACAATTGAGGATGATCTTAGAAGTTAACCTGCAGGAGCATCAATTGAGAGCCAACCTGAAGAAATGCAGTTTTGCTCAGTCCAGTGTGGAATATTTAGGACATGTGGTATCCCAAGAAGTGGCAGCGGACCAAACCAAAATTGAAGCAATGCAGAAATGACCACTACCTAGGAACATCAGAAAGTTGAGGGGCTTCCTAGGATTAACTAGCTATTACATGAAGTTTGTGAAGGGGTATGGCACCATTGCATGTCCCTTGACTGAGCAGCTGAAGAAAGACAACTTCTCTTGGGGAGATGCAACGACCCAGGCCTTCGAGAGGTTGAAGAAAGCCATGACCACTATTCTTGTTTCTAGCCCTTCCAGATTTCAGCCAAGCCTTTGTTGTAGAGACCGATGCGTCAGGATATGGGTTGGGAGCAGTGTTGATGCAGAACCACAGGCCTGTAGCATACTTCAATCAAGTGCTATCAACTAGGGCAGGAATGAAGTCAGTGTACGAGAAGGAGTTGATGGTGATTATCTTGGTCATTTAGAAGTGGCGCCCCTATCTTTTGGGTCGACACTTCATTGTCCGGACTGATCAGAGGAGTTTAAAGTATCTTTTGCAGCAAAGGATGGTGATCGAGGAGCATCACCTGTGGCTATCCAAACTTTTGGGATACGATTTCGTGATCCAGTACAAGCCTAGTTTGGAAAATAAAGCAGTGGACGCCCTATCCAGATATTTGGGGGAGCTTCAGGAGTTAGCTTTGTCTGTACCATTGATGGTCGACTAGGGGGCCATTAAGGAAGAGAGCAGGTTAGATGAATAATTGGGAAAGATCAGGGAGGATCTGAGGAAGGACAAGAGTAGCCATCCGGGTTACTGCATTGAGGGGGAGAGACTATTGTATCACAGGAGGTTTGTGATGCCACGAACTTCCATACATATTCCCCACTTGTTGCAGGAGTTCCATGGCAGCGCAGTTGGAAGCCATTCAGGAATGCGAAGACATACATGAGATTAGCAGTTGAACTCTACTGGAAGGTGATGCATAAGGATGTGGAGGAGATGGTGGCAAGGTGTGAGGTGTGTCAGAGAAATAAATACATGGCAATGGCACCAGGGGGTTACTCCAACCATTGGTACTTCCAAATAGAGTATGGGAGGAAGTGTCCATGGATTTCATCGACGGCCTACCCCGCTCAGAGGGATTCACAGTCATCTTGGTAGTGGTGGACCGACTCAGTAAGTATGCACATTTTATCCTCCTACGACATCCGTACACCGCAGTATCAGTGGCAGCAACTTTTATCAGGGAAGTTGTTAGATTACACGGGATGCCCAAATCAATTATGTATGATAGAGACAAAGTGTTCCTTAGTCAGTTTTGGAGGAAATTGTTCCGAATGCAGGGCATTGTCCTCAAGAGAAGTACCGCCTACCATCCTCATACAGATGGACAGACATAAGTGATAAACTGGAGCTTGGAAACATTTTTGAGGTGTTTTGCTTCAGAAACACCATGGAAGTGGGCTCAATGGTTACTATGGGCGGAGTACTGGTACAACACCTCGTACCATTATGCTTCTCAGATGACCCCATTCAAAGTGTTGTATGGGAGGGACCCCCCACACCTAATACACTATGGGAGAGGAAGTACACCTATCTCTTCAGTTGAACAATACCCGGAGAAAAGAGACCTCGTGTTGGAGGAGTTGAATAAACATCTGGGAAGAGTGCAACAAATCATGAAGAAGCGAGCATATACACATAGGAGAGACATACAATATGAAGTAGGGGAGAAGGTGTACTTGAAGCTAAGGCCCTACAAGCAAAAATCAGTGGCTAACAGGAGAAACGAGAAATTGACCCCGATGTACTTTGGTCCTTATGAGATCTTGGGGAAGATTGAAGTAGTGGCGTATCGTCTGAAGTTACCCTCCTCCACTACCATACACCCAGTGTTTCATGTGTCACAGTTGAGGAGAGCAATTGGAGAACATGCAACTAGTGTTGAATTACCAGCATCATTGACAGAGGATTTGGAGGTAGTCATAAAACTCGTGGAGTTAGAAGGGAAACAAAGAGGTGTTGATCAAATGGAAGGATCTCCCCGACTACGAGGCCACTTGGGAGCCCTATGAGATGGTGAAGCAGCAGTTCTCATACTTTCACCTTGAGGACAAGGTGAATCTTTGGGAGGGGAGTAATGTTATGCTTGTACCGGTCCCTGCTGGACCGGTCCAGTTCTACACCCGGCGGGCCAAGACCGGGCGGAACCAAGCAGAGGGGGCAATAGTTTGGGCGGGCCCAAGCATGCGTTAAACACTTCGTTTGGAGGGAAAATTTGAATTAGAATGGTGTTTAGGGAATTTGTATCTTTCCTTTAGTTTTAATTAGGGAGTAATGAGGGAATTAGGTTTCATCTTGAATTTGAATGTATTTTTGAGATTTAAAGTTTCTTGCTTTGGGCTCTTGGCATTGCCAGAGATTGGATAGTTGTTCTTCCTCTCGGATTGAAGAACAAATTGTATCTTTGCTGTTTTATTCATCGTCTAGTGGAATACAAGCTTTTCTTTGAGTTTTCTCTCAGATTTCCCTGGATTGGTGCTGTTTTTCTGCTGTAAACAGCAGATTTCTGCTGTTTTTCTATTCTGGACAACAATATTTTCGTTGTTGATCTCCGATTTGGGTTAGGGTTGCTTGCGAACTCAAGTATTACCTTAGGGTTACTTGCGAACTCAAGTATTTCCTATCATCATCTTACAAAGTTGTTTGAAAATTTTAAGATAACAAAATTTATACATTAATGTGGTAATGTGTGAGTTTGTGGTCACTATTGTACACTTCTTGGACTTTATTATTAGCTCTCTAAGTATCTAAACTGACCCCAGCAACATCTCGATAATTTGGTCATGACTGATCGAAACCTCAATCACAAAAATTCAAAGTTTCCATGGCTTAGCGAATTACAACAATAACAACAACAAGCTTTCATCCTGCTACATGGGATCGGCAACATGAATCCTTTTTCTCTATTGTGTCTTCTTAAGAGTTAAATTCTCATTTAAATCTAACAAAAAATGTCATTTCTAATATTTTATAACCAAGACTTTTTAGATCTACCTCTTTCTTAACATAAGCCAAATTTAATACATCTAGTCTCCTAACCAGTCATCAAAAGGCCGCCATTTTATGTTATAAAAGAATTCATAAAAGGATTTAGCAATCTTAACAGTCCCAATTAATGATTATTTGAAACAAAAAACCATTGTTTAGGGATCCCAACAACAAACCATCTTTGAGAATATCAAACTGACTCTATGCAAGGCACCGATTTTGAGAATAATAGATTTCAAGAAACTGTTCCAAGTTGAGTTTGAAACATATGTAGCAAGCATTGGTGCAGCACTATTGTAAGACACGTAAAATTTTTCAAGAGAAGTTCAGTTTTGCAAAACATAAGTGATCAACTTACGAACATGAGCTATATGCCATAGTCAGAGCCCCCAAGCACTATGAGCATTACTTGATTCACCAAGTGTCTATTTATATAGTGATCACAAATCACTACAACTCTTGCAACCTAACAAAAAATTGATCCGTATGAATGTGAGATCTGTTATGTTCCTACAAAAATTCAATTTCGTGCTTAATCATAAGGCAGGAAAATGTAACAGAGTAGCATGCTCTTAGTCAAAGAACAAGTCTACTGGTTGTTATCCAAAGTATGATCACTGGGATAGAAACTATTAAGGAGCAGCATGCCTCTGATGATGACTTTGCAGATCCATAGAGACATTGCCGCTCCAATTCATTGATCTCCGACTACAAGAAGAGATTGGGATATTTGTTTAAGGAAATCAGTTGTATATTTTCAAATACATCACTCCAAGATCAATTAATTTAAGATATGCATGTTAGAGGTTTAGGCGCTCATACAAGCTCAATTCTTTTGGCTGAAGTTGCACCGCAATGTTCGCCATTATGTAGAAATATCACACATACCATACTTATAATCGCAAAACACAAGTTTGTACATGTTTTTACATATTATGCAGACTATATAGGAGAATTTGAATCTTGATTTTGTCCTTGGATAGCCAAAAGACCAAGAGGAGATTCAATTCAATTATGATGGTTGTTAATTATTTCTAAAAAATGTCTCATTCTATGCTTGCAGAAAGACTTTTGATGCCATTAACATTGCCTGAATATTTATTAGAGATATTGTCCGATTACATTGAATTTCAAGAAGCCTCGCATCAGATTGTGACGTTAAATTTATAAGTTGTTATCATAGGTCCAAGAAGCCTCATACAAGATGGCGATATGGTTACAATTTATCTTCGTAGAGAGCAATTTCCAATCTGCACTTCAAGTTAAGCCATGCAAATTGGACCCTTCTCCAATAGCAAAAGTTCAATGATAATGCATATACTTTATTAATGCCACCAATTTAAGCAACTCTCAACATTCAATATTTTTTATAGTTATGAGTAGCACCCTACTGATGGCGTTTCGATCAATAAACAAAAATCGAGTTCTTCTAAAGTTGACGAAAATCTTGGGTAATTACACCCTGTTCAAAGGATAGAACTAGCTTTGTCCTCCATTTTCAATAGTTATTTCCCTTATATCAGCTTAAATAATTGTTAAAACTAAAGAAGAATCAGTAGTTTACTTTGGCTACTAAGTTGTTTGTTACTTTACTGTTTTGTTAAAAGACAGTTAAATGGGCAATGTTATATTGGCGGAGCAGCTTTTTTGCATTACTTTTGAAAAATCTCAACCAAATTATTTGGTTCTCCTTCTTCTCCCTTTCTCATTTGTTTGGTTTACACCATAAGTGTTGACCTGCCGCCGTATAAAACAAAAAAAAAGAAAAAAAATTGTTTCTCTCGTACCTGTTCGGCGCCGAACTCCGCACGTCGCCGCTGAAATCCCGTAAATCTAGCGATCGACGTCCTTTCTCTGTCGAATCGGAAGTTACGACATTTTGTGCGGAAGCAACAACGTGAGCTCGCTGGCTGTGAAGATAACTTTCTTCCTTTGCGTGCTACTCTCACTCTCACCCAATCCCGCTCTCTCTGGCTCTCTCCCGTTCTCTCGATTGCTCCCTTGACGACGTTTCCTTCTGGGAGGATCGGAGGTTACGGCATTCAAATCGGAAGTAACGAGGGAGTTCGCCGGCTGTGAAGATAACCTTCTACCTTTCGTGCGCTTCTTTTATTCCCTCTTCCGACGTCCCCTGCCTGTAGGATCGAAAGTTACGACAGTTTGATCGGAAGCATCTACTGGAGCTCGCCGGCCGTGAAAGACATCTTGATCGGAAGCAACCAGGGAGCTCGATCGCAGTGAAGGCCATTTCCTCCTTTCGTGCGTTTCTTTGGCCCCCTCTTGTTGCCGGCCGACGTCGTTCCTTCTCCGACTCCCCCCTCCCCCGCCGACGTCGTTCCTTCTAGCCGGACCGAAAGTTACGGCAGTTTGATCCAAAGCAACGACGGGAGCTCGCCGGCCGTGAAGGTAACCTTCTCCTTCTCGCGTGCTTCTCCGGCCAAAATCCCGTAAATCCACCGTCCCGAGGGATTTAAAAAAAAATATTAAATATATATTTAATTATAATTATATTTAATTAATGTTAATTAATTATAAATATTATTTTTAATTAATTACAAATGTTATAATTAATTATATTTAATTCTAATTAAATTATTATAATTAAGTTAATTAATTATAATTAATTTTAATTAGAATTAATGTTAATTAATTATAATTTATAAGATTAATTATTATTAATTAATATCAATTAATTATAATTTATTAAAATTAATTAAAATTAATTAGTTATAATTAATCATGGATTAATTATAATTAATAATCTTAGTTAATTTTAATAAACTTTAATTAATTAGTTTAATTAATTAGAATTAATTAAAAGTAATTAATTAACAATAATTTAGTAATTAATTATAATTAATTAATATTAATTATAATTAATTCAAAAAAAGAGAGAGAGAGAAGAATTCCCATCTTGCCTCGATCATCATGTACCCGATCAACGAGCCTACACTGCCAGCCTGCCGGACTTCAAGGTATAATTCCTGACTTAAACCCCGTTCTCGACGTTTGTAGCGGACCGGAGAACCACCTATACGCGCTCTTGTAGCACGGTAGGAGGGAGCCCGGTGCGAAGCATACGACGAGGCGGGTAAGCCCTATACACGCTCTTGTAGCGTGGTGGGGACGGTCCTCGACCTCGACACCGACACCGCCGACACTACCTCCACCGCCGGGTCTTCAAGGTATAAAATTTCTAACTCCAATCTCATTCTCGACGTTTGCAGCGGACCGGTGAACCACCTATACGCGCTCTTGTAGCACGGTAGGAGGGAGCCCGGTGCGAAGCATACGACGAGGTGGGAGAGCCCTATACACGCTCTTGTAGCGTGGTGGGGAGTCACTGCTGTTCTGGTACGTCACTGCTGTTCTGGTACGGGTACTGCTGAAGGCCCCATACACGCTCTTGTAGCGTGGTGGGATGAAAATTTGTACGGCCGCGGTGTCTACGGACACCTACCATACACGCTCTAGTAGCGTGGTGGGAAGGCCCAGCTCCCCAATTTTCCCCCAAATGGGGGATATGCCGGGGTGCTGCCGAAATTTTCACTGAAATGTACAAAGACTTGAACAATTTGAAGACCTTCTTGAGCAACAATGTAGAAGACATGTACTTGAACAGAAATGTACGGAACTTGAACCAAATGAGCAGAGGACTTGTTGATTCGAACCTAAATCAGAACTAAAATTCAAATGATTTCTAAAAACCAAATTCAAATGAAATAAAATCAAGCTGAAGCCCAATTCAAATCATTTGAACAAGAAATTGTACCTCAAAAGATCCCAGAAGACTTTGAAAGCACTTGAACTTATTCTTGAAACTCGAACTGTGCAATATCAGGGGACCCGAACATAGAACTCAAACTCAAATTGAACTCAAGTTGGATCCAAATTTGACATGAGCAATAAAGAACTTGAACTTTCAAGAACAACACACAAGATTCAAGCATGAGTTGAACCTTGGACTTGGGTTCAATGGAATACATAGAATTGGGCTTTGGATGAATGAACAAATCAAGATCTAAGTGCACAGTCGTCCAAGCTAACAATAAGTTGCAAGTAGGAGATGAAATCTCGATGCACACAAAAGATGAATGCAACGAACTCCTACGACAATCCCTACAATGTCTGTTGATTGAGAAGGCAACACTACTATTAGATAGTCAAAGACCTGTCCTCTATAAACAAATCCAGACATTAAACCACCTGAGATTGGTGACAGGTGGGCATGATGTAGGAAACAATGGGTCTCCTACAAACAGTTCCAGGAGCTCGTGGCGGACGCAACGGATCCTCGTAAATGGATGTAACCAGCTTGTGGATAACAACAGTGAGTACCTCATAGGCACAACGAATCACTGTGGACACAAGTACGGATATTACCTACAACGACAGTCCCCTGCAAAGGGATTCTTGTGGATAACAACAGTGTATTGAAAGAACAACGAATCACTGTGGACACGAGTACAGATATCACCTACGACAATGGTGATCAAGATCTTCAAGTATGTCGGGTACAAAGGCAACCCGATGTACGAAAAAAGGACACCCCCTGGCAGAAGAGATGACATGTTTGAACAAATTAGAATCAAACTTCCTGGTATTCTAAATTCTCTTCCTAGTTCTATACTCAAGAAGAAAACAGCTCTGGTACCCACAAATACCGGAAATAACAAGTCTACCACATTGAAGATCCTAAAAAGGGAGTTCTTCCCAAATTAGCATTCTTTGACTCCAGAATCTAGAAAATCCTTCCCCGGTGATTGAGAAAGGGGGAGGGGGTCAACATCAAGACCAAATCGCCACCGGATCTGCAACACATATACAAGCAGACAGAAGGCGTCTACGATCTACAACTCAACGCCACCGGATCTGTAACATTCGTACAAGCAGACATAAGGCGTCTATAATTATTTCAAAGTACCCATGCACGTACACCTTAGTTTGTATACACATAGGTACACAAGGGGTAAATACAATCTCAACCCGCATGGGCCCCGACGAGCGTGTTATTGGTACACACGTGACGCTTAGGGATGCTGCGCGGGTTGACAAGTGAATTCAAGTTCGAATCCGATCCTTCTATACGGATCAATAGAAGTCGACAAGATTCGAACTACCTAACAAAATACACGGTTGTATCGAACGGTGTATTTGTTTAAATACATTCTTTTTAGGCCTTCAAAGCCTAAAATCAAAAGAATTCACTAAACAAAAGGCACAAAGCCTACGAGAAACCTGATCCCCTATCGATAAGTTGATAGGGTCGACAAGGTTCAATCAAATGGAAATGACCCCTAAACACCCCGATGATGGCCGCGTTGATTGAAGATCTCAACCGGAGGGGTTCCCAAATATTCCAAAGCTCCACCCAAATATTCACAAAAATCCAAAAAAATCCAAAAATCCCTAAAATCCAAAGTTCCATCCAAAATCCCAGAAAATTCTCAAAAATCCCAAAATATTTAAAATATGAAATCCAACTATCCACACTTAAAGCAAATTCCATCCACCCTCCGCAACAGTTTGTCGAGGTGGACAAATTCAAATAAACTCTAGCTCACAAAGAGCCAAATGCCTAGTCGAAAATATCACTATGATCCATTCTCAAACAATCTCCTGCCAGTAAGGACGTGGTACGTGTTCTCTAACCGGCGGTTAGCCGCCAAATGGCACCGCAGGATAAACGGTTATGACGACCCGGGGCCCTCTGAACCGCGTGGTTTCGCCGCCAAATGGCACCACGATATATCGGTTATGGCCAGAGCCAATACGCTCCTTACTGACATCAAATCCTTGAGATATGAATCAATAGGATATGATCGATAGGGCACAAAGCCCTCTGTAAACTAAGGTGGATTCAAATTTGTCCCCTTAGACAAGTATTCAACCCAGGTCTACAAGGTCCCCTTGGACGAAGCAACCCATGGCTGCCGACAAGGATCCTTCTGTCAGGTTGGGTCGACTACCTCCTCTGACTAAGTAGACCAGGGACCACGATGGCCCGGGACGACGGAACCATGGGATCTTGATCGGGCCCATCATCCATTCCCCCACCATCTGCTTTAAGTGTAGGATGGTGCAATTTCTATTTAAATATCAAAACCTTTAAATTCTCAAATCCAAACTCAATTTCCAAATCCAATTTCTACCAAAATCCAAATCCATTGCTGCTACTATATGCCAGATAACACGTATTCTCTACGTATCTGATTGACGACTAGCCTTAATCGAAAGTTCTCTCTCGTGATCGGGAGGGATAATTAACTATAGGGGCTTGCGCCTATAGGAAACCAGAACTCAGATCATAAAGTCCTCACAAAATGAGGGCGAAATCTCTGGGTAGTGTCTTATCTACAAACCCATCTGCCTTCCAAAATTTACCTCGGAACTTAGTTCGTTAAAACTCCCTCGCCGAATAAAAAAAGAAGCGCGATGCGGAGGCCGGGGCCGAATTTTCGGAGCCCACAGATTTCTGGCGACTCCGCTGGGGAATGGTTTCTCTTTCCATCTCTGGCTAGTCATATAAATGTTATAGTAGCAGCCAAAATGCTATGCTCTATATGGTGAACATCAGGATGTGACATTTGGTTCTTATATCCAAAGATCCATTACTGAAAGTTCCTGAAAATGAATCTTTTAAATAAGATCAATGGAAATTCGTTTAGCAGGATTTTTAATTCCATGCTAACTTTCCTGCTTCTACTGTTGGTTCTGCGTTATTTCTTTGTTATGAAAGCGTGGGGTGATGTATCAATTCTGATCACTAACTCCTGTCTTTCATTTTTGTAGAATGGAAATGCAGGACACCCCAATGACCGTCCAATTGGGACGAGGAGCCAGAATTCAACTAGCGAATGCTGTCATTGAAACTGGAAATACTGGAGCCACCATCCACTTTGGTGGGCTCGAATTCTCAGCAGCTACTGCAAAGGCTGCAGCCGTTCCTGTGTACGGCGTAAACTCTGAAGAACTTTCTGGAAGATCCTATTCTGCAAGGACTGCTGCCGGAGGTACTGCTCAAGGAAGAACTTCTGTCTTTGAAAGACTATCCCAACCTGAGACCCTTACTGCAAAGAGGGTTGTCACTGGAAGAAAGATCTCTGTGGTGACTGCTAACACCACGAACCTGCCCAGAGAGACGGTTGCACCTGGGAGGTATGATAATGAAGCTTCTTCATCTGGAGGAAGGCTTACTAGAAGGCAAAGGAGGAAGAGAAATGCAGAGCTGCGAGCTCAGCAGTTACCTGTACCAGTCCATCCCTCCAATCTGCCAGCACCAGAATCAGAGATCAATATCCCCACTCAGAATAAGTTTGCCAATTTAAAGTGGGTAAAAAGAAACAGCTATTCCGGTGAGCTCAAGAAATCTTTTTGGGAGCGTCAGCCTGAAGTTTCAACCCCTCAGAAAGTAAGAGAGCCCGAACGTCTGTCTGCCCGGGTACACCGTGTACTGAAGACAGTCAAGGAGAAGGGCTTAATGAAAAAGAAGTTCCAGAGGCCACTGATTGTTGAGGCCCGAAGAACTCCTCCAAGAGAGAGGCTATCGTCTGTTGTGATAGCCAAACAAAGAAATTACCAACGCCAAGTTCCGC
Source organism: Dendrobium huoshanense (assembly GCA_016618105.1). Taxonomy (NCBI): domain Eukaryota; kingdom Viridiplantae; phylum Streptophyta; class Magnoliopsida; order Asparagales; family Orchidaceae; genus Dendrobium; species Dendrobium huoshanense. Next base: position 23,753,109 of record CM028353.1, on the reverse strand, counting down.
GGGAAGCACATCGGGGCGTGACACTCGGACCATATGTCCAAGAATCCGTCGCCGAAAGGGCCCAGCGGAAAGGCAAACAAGTTTGGAGGCCGAAGCCTCGAAAGGAAAAGATTTTTGAAGAAAAAGATAGACCAGGCGTGACATCCGGAACAGTCTACCGGAGATCCGCACCTGCCAACAGAACTCGTCAGAAATGGGTCCAAAAGAAGGCCCGTAAAGACGACAATTATATTGACGGTCGACATCCTGGAGAGTCTTCCAGGAGATCCCGTCATTCTCCTACTTCAGCCAAAGAGGAAGTTCATTTCGATCGTAGTCCGCAGATCGAAGAAGTAATCATTCCAAGTCAAGAGCCTGAAATTCAGTGGCGACGCCGCTCAGAAATTCAGGTACGAGAAGATGAAAAAGAATATGACGATGATGATACTATGGAGATCGAAATGGTTCGTATGGTCAGCCACATTGATGTTGAAGATGATGATGGTGATGAAGAAGACCAACAATCACAGCCGCGCGTACGTGTTTATCGACGTCGCCACAGGGCTAGATCCATTGCTAGCCAAAGTGCTCGCTCCTCAGAAGAAGGAGATGAGGAAGAAAAAGAGGTTGGAGAAAACCCCTTCGCTGGCGAAGACATCACACTCGCTGAAATGAGAAATCAAATGAGGCGACAGATGCGAAGGAAAGATAAAGAAATCTCTCAGTTGAATGATAAAATGACTGAGATGATGACTCAGATGACGGCCATGATGGAGATGATGCAGAAAACCACTTCTGTGGGCCCTGCACCGGCTCAACCCATCAACCAATCTGCTAATCCTCAAAATTCTCAAGCACACCAAGCTTCAGGAGTGAAAGGTATACCTGAAGGTGGCGATAAGAACGATGATCCTACCCGCCAACGCACTCCCCAAAATGTGGCGAATGCCTCTGAACCTGTAACTGCATCGCAGTTGGAAGGCTTAATCAGCGAAAAGATTAAGGCCATTATAGCTGCTGAACAGGCAGAGAAGTTGGTAGGAAAAGGTCGCCCGTACCCAGCAGAGTACGATCAGGTGCCATATCCAAAGGGATATTCTGTGCCGAAGTTCAATATCTTCGATGGCAATAAAAATCCCAGACAGCATCTAGCACAATTCAAAGCAACCTGTGGAAATACAGGAGGTAATGATGCTCTGTTATTCAGGCAATTCGTGAGCAGCTTGAGTGGAACTGCTTTTGAATGGTACGCCGAGTTGCCAAATGATTCTCTAAAAACCTTTGCGGAGCTGGAGGCCTTGTTCGTGAAAAGGTTTGCCAGTGCAACAGAGAAGACTACCATTGCTGATCTTGCCCTTGATAAAAGGAGGAAGGAAGAGTCAGTAACAAAATACATAACACGCTGGCGCAATCTCAGCATGAAGTGCGAGCAGCAATTAGAAGAAGAACATGCAGTTCAACTGTTGATGGGGAACATTGATGATAAAATGCAACCCTTCTTATGCATGGCTTCAATCACCACCTTTCAAGATCTGTTGGACAGGGTGGCTAAGTTTGAAAAGTTGAATTTGTCAAAGTCAGAAAATCTCGTCGACAGACCCAAAAAGGCTAAAGCTCCTGATGCTAGGAGAAACGAAGTTTACTCTGCATTCCCTCCCAGACCTGATAAAGGTAAACGGGCAGTGTATAATGTGGATAAAGGAAAACAGCCTATGCAATACGAAGAAAAGCCAAAGCAGTCTTACAATTCAAATCCTCAGCCAAAACTGGTACTTGGAGGAAACGACAAACCTCGAGCCTTTCCTAGTGGAGGAGAGCGCCAGAGGCAGACTGCAGGAACTGGTGATAGAACGTTCCCCTCCCTCAAGGAGAAAATGAATAAAGAATATTCGTTCAAGAGGGAAAGTGTTGCCAAATTGTTCCGACAAGCACTCAAGAATGGTCTGGAGTTGCCAGAATGCAAAAGACCTGAAGAGTCCAAAAACAGTGGCGACCCAAATTATTGCCCATATCATCGGGTAGTTAGCCATCCAATTGAAGATTGTTATGTCTTCAAAGATTGGTTAGAAAAGATGTACAAGAGGGGAGAACTGACATTATCAGATAATGTGTTGGTTCGTCCCAGAAAAGAATCCACCCGGGTAGTCACGTCCTCTTCCGTACTCCCGCCTGAAGAAACAACAACAAAAGAATCTGTCCAAAAGGAACAATGGGAGACTGTGATCTCCAAGAAGACATCAAAAATGCTGAAACAGTTAGAAGGAGTTCCTGGTGTCAAGTGGAAGTCCCCTACTGAGCCAGTACTGAATTTAAAATGGTTGCCTATGTCACAAGCATCCACTTCTAAACAGCAACCTGGCCAAGCTAGCTCATCCAAATCTGATAAAGCAAAGACGAAGTCTTCTAAGAAGAAAGCCAAGTTGAAGAAGCCTGTGGCGAAGAAGACTGCAACTCAAAAGGCTATTGATAGTTTAGGTGAATATTACCAGACTGTCAGGAGGCCTATTAAGCTCAGTGATTTTATGAAAGAGCTTAAAATAGATGAAAAGAAAGAAGAAGCTGAAGATGAATCTCTTCCTACGGAGATATGCCGAGTCATCTCAGCAACATTAAAAATAGCAGAAATGGAGAAATACGCTGAAGAAGCGGCCCCTGAATTTTGTCTGATGGTGTCATCAATGGAATTCAGTTCAGAAGATCTATGTTTTCCAGATGATGAAGATTCAGACCCAAGTATAGAATCACAAATGAAACAAGTGAAGTTGGGAGACGATTCCGAGTCTACAGATGAATCCCCAGACACAACAATGGCTGACTCTGAAGAGAATGCTTCATCAAACAAGTCTGAATCAGATGAGGTGGCCCAGGTGCAGTTAAGGAGTGGCAAAGTACTGCCGCCTCCATCAAAGAAGGGGATTCCTAACAAAGATAAAGGAAAAGAGATAATTGTCAATGAAGATATTATCCTAAATGACTCCAAGAAGAAAGAGACTTCATCTAAGGGGATAGATTACAATATCTTATCCCACTTGAGGAAGATCCCAGCACAACTCAGCATATATGATGCTCTCTTGATGTCTAAAGACCTTCGAGAGACTTTGATCCAAGCTCTCAGAGACCCCGAAAGATATGAAGCATATTTTGCTGAACGCAATTTGACTGAAGTCTTGCAAGCTCGAAATGAGCCCCTCATCACTTTTGCTAATGATGATATGATGCTTGGAACGGCAGATCACAACCGCCCTCTGTATGTTACGGCAGAGAGCGACGGTATGATGATCAGTCGAATTTTGATTGATCCCGGATCTTCGGTAAATCTTATGAGCCTTAAGGCACTAAGATCCCTCTGCCTCGATGTGGAACATCTTGGCCAAGATAAACTGATGGTGCACGGCTTCAACGAGAAAGGGCAGAAAACTCTTGGTTCGTTTATGCTTCCTCTTGTATTTGGGGAACTCCATACGGAAGCCAAATTTCATGTAATTGATGCGGACACTTCGTTCAAGGCGTTATTGGGTCGCCCCTGGCTACATGAATATGGTGTTGTCCCTTCAACATTGCACCAGTGCATGAAGTATCTCAGAGAAGGAGAAGAATTCAAAATTTCTGGTGATATTCAGCCCTTTGCAGTACATGAAGTAACAGTTTATGAAGATGCTAAGTATTTCATGCCCAAGAAGCAAAAGTCATCAAGTTCTCTTGAGGCTAGAGCATCAAATTCTAATGCTGCAAAGAAACCAAAGCAAGAAGATGGGAAGAAGCGTGTAGGAAGAAAGAAAGCGACGCCAACTCTTCCCAAATCACCAACCATTCCTAAACAAAAGAAGAATGTACCTCATCTTGGGAGTGACACGGATGAAGATAATGTTACTCCTGCCAAATCTAGAAAAGTATGCCAGTCCACGGATGAATGGAGTAGGCAGGTTGAATTTTCAAATGATGATTATGACTACGATTCAATCTACATGAACTCAGTGCAGAGTGTGTTCTTTAGAAGAATAGGCAGTCTGTTAATTTCAGACAGTGTACTCGTAGTCACACGTGTTCCCTTGCAACATTTCAAGGAAATCATTTCGCGCGAGGTTCATAAAATTGAAGAACTCTCCACTCTTTATCTGCCTCCCCGTAAAAATGGGACTGTGCCAAAGAATGTGTTATATTCCACGGGAGTTCATGAAGAGGAGAATCATGACTGGGATTGCATGCTCACCGACTCCGAGGAATTATTTCCTACGAGGCTACCCAAATTCAATACCAAGAATATTCAAAGAATGCTACGAAAGCAAATCAATATTCCTACCACCAAGCGACAACTTCGTACAAGTTTGGGCCTCTGGTATGGGAGGAGTCCGCGTCCTTTACGGCAGAAGGATACAGACGCATATAAAGGTATTGGATTCATCAAAAGAAAATTCCTCCGGAAGGAGATTTGTCAGGCGATCACATGTGGAGAAATCAAATCCGATGATGATGGTGCTGAAGAAACATACGAAACCAATGCTTATGATGATAAACCCGTAGAAGCTGAGCCTGCACCAGAAGAACTGGAAGATGGTGGACAAGCTGCTACGATGGACGAGCTCAAAGAAGTCAATTTGGGAACTGAGGAGGACCCTCGCCCAACCTTTATTAGCTCTCTTTTGCCAGAAGATCAAATAGAAGAAATAAAAGTGCTACTATGTGAATTCAGGGACTGCTTTGCCTGGACATATGCTGAGATGCCTGGCTTATCCCCTGATGTGGCAGTTCACAAATTGGCCATCAAGCCTGATGCGACACCTGTCAAGCAAGCTCCAAGGAGAATGAGATTGGAGATTGAAGAACAGGTGATCGCAGAAACGAAGAAGCTCATAGAAGCAGGCTTCATTCGAGAAGAAAAATATGCTGACTGGATTGCCAATATCGTCCCTGTAAAGAAGAAGAATGGCCAGATTCGTATCTGCATCGACTTCAGGGACCTCAATAAGGCATGCCCGAAAGATGACTTTCCGCTCCCAGTATCAGAGCTTCTAGTTGACAGTACATCCAATTACGATATGTTCTCCTTCATGGATGGATCATCAGGCTACAATCAAATCAAGATGGCGTCCGAGGATGAAAAACATACGTCGTTCAGAACGCCCATTGGAATTTTCTGCTACACAGTCATGCCCTTTGGCCTGAAGAACGCTGGTGCCACCTACCAGCGAGCGATGACTCGTATATTTGATGATTTGATTCATCAGAAGGTCGAATGCTATGTAGATGACTTGGTCATTAAAAGCATAGGCCGAAAAGACCACCTTCATGATTTGAGAATTGTGTTCGAAAGGATCAGAAAGTACGATCTGAAGATGAACCCTCTCAAGTGTGCATTTGGGGTATCCTCAGGGAAATTTCTGGGATATGTTGTTCGACATCGAGGAATCGAAGTCGACCCCAACAAGATCAAGGCGATCGTGGAGATGCCACCTCCAAAGAACCTTCGGCAACTCCGCTCCTTACAAGGGCAGTTGGCTTTCATTCGGCGATTTATATCGAATCTGTCAGGTAGGTGCCAGCCATTTTCAAAACTAATGAAGAAAGATGTCCGTTTCAAATGGGACTCAGAGTGCCAAGAAGCATTTGACAGCATCAAAAGATATCTGTTGAATCCTCCTATTCTCGCGGCGCCAATCCCGGGAAAGCCTCTTATACTGTATACGGCAGCACTAGAAGAGTCCCTCGGAGCATTATTGGCCCAGCATAATGAAGACGGCAATGAGAATGCACTCTACTACATCAGTCGGAGGTTGATAGGAGCAGAAACCCGCTACTCTCCAATCGAGAAGCATTGCTTGGCCCTGATCTTCGCAGTGCAGAAGCTCCGCCATTATATGTTGTCTCACAAAATCACCTTGATATCAAAGATCGATCCGTTGAAGTTCTTGATGACAAGACCGGCGTTGACAGGTCGTTTGGCAAGGTGGGCAGTGATACTCCTGCAGTTTGATATCACATATGTCCCTCAAAAGGCAGTGAAAGGGCAGGTGTTAGCAGACTTTCTTGCAGCACATCCTATCTCTGCAGATTCACCGCTCAACGATGATCTACCTGACGAGCAGATCATGAACGTTGAAAAAGAGGAGATGCTACGAGTATGGGAAATGTATTTTGATGGAGCATCGTCGATAAAGCGTGCTCGGCCTCCAAATCTCGAAAAGGCTCAAGCCGGAATTGGAATCATTTTCGTAGCACCCGAGGGAGGCATAATGAGATTTTCGTTCAGTTTGACTGAACCTCGGACCAATAATGAGGCTGAATATGAAGCCCTAATAGCAGGATTGGAGATTGCAATCGATGTCCGAATTCAAAATCTCCAAATCTTCGGTGATTCTCAACTTGTTGTAAACCAAGTGTTGGGAGTTTACAAAATCACCAAGTTCGAGTTGGCCTGTTATCATCGGCGAGTTCTTGAGCTTATGAAGCAAATTCCAGTTGTCAAACTAACTCAAGTTCCCCGAGGTCAAAATGGCAAAGCTGATTCTCTTGCTAAATTGGCTAAAGAAATGGCGAATATGGACGACGAATGGCCTATAATAATTATGGTGCATAACCGTCGGATCCTAGAGCCAGCATTATTACAATTCCCGCAGGCAGAGGGAATACCAAATTCAAGTCAGCAGGATACAACTCCAGTTGATCCTCAACCTCCCCAACCAGTTGATCTCGAGGATCAACTTGAAGAATATCAAGTTCCTAAGAAAAGGCGCAAGGCCAGTCAAGCTTCAGAATCATGGTGGCATTGTCTAGATGTCGAGGAAGAAGATGACTGGAGACTGCCTTTCATTGACTATTTTAAAGAAAGTAAATTGCCAACAGACAAATCACTAGCTGCTCAAATCAAGAAGAGAGCGCTACGATATGCATTTGTCAACAACACGTTGTATCGACGTGCTTTCGATCAAATGTGGCTAAGGTGCCTAGGGACCAAAGAAGCTGATAAAGTTGTGGCAGAAGTTCATGAAGGACTCTGTGGAGCACACCAGTCAGGTCCCAAGATGGCAATCAAAATTAAAAGAATGGGTTACTATTGGCCGACCATGGTCAGAGATTGTATCAATCATGCTAAGAGGTGCCATGAGTGCCAGATTCACGGTGATGTTATACATCAACCACCAAATCCACTGCATCCAACAATAGCATCCTGGCCATTTGAATGTTGGGGTACTGATGTTATCGGGCCGATAGATCCGCCGTCATCAGCAGGACACCGCTTTATTTTGGCAGCGACAGACTATTTTTCTAAGTGGGCAGAAGCAGTTCCATTTAAAGAAGTTACGTCTGAGCACGTGATCAACTTCTTTACCCACAATATCGTCTACAGATTCGGTGTGCCACGCCGAATAATCTCAGACAATGGTACTGCATTCAAAAGTACAAAAATTTACAAGTTCGTTGATCGGCATAAAATCGATTGGCGGTATTCCTCTATATACTATCCAAGAGCAAATGGCTTAGCTGAAGCCTTCAATAAAACACTAGTGAAATTGCTAAAAAAGATTCTCTCCAAGAACAAAAGAGAGTGGCATACAAAGATGGCAGAAGCGTTATGGGCGTATCGTACAACTTACAAAACGCCAACCAAAGCCACTCCTTACTCTCTGGTGTTCGGAGTTGAAGCAGTACTGCCACTAGAAGTTGAACTTCCCTCTCTTCGAGTTGCTGTCCAGAATGAGCTAACCCAAGAACAAAATGCTCGTCTAAGAATGGAGGAGCTCGATGCACTCGATGAAATCAGGTTACAAGCTCAGCAGAACCTGGAGATCTACCGAGCAAGAATGACAAAGTCCTTTGATCGAATGGTTCGTCCTCGATCATTTCAAGAAGGAGAATTGGTCCTGGTGCAGAGAAGGCCAATCATCCCGCACAGAAAAATTGGTGGCAAATTCGTATCCAACTGGGAAGGACCTTTCGTCATCGAGAAGGTGTATCAGGGTGGAGCTTATCAACTTATCGACCTAAATGGTCAAAGGCCCATGCCGCCGATCAACGGTCGATACCTGAAGAAATACTATGCATGAATTGCTCAAGTAGATGTCATGTTTAATACGCTATGTTTTCATACATGTTTATTAGCGTATATATTCTATATTTTGAAATTCTCCTGTGTTACGAGAACGCATTTCAAAATTCCCCATTAGACTGGGGGCATTTTAAATATTTGTTCGGGTCGACATCGCGCTGCGTGCCGAGATCCCCAAACAAATATTTAAAATCTCAAGATTCCAATTCTATTCTGCCCTAAAATGTCCCTACAAGACAGGGGGCATTTTAAATATTTATTCGGGTCGACATCGCGCTGCGTGCCGAGATCCCCGAATAAATATTTAAAATTATCAATTCAAATGCTACTTTGTGCTAAAGAATACAGATGCTTCTTTTTCAAAGCCTATGCAGGTGATCTCTCAAAGATCGAGACAACACCTTCTCCAACAAACTAAGACTCAAAAAGTCAATAAAGAGACTTTTGCAACTACACGCTACTACAAATTGAGCCGGAAAAGCTTGAAGTCTTTCAACAGCCTGAAGCCTAAGGTTCGAATGGGTGTAAAAGGTCGGATCCAACAAGCCCAAATAATGGCCGGATCGCTGGCAGCTCCGTCTACTCAATAAGCCATAAGAACGGCCGTAGTAACGGAACCCCCCCACTTCGTCAACCCGTCAGTAGAGACTGAAGAAGAACGAAGGCAAATTTGACTCGACAAGTTCAAGTGATCGTAGTCTACAAAGTTCTCCAAAACGACTGGAGAATCAAAGTTCCAGTGAAAGATGGGTCTCGAGCAACTACTGAATGTTCGTAGGCTCCAAAATCTAAAATCGCGAAGGATGACTCCAAATCTGTCAACTTCAGCAAAATCAGCATTGGGAAGCGCAATTCTCATAGCTCAAGTCTGAAGCCTGAATGGTGTAAAAGGTCGGATCCAATACGCCCAAATATGGTCGGATCGCTGGCAGCTCCATCTACTCAACAAGCCATAAGAAAGGCCGCAGTAGAGGAACCCCCATCTCAGCAACCAGAGGACGAAGAGCTGTCAAATTCCAGCTCTCCTGATCTGATGAACTCAAGTAACCCAGATTAAAGTCTTCTCAAGTGGTTAAGGATCAAGATACTACCTACATTCGGTATTATCAACTGAATCCAGAACCTGCAAATCCTTCAACAAATCCGTAAAGCACAAAGCGAGGATAGAAGGAATTTTTCTTCAACAAGTCCGTCGAAGCACAAAGCAAAGGACCGAAGAAAACTATCCCAAAGTTCATGAAAAGTCTTAGGCCGAACTAAGGGAATTCCGTCATCAACAAGTCCGTTATGCATAAAGCTCTGGACCGATGACTTTTCGCCATCGACCTAATACAAGCCTAAGGGTTTAGGTCATTGGCATCTACTCCTTCATCAAGCCCGTCAAAGCTAGAAGCAAAGGGCAGAAGGAATACAAAATTTCTGACAAGTCATTAAAGACAGATCAGACAATCCTTCACCAAGTCCGCAGCACAAAGCACAGGACAGAAGGATCAAAATCTCAGGACTCAAGCAAAAGTTGCAGATTGAGCACCTTGATGACATCTACAAATGTCCCTAAAAGACTGGGGGCATTTAAATATTTATTTGGGTCGACATCGCGCTGCATGCCGAGATCCCCAAATAAATATTTAAAATTTCATCAAAATACAAGCATATGATAAAAAAAATCTTGAGCATATGCTATCCACTAACGTCAATCTACAAAGATAAGATATCAACCATCTATGGATACATCTAGAAGCGCAGTGGAGAAAGAGAGTAGTGTGACATCCAAATAACTTTTGCTATCCACTAAATGAAAATTTTAGTGTGACATCCAAACAAGATTTTGGAGATCCACTAAAAGAAAGTTAGTGTGACATCCAAACAATTTTTGGAGATCCACTAAATGAAAATTCTTGTGTGACATCTAGAATAGATATCTAGAGATCCACAGGGTCAATCAGCATGCAACAAACGTGGCCCGCTCCAGACGCCTACCACATTTGTTGGGGGGCATTTGTTGACCTGCCGCCGTATAAAACAAAAAAAAAGAAAAAAAATTGTTTCTCTCGTACCTGTTCGGCGCCGAACTCCGCACGTCGCCGCTGAAATCCCGTAAATCTAGCGATCGACGTCCTTTCTCTGTCGAATCGGAAGTTACGACATTTTGTGCGGAAGCAACAACGTGAGCTCGCTGGCTGTGAAGATAACTTTCTTCCTTTGCGTGCTACTCTCACTCTCACCCAATCCCGCTCTCTCTGGCTCTCTCCCGTTCTCTCGATTGCTCCCTTGACGACGTTTCCTTCTGGGAGGATCGGAGGTTACGGCATTCAAATCGGAAGTAACGAGGGAGTTCGCCGGCTGTGAAGATAACCTTCTACCTTTCGTGCGCTTCTTTTATTCCCTCTTCCGACGTCCCCTGCCTGTAGGATCGAAAGTTACGACAGTTTGATCGGAAGCATCTACTGGAGCTCGCCGGCCGTGAAAGACATCTTGATCGGAAGCAACCAGGGAGCTCGATCGCAGTGAAGGCCATTTCCTCCTTTCGTGCGTTTCTTTGGCCCCCTCTTGTTGCCGGCCGACGTCGTTCCTTCTCCGACTCCCCCCTCCCCCGCCGACGTCGTTCCTTCTAGCCGGACCGAAAGTTACGGCAGTTTGATCCAAAGCAACGACGGGAGCTCGCCGGCCGTGAAGGTAACCTTCTCCTTCTCGCGTGCTTCTCCGGCCAAAATCCCGTAAATCCACCGTCCCGAGGGATTTAAAAAAAAATATTAAATATATATTTAATTATAATTATATTTAATTAATGTTAATTAATTATAAATATTATTTTTAATTAATTACAAATGTTATAATTAATTATATTTAATTCTAATTAAATTATTATAATTAAGTTAATTAATTATAATTAATTTTAATTAGAATTAATGTTAATTAATTATAATTTATAAGATTAATTATTATTAATTAATATCAATTAATTATAATTTATTAAAATTAATTAAAATTAATTAGTTATAATTAATCATGGATTAATTATAATTAATAATCTTAGTTAATTTTAATAAACTTTAATTAATTAGTTTAATTAATTAGAATTAATTAAAAGTAATTAATTAACAATAATTTAGTAATTAATTATAATTAATTAATATTAATTATAATTAATTCAAAAAAAGAGAGAGAGAGAAGAATTCCCATCTTGCCTCGATCATCATGTACCCGATCAACGAGCCTACACTGCCAGCCTGCCGGGACTTCAAGGTATAATTCCTGACTTAAACCCCGTTCTCGACGTTTGTAGCGGACCGGAGAACCACCTATACGCGCTCTTGTAGCACGGTAGGAGGGAGCCCGGTGCGAAGCATACGACGAGGCGGGTAAGCCCTATACACGCTCTTGTAGCGTGGTGGGGACGGTCCTCGACCTCGACACCGACACCGCCGACACTACCTCCACCGCCGGGTCTTCAAGGTATAAAATTTCTAACTCCAATCTCATTCTCGACGTTTGCAGCGGACCGGTGAACCACCTATACGCGCTCTTGTAGCACGGTAGGAGGGAGCCCGGTGCGAAGCATACGACGAGGTGGGAGAGCCCTATACACGCTCTTGTAGCGTGGTGGGGAGTCACTGCTGTTCTGGTACGTCACTGCTGTTCTGGTACGGGTACTGCTGAAGGCCCCATACACGCTCTTGTAGCGTGGTGGGATGAAAATTTGTACGGCCGCGGTGTCTACGGACACCTACCATACACGCTCTAGTAGCGTGGTGGGAAGGCCCAGCTCCCCAATTTTCCCCCAAATGGGGGATATGCCGGGGTGCTGCCGAAATTTTCACTGAAATGTACAAAGACTTGAACAATTTGAAGACCTTCTTGAGCAACAATGTAGAAGACATGTACTTGAACAGAAATGTACGGAACTTGAACCAAATGAGCAGAGGACTTGTTGATTCGAACCTAAATCAGAACTAAAATTCAAATGATTTCTAAAAACCAAATTCAAATGAAATAAAATCAAGCTGAAGCCCAATTCAAATCATTTGAACAAGAAATTGTACCTCAAAAGATCCCAGAAGACTTTGAAAGCACTTGAACTTATTCTTGAAACTCGAACTGTGCAATATCAGGGGACCCGAACATAGAACTCAAACTCAAATTGAACTCAAGTTGGATCCAAATTTGACATGAGCAATAAAGAACTTGAACTTTCAAGAACAACACACAAGATTCAAGCATGAGTTGAACCTTGGACTTGGGTTCAATGGAATACATAGAATTGGGCTTTGGATGAATGAACAAATCAAGATCTAAGTGCACAGTCGTCCAAGCTAACAATAAGTTGCAAGTAGGAGATGAAATCTCGATGCACACAAAAGATGAATGCAACGAACTCCTACGACAATCCCTACAATGTCTGTTGATTGAGAAGGCAACACTACTATTAGATAGTCAAAGACCTGTCCTCTATAAACAAATCCAGACATTAAACCACCTGAGATTGGTGACAGGTGGGCATGATGTAGGAAACAATGGGTCTCCTACAAACAGTTCCAGGAGCTCGTGGCGGACGCAACGGATCCTCGTAAATGGATGTAACCAGCTTGTGGATAACAACAGTGAGTACCTCATAGGCACAACGAATCACTGTGGACACAAGTACGGATATTACCTACAACGACAGTCCCCTGCAAAGGGATTCTTGTGGATAACAACAGTGTATTGAAAGAACAACGAATCACTGTGGACACGAGTACAGATATCACCTACGACAATGGTGATCAAGATCTTCAAGTATGTCGGGTACAAAGGCAACCCGATGTACGAAAAAAGGACACCCCCTGGCAGAAGAGATGACATGTTTGAACAAATTAGAATCAAACTTCCTGGTATTCTAAATTCTCTTCCTAGTTCTATACTCAAGAAGAAAACAGCTCTGGTACCCACAAATACCGGAAATAACAAGTCTACCACATTGAAGATCCTAAAAAGGGAGTTCTTCCCAAATTAGCATTCTTTGACTCCAGAATCTAGAAAATCCTTCCCCGGTGATTGAGAAAGGGGGAGGGGGTCAACATCAAGACCAAATCGCCACCGGATCTGCAACACATATACAAGCAGACAGAAGGCGTCTACGATCTACAACTCAACGCCACCGGATCTGTAACATTCGTACAAGCAGACATAAGGCGTCTATAATTATTTCAAAGTACCCATGCACGTACACCTTAGTTTGTATACACATAGGTACACAAGGGGTAAATACAATCTCAACCCGCATGGGCCCCGACGAGCGTGTTATTGGTACACACGTGACGCTTAGGGATGCTGCGCGGGTTGACAAGTGAATTCAAGTTCGAATCCGATCCTTCTATACGGATCAATAGAAGTCGACAAGATTCGAACTACCTAACAAAATACACGGTTGTATCGAACGGTGTATTTGTTTAAATACATTCTTTTTAGGCCTTCAAAGCCTAAAATCAAAAGAATTCACTAAACAAAAGGCACAAAGCCTACGAGAAACCTGATCCCCTATCGATAAGTTGATAGGGTCGACAAGGTTCAATCAAATGGAAATGACCCCTAAACACCCCGATGATGGCCGCGTTGATTGAAGATCTCAACCGGAGGGGTTCCCAAATATTCCAAAGCTCCACCCAAATATTCACAAAAATCCAAAAAAATCCAAAAATCCCTAAAATCCAAAGTTCCATCCAAAATCCCAGAAAATTCTCAAAAATCCCAAAAATATTTAAAATATGAAATCCAACTATCCACACTTAAAGCAAATTCCATCCACCCTCCGCAACAGTTTGTCGAGGTGGACAAATTCAAATAAACTCTAGCTCACAAAGAGCCAAATGCCTAGTCGAAAATATCACTATGATCCATTCTCAAACAATCTCCTGCCAGTAAGGACGTGGTACGTGTTCTCTAACCGGCGGTTAGCCGCCAAATGGCACCGCAGGATAAACGGTTATGACGACCCGGGGCCCTCTGAACCGCGTGGTTTCGCCGCCAAATGGCACCACGATATATCGGTTATGGCCAGAGCCAATACGCTCCTTACTGACATCAAATCCTTGAGATATGAATCAATAGGATATGATCGATAGGGCACAAAGCCCTCTGTAAACTAAGGTGGATTCAAATTTGTCCCCTTAGACAAGTATTCAACCCAGGTCTACAAGGTCCCCTTGGACGAAGCAACCCATGGCTGCCGACAAGGATCCTTCTGTCAGGTTGGGTCGACTACCTCCTCTGACTAAGTAGACCAGGGACCACGATGGCCCGGGACGACGGAACCATGGGATCTTGATCGGGCCCATCATCCATTCCCCCACCATCTGCTTTAAGTGTAGGATGGTGCAATTTCTATTTAAATATCAAAACCTTTAAATTCTCAAATCCAAACTCAATTTCCAAATCCAATTTCTACCAAAATCCAAATCCATTGCTGCTACTATATGCCAGATAACACGTATTCTCTACGTATCTGATTGACGACTAGCCTTAATCGAAAGTTCTCTCTCGTGATCGGGAGGGATAATTAACTATAGGGGCTTGCGCCTATAGGAAACCAGAACTCAGATCATAAAGTCCTCACAAAATGAGGGCGAAATCTCTGGGTAGTGTCTTATCTACAAACCCATCTGCCTTCCAAAATTTACCTCGGAACTTAGTTCGTTAAAACTCCCTCGCCGAATAAAAAAAGAAGCGCGATGCGGAGGCCGGGGCCGAATTTTCGGAGCCCACAATAAGCATTATTCCTACAAACTTGACTTGCTTCTTCCAGATGAGAGTTAATCTAGAGAAACATCAGAACTACAATGGTTATTTAAAAGCATCAGATAGAACATTTCTAATCTGAGTCTGTTTGAGCAATAAAAATTATAACGTTTAAGGATTCAATCATATCAATATCATCACGTGTTGAATAGTTATTGTAGAAATTCACAGTATTTCTTATTATATTATATCTTCATTATAAAAGATATTATACTTAACATATTTTGTTTTAATTACCTTTTTTTCTTGCCTCTATGTTTGCACAAAATATATCAACATATTTCTAAATTCAACTAAAAGTCATTACAATTCTTGCTTTCTTGTAACATCTACACGCTCTTATAATATGAATGATATATCAAAGGCTCAATGACTTATTTTAAATGGACAAGAACAGCACATAAAGTTATAGTATAAAAGGTAGACTATACCAAAAAAAAATTGCAAAATGTTGTACAGATAATCATGGTAGAATCAAACCTCTGAATTTGTGAATAACATCAACACCATCGAAGACTCGAATCTGTGAACCAACAGATGTCACCATGACTTGGGATGGATCATCCGGCGCATACTGTTTGAATAAGTTAATTAGACATCTACCAACCCAATAGCCAATATAGTGTTTTTGCACATTTAGAAAATTAATATCTGGATGTTATTATAATGAACCAATAAAGTCACCATATTATGAAAGTAAATAAAAAAGAAGAATTATGAATATCAAAATATGTATTCTGTAAATTATAATATAAAGAAAACAAATAAGAAAATTACCTGGAGCCCGGTTATTTTCTTTGCATGCGACTTCTTTTTCTTGTTACTGATATCTACTTGACTTTCTTGAGAAAGTTTATAATCTGTCACACATTTTCAAAAGAAAAAAAAGATAGTGAATTCAGTCAGCCACAATGATTTTCAGAAACTTATGCTTTCTAGCAGATATGCAATCCCACATTTGCACTAATTTTTCATTTTCTTAAGAAAGTCAAGCACAACAGGCAATGTTATCTATGCCTTGCTGAAATTTTCAAACATATAAATCCAAAAATCATATTCTCCAGGTTCCTCTACTACTAGATTGATCACCTATAGAGCCATGATAACCATTCTCTTTGTATGCAAATTCTTGTTGCCAAACATTCAGAATCAAATTGAGTGCTATTTTATTATTCATTGCATGTAATCAAATAGCCATATTTAACGTTAAAAAATCAATTATGTGAAATCATAATATCTTAAATTCATCTTCCATTTTCTTCTATCTTTCATAGTGAATCGAACTTATGGAAGACGGTCCATCACCATAGTCAATGTTTTCTTATCTTGAATTTTTTTGCTAATTTTGAAAAGAGTTCAAATTTATACACAGTATTTTTACTCGGGGTTCGAGATTCTAGGGTTACATTTAAATTCTTTTTTTTTAACCACCTCTTCAATAGTTTGCAAGAAAATAAGTGTTGTGGCTTAATGAATCCAACTTTTTTTTTTTTTTTTGCAAATAGAGGCTGGTGCTAGAAGGCACATTTACTGAGAGTGAACTGCTAAAATGTAACTAAACTCGCTTATAATATCCAGGTAATATAGAAGGCTGTTCTATAAACTGAACAGATTAAGTTGTGAAAAGCTAAATAAGTGAAGCCTGCTTCAGAGAAATTATGTGATCTATCCAAATCTACAAAGAGATAACTCTTTTTTAATTAATTAAAAAGAATAAGGAGCATTTGCATCCTTTCAAGCTCATTCCAAAATGTTTTAAAGTTGTATTGGATATTGAAAAATTACATTAAGTTTTCTTTAAAAAAAAAAAAACATCATACCAGAAGTATTGTAAAAACGAAATCTTCCTTTGTGCGAACCAACCAAAGCTCCCTGCAACAAAGAGAAAGTCATCACTAACAGGATTTCTATAGTCTTACCACTGCTACAAGAGCAAAAAAACAAACAAACAAAACAAGCTACTATTACTTAAGAGAAACATTTTGCTGCACCTGACCATCAGGAGTATAGCATACAGCAGTAACCATTTCGCGCAGATCACTCCAGTCAACAACCTGACGGTTTGGTATACTCCATATGCGAACCTTGCCATCAAGAGATCCACTAATGAAGTAATCATCATCAATGGGATTGAACTGGATGGATGTTACTGTCAAAACATTAGCCAAATAAGCTAGAAATCATTAGAAATGCCTTACAGTTCTGCAAATCAATGATAAGCAGCTTTTTGTATAATTCCTTCAAAGCAAGCAGGAAAATTTCGTACATGATAAGCTAGTGCAAATGAATACATCAATAAAGATTATTCAAAAACTAACCATAATCATTGTGTGCAAACAACTTTAGACAGGACCTGCTCTTCATGTCCCATAGTCTCACAGTTTTGTCCATTGATGATGTAAGGAGTTGCTGCATTTTATTAAAATAGATGAGACAGAGTAATAAGAAAATAAATGAGCAACCGACTAAAAATACTGCGCCATCAAACTCTTCATCTATAGCGTAGATTTTAAGGAATGGATTATCTTGTATTGCAAAGCTGTTATATAACTGCCCTTGAGAGCCATATGGAATCATGAACAAGAAAAACAGAGATTTGATTATGCAACTTTGATCAAGTCACAATAAAGAAAACGGGCTTCAGCTCATTTAAGTTTAGGTGCAATGAAGCAAAATCAACTAAATGTTGAAGCGTACTTAGAACGGAGAATTAACGAAACAAAGTGATTTTTAAAATTCTTTTCGACGATACCGAAGCAATACCATACCAAAAAATTTTGTGACGCTTCAAATCAAAGCATCAAAAGAGGCTGTTGGCATTAAAAATTCAAGCGAAACGTAAAAGATTAACCACAGCTTAGCAAATTAACGAAGTGCACTCAAACGAATTTCACCATGAAGCAGAGAGGAGACCTGAGATTTGGACCATGAGAGGTCCAAGACATCACCGAGGTGACCTTCAAAAGAGCAAAACGGCTTCTCAGAGATCGAGAAAATGTTATCCGGCAAGACAACATAATCAGGAAGAGATCGCTTTCTGCTTCCCTTCCTAGTCCTCTTCCAAGGGTGGGAGCCTATAATCGCAGCCTGCTCCTCCTGAGAAGACGTCGACATATTTGGCACCAGCGCAGTGGAAGAATGGCTCAACCCCTGCCGCCGCAGTGTAGAGAAGGTTGAGACTGTGTCGGATTCCTTCACCTGCCACACATGCACGGTCCTGTCCTCACCGGCGCTCGCAAGGAATCGGCCGTCGGCGCTAAATCTCATGCACCAAATCGAGCCCTGATGAGCCTGGATCTCTTGGCACATGTAGAGCCCTGTAAGCTCCTTGTAAGATTTCCCGTGCTGATGCACCTTGAGCCAATCCGAGGAGTTCCCATTTAAAGACGACGACTTTCCACGGCCAAAAACGACGCCAGAAATGGTGGCGCCGGCCGAAGCGGTGGGGTACCTCTCCTTCTCGGAGATGAGGCCCGTCACAGAGCTGGCGACGAACTTTATGTTTTTCAGCCAGCTTCCCCTCTTCCTCCTCCCGGATTTGGAACTCTTTCCACTGTACCCCTGACGCGTTGAGCTGCTATTGCCTCCGTTTTTTTTATCTTCACCGAGATTAACGCGACGCATCAGCTCCTTAACAATGGGGGAGAAGCCAAGGAATCGCTCGAACTCGTCCATGGTGAGCTGCAACCCGGTCTGCAAATCGTTGAGCCGGCCGCAAGTTCCGTCCTTTCCGACCTCGCTCACCAAGAACTCCTTTCCAGTGTCCAAATTTTTTATCTTGCACGCCACAGCGACTGTTTCCGCGCTGTCTGCTTCTGCACCGCCACGCTCCTTATTGCTTCCGGCCTTCGCACCAAAGGCCCCGCTTTTCTTTCCCATGTGGCGGTTGAGCCATGGGGACGGCGGCGAGGAGAACGATCGGATAAGCCCCATTTCCACCGGCCCTCGGAAAGCCAAATGCGAATCGGAAAAGTATCGGGAAAGGGAGGCAGGTTTATGAGGCGACGGCGGCCGAGCCGGTGCAGAATGGGTAGATTTTGCGTTGGCGGCGGCGGAAGAAGGGGGTAGAGAAGGCGGGAATAGGTGGAAGGCGGGGTTGGGGTTGCGGCGGCTTTTGTAAGGGGCGAGGTCTTTTCTGCTTGTGAGGCCCATCCCCTGAAGTAGGCGGCGACGGCGTTCGGTAAGGGAGACAGGCTCAGCCATCCAGATGCCATAGTCGAAGCTGCCGGTATCGTCGTTATCTTCGTGAAAGTTGTCGTCGAAGTCGGCAACGCAGATGGAGAAGCGAGGCCCTTCTATGGCGGAGGCGAAGGAGATGCGGACGTCGCTGTCCTCCTCATCGCTATCAGAGCCCGAGGAGGGGTGATCGAGATCAAGGGAGACACCAGAGGGGACGCGGTCGAGCGATTCGAAGAAGCGGTCGTCGTCATCGCTGTCCTCCACTGCTTCATCGTTTTGTGCATCTTCGGCTATCGCTTCTTCCTCGGGTTTTTGGTATCTCTCGCTGCTGCGATCGAGCTCGGTGGCTTCGCCAGGCCTGCCCATGGCGGCCAGGGGTGAATTCCTCGATCGTCCTCCTCCTGGATCCGCTTTGCAGCGCGTATTGCAGGACCGGGAAGCGGTCTCCTCGGCTGTGTCATTTTTGGTTTCTTTGTTGAAGGTCCTTCTTTTGGACGTGGGGGGGACGAAGCTCCTCCGTGGCTATGACAGAGGATAATGCGGGGAGCCATGAAATGGTCTTCAGCTTCATCCAGAACTAGCAGGTCTTCTGCAACCGAAGGGTGAGGATTATAATTCGAAATATTCAAGTATAAAATAATTTTACTATGGGATATATATTATTTTACACAAGTTAATAAATTATTATTACACAACTCCCCTTGGCCTATTGGTTGAGAGCTTAGGCTTCCAACTAAGAGGTCCAAGATTCGAGTCCATGTGTATGCGTTGTGTGTGTGAATTTGCCTTAAATGGCCTAAATGTCCCAAAAAAAAATTATTATTAATGATAATTTTTAAAATATTTATAAATTAATAGTTATATAAATAAATATATATATATATATATATATATATATATATATATATATATATATATATATATATATATATATATATTGAACATTTAGATCAATTAAGATAAATTCAAGCACACATCATATATGTAAGACTCAAACTCAAGTCCTCTTAGTTGGGAGCTTAGCTCCCAACTAACAAATCAAAATGAGCTACATATAATTGTGCACACATTAATAAGGAGAGATTGTTGTGTTGAGTTTCTTAAAATCAATCAACCTTATCCAGTCGACTTGGTTAGAATAAGAAGGTGATATCGTGAAGTGCTAGGAGTGTCAATTTATGACATGACCCAACAATCTGATCTAAACCCGACCCAGAAAATCCTATTTCTAGTCAAATTGTATAATAAATGGGTCAAGGTTCAGATTTTATGTCAACACGTTTGAAAAATTAGGTCTGGTTCGGGTCAACTCGCTAACCCAAAAATGACTCGCCCGCATTTCTCATCGCACCATTAGCACTGGAAGACCCGTGCCCACACTGCATCGTGCAGCTCGTGCTGGCAGCAGAGCCCTACACGGGGTCCTGGTTGGGTACCCACGCTCTGCGCTAGTGGGCCATGCCCACCTATGGTGACTTTCGGGATGTCATACCACCCACACAATTTTCACGCTTCTTGAATGCAGTCTGCCACGGATTAATGGCCTTGAGGTTTTTTTCCATTTTCTCTAACTACAAACTTTCAAGCCATATATCAAAATTAATCGTGGTCGCGACACGGTTCAGTGTTGTGCACTGCATAATAATGATTACTATAATATATTGCATGCATATAGATAATTAGTAATGTAAATCAGTTTGTCCTCTGATGTTGAGTACCAACCCATACCCACCCACGAGGTCATGGGCGTACCCATACCCACCCATGTTGAGTACCAACCCATACCCACCCACGAGGCCATTGGACATGGGTGGGTACGTGGGTATGGGCGCCCAATGCAGGGCTCTGGCTGGCAGCCCTATGTGTCCCGCCTACTGCCAACATTGCGTCCTGCCCGCTCCTTTTCCCACACCGCATCCCGCCTATTGCCCACACCATATCCCCCCCCCCCCCCACAGCTCTCATTGTGCTCGCCTACTCTGCCGCCCACCCCCTACAACTCTCATCGCGCTCGCCTACTATGCGCTCACCTGGGTCAATTGTGTTAGGTCGGGTCAGCCTAGTTTTGAGCAAGTTGGGTCTTGCACTCGCTCGAGTCAACTTTATCGGGTTGAGTCAACCCAATTTTAGGGTTGGTAGAGTCCGGGTTCAGGTTTATGATTAATTTGTGTAATCAGGTTGAGTTCAGATTGTATCAATTGAGGGTGGTTCAGTTTCGGGTTGGACCCAAATCAGACATGAAAACTCATTTTTACACCCCCTATCAAGCACATTAGGGGTATCGGTTCTCTACAGGTTTATTTTAAGTGTTGCAACTAACCTACAAGTAATAATCTTGCTACATTAGGACTTGAACCCGAGTTGAGACCATGTTGGTCTTCAACCCAGCTAGTCGATCTCTTATATTGGATTGGCCGAGTCATTCTCAAAAGCTAGAACTTTTTAAATGGGTTTTATTAAGACTTTAGCATAACCAACATTTTTTTTTGTTTGCTACTCATTATATAAACGAGTTCCTTGAGTGCCATTTAAAAATTAGGCAAGTTCCTTGCTTATTCGTTGAGTTCCATGCTTACCCCTTGAATGGGCGAGTTTTCTATTCACGCTGAAGTAAGTGGGATGAGTTCTCTATTTATGCATGAGGAAGCTTAACAAATTTGTTGAGTGCATGAGAAATTATTACATGCGGTCACTGGACCGTTCGGAGACGATTCAGAATGCTCCACTTCATCTGGTACACAACACCGGTACACAACAAAATGATGATGTGGCGCATCCTGATTCACCTCCAGATAACATCTAGTAACCGCACGTAATAATTTTTCCAAGTGCACACATTAATGGGCGATTTCCCCAAGTCATTACTTTCATTTTTTTTAGTTTTTGTTTTACAATGGACTAGCCAAAATAGGAAGGAACGAAAAGTGGTTTAAAGGAAATTTTGCTTTATTTTTACTAGTGGTAAAGGATATATTTTGAGTACATTAACTTTTCTTAGGGATAAATATTCATCGATGCATTATGTAATCAGCCCTTTTTGGCTTTAGGGGCTGTTTGGTTGCCTGAAAAAGAAATGCAGTGTAAAGCAAATGCAAGTTAAAGTAAATGTACTGTATTCCGAATACTTTGTTACTATTTCGTTGTCTGTAAAATAAACGCAGGAGAACTGTTTTTCTTGTTTGGTTAGGTATATTCAGAATAAAGTAAAAGTGGTGTATTTGTAATAATTTATTTAGGCATTACAACTAGTGTATTTATAAAAATAGTGTATTTATAATAACTAGTATTATTTGATGTTATAAAATAAAACCAGTGTATTTATTTATTGCACTATCTTATTATAAATTTTTTTGAGATTATAAGATATAATATTTTGTTGTGTATTAATTTACCAATGTGCTGCAACAGACGTAAATATATTTGTGATAGACATAAATTTTAATTTTAATTTTGTGGAAGTTTAAATATTTTATTTTTCAAGTAATGTTTTTACAAAAAAGATTTCATTTAATTAAATTTTCACACTGATTTCTTTCTTTAATTTTCTGCTAAGCAAGTACTAAAAACATTTTTTTTCTAAAAATTATAAAGTTTTTTTACTATAATGTAGATACATTTTTTTTCATAGCAACTAATTATGATATTACACATCTTCAAGATACATCACTTCTTAGAGCCACAAAACTTTATCACATGTACATAAATTCTATAGAAAACTCCATAAAAGAGGGGATGATGCATGACCTTATTTTTTCAAACAAGCCCGATTTCAAATATTATGGTACAAAGAAATTATTTCGCCACATAAAACCTTTATAAAGCGAGGCATGCCACACAAAGCAGCACAAAATCTCTTTACTAGGGGCCCTAATTTTGCTTTGAGAACATCTAAGAGGAGTGCCTCCAATGATCATCATCATCATTAGCATTTGTCCATTATCATCATGAAAAGGATACAAAAAGATTTAATAACAATACCCAAAATAAATAGCCTAGAAAAAATACTTTTGGATCTTAAATTTTGTTTCTAAGAAGAATATGACATAAATCCAGCCAAACAACAAAAATGAGATTTTTTAAACCTCTTGTTCAGTTTCAAACTCCATGCCAGCAGGACATTGTTCTCCAGAATCATGTGCCATCTATGTTATCAAGCATAAAATTCAATCACGTGATAGGAAAAATACCATTAACAATGAACAAGGATAAGAAAAATCAGTTTCAAGTCAGTCTTACAGGCTGCATTTACATATATCAACAAAAATTCCACTCATACATCTGTATTTACATATATCAACAAAAATTCCACTCATAAATACAACCTAAGACTTCATATTATAACTCCAATAAAATTACACAACTATCACAACAAATTATAATAATTTTTAATGAAACAATCAATATCTACATGATCATTCCGAAGGCATGCCTAAACAAGCAGAACAGCAGAACTGCATAAATTCCAACATAACCTCCGCATGGACAACTTGCAATGTTAGAAATGAAGATGCTTGTCTTCATTCAGCTAAGACCTACAATCAAATTGAAATAAGAGAAGCATAGCAGAGTAGTTGAGAAAGTGAACTTTGAAACTAAAAGCTGTTGCAAATCTATTTTTCATGTCTTATGTTTTGATGATTGACAAACACTGTTTCTCTTGGACAGCTTGTTGCTTCTAACTTTTCAGGAATCGACGATCGGACAATAAAAAAGGAGCCAAGTTCAGGAATGCGTAGGTTTAGGGTTGATTCAGTCTGTACTTTTGTTTTTTACCTTTTGAGTCCACTTGTAATAGTCAAAGAGACTGATGCTTTGTAACCCTTCACACACACACTTGAGAGACTTAGAATTTCTGTTTTTACTCATATCGGCCAGGACGATTTCTTTGATCGGCCTGGACGATCAGCTTAAAATAGAAAGTCTAATTAAGGATTCTTAATTAAGGCAGCCGACGTTAACAGATCGTCCTGGACGATACGTGTATCGGCCAGGACGATAAGCTCAAAACAGAAAGAAGTAGCCGCCATAGACAAGTATGGTATACTGTATCTTTAAATTATCGGCCCGGACGATCCTCGGATCGGCCTGGACGATATTCACAAATTATGCCATAATTGTTCAGGAAATCAAGGGAATAATTAAGGATGATTGATACGATCAGATCGTCCTGGACGATCGCACGATCGGCCAGGCCGATCTAGTCAAAAACCTTAAGTTACTTCAGGACGATCAATATCAGCCAGCCCGTATCCAGGGCTATTATCAGGATGATTTTCCTCTGATTTGAACTGATCGGCCAGGACGATCGTGAGATCGGCCTGGACGATCAAGCTAATTTTCAATCGTCCAGTTTTTCATCCAGGGCTATGCTCTGGCCGATCTTCATTGATTTGTACTGATCGGCCAGGCCGATGTCCATATCGGCCTGGACGATATTGTCGGCAACTTGCAATTAATGAGCTCTTTTGAAGCTCTTCTATTTAAGAGCTCTTGTTCAACGTTTTTAAAAACCTTTGGCTGCTGCCTTGACCTGAGAAGACCTTGAGGAGAGAAAGAGAGAGAGAGGAGAGAGAGAGGATCTTGTGAGGGGGAGCTTGTGAGGGGTTTCACAAGGGTTGCTTCAAGGATCTCTCTGTGTCGTCTTCGTCTAGAGTTTCTCGTCCGTTGAAGGGTCGGTAGAGGTAAGGAGTTTTGCTTTTGGTTCTAGTTCTCTGCCAGCTTCAGGAGGAAGCAAAAGGAGATAGGCTCTCTGCCTTGTCGGGGTGGCAAAAAAGAGGTTCTTGTGAGGGTTTCTCCACCTAGCCGTGGGGGCTAAAGGAGAGTCACTTTTTGTAGTGCAATACTTGGAGGGTGCCTCCAAGGAGTGGACGTAGGTCGAGTCGACCGAACCACTATAAATTTCTATGTTCTTTTTCTTGCTTCCGCACTTTTAAATTCCGCACTTTTTTGTGGTGTGATTTGGTTTATGTGATTTTATTTCTTTGTTTAAAAAGAAGTTTTTAAAATACCAATTCACCCCCCCTCTTGGTTAGTTTGGGACTAAGTTCATAGGGCTTAACATCCCCATCGAACTTTCAAAAGCAACTTGTGAAAAAAGCCGACTTATGTATTTGCTAAGGTCTTGTACTCTACCATAGCTCATAGGAGTTTGAACTGTGAAACTAAAAGCAACTGGTTTAGGCTTCGTTTGGTACAGCTTTAGTGCTGTTTTTTAAAATGACTTTTTAGTATAAAATTTTCTAATTTAAAATATTTTTGTACTAAAAAGCTTTTTTAGAAAGCAACAAAAAAAGTTCCTAAACGAAGCCTTAGTTTTCAGATTTTTGTAAAGTGAATTACTGAAACTAGAAGCTACCGAATACTGGAAGTAAGACAATATTACAGTATAATTTTACCTCATATAAGATTTTCTGGACAAATTTAGTAATTTACTTTCCCTTGTTTGTCTTTTTCTAAGATGAACATCACGTTTTAATTTCTAAATTATGCTCTCGGTTTCTCTATCACAGTAGCATTCTGGAGAAAAAATTATACTTAATTGCTTGGAAGCAAACGACTAAACCAAAAATTTTTAGAGGTTTGGGTATTCCATCTCTGGATTCCCTTTATCATGGGGTTAGCTGCTCTTTTATTTACCTCTTTTTTAAATTCCATTCCTTATGGAGTTCATGGTTCCAGGCTAAATATGTTTCCCCTTGGAAACATCCTACTTCTAACGCCTCTAAAAGCTGGAAAATGATTTGTGATTGTGCTGATAGTATTAAAGGATGTTTTTTCTCTTTTGGTGTCACCTGATTGTAATTTCTCTTTTATTTGGGACCCTTGGCTCAATTATATTGCTGTTAACTCTCTTGTGACTGACATAAGTTTGATCCCTCAGAATTCTGCGAAAGATTTCATTTCTAATAACCAATGGTCACTCCAGAGGCTATCATGTCTACCTTAGCTACTGCTATCTCAGCAGTTCCTATTTCTGCTGATTCGAACATTCTTTGAAAAGGGTCTCTTCTTGATGTCTTCAAAAATTTTATTTCTCAATTTTATGATCATTTGGAGAAGGTTCATTGGTTTAAATACATTTGGTTTAAAAAGTATTCTCTTAGGTATGCTTGCTATACTTGGATGGTGATTACTGGCAAATTAAAAACAGCTGATTTGCTTATTAAAAGGGGTATCTAGTTTAACCCGATTTGTTCTTTTTGCAATAATTTCCCTGAATGCCACAACAATTTGTTCTTTGAATGTGAGTTTTCACATACTGTTCTTATGGCAACTCTTCCTATGCTTAGACAATTTTACCTTGGACCCAACTTGGCCCAGGTCTTTGATTTCATTCACAACATTAAGCCGTTTAATGTGGGGGAAAAGAACTTCAGTTTACTTACAGTTAGCTGCATCATTTATCATCTCTGAATGGAGAGAAACAATCGTCGTTTCTCTAATACTTGGGCGAATCCAAACTCTATTAGCCATGCGGTTAACTATGTTTTTACTTGCAAAATCAAAACCTGTAAAGCTTGTGACTCAATTGTGCAACGATTCGGCAATCCTTTTTTTTTGGGTAATTTTTGAATGGAAGCTGGAGCTATTTTTTTGGGCAGTTTTTCCGATGATGATGAGCTTGGCAGATCGTTCCATTCCTTTGGTGGATGGTCCTGGTGGCAACCATCAATTTTTGCGGAATGGTTTTAATTTTGCGATGATAGGGCTCTTTGATGGCCACTGTTCCTTTCTGTATCCTCGGGTTGATTGCTTTGACCTTTTGGCAACCAAAGTTGCATCTGCTTTTTGGGCTACATTTCTGAATCTTTGATGATCGTCAATCTTGCCAGTTGCCTGAGTCGGATTTTATTTATGTTTATTTCTTCTCTGCCTTCTGGCATTTTGTTGGTTTTTCTTTTTCTTTCCTTTGCCAACATTTTGCTCTTTGGTTGGCTATAATTTTTCCTTTTTGCTGTTCTTTTTTAGCAGATTTTACTTATAATATTTCTTTATCAATAGATTGGGCTTATTGCCCTAAAATTTCCAAAAAAAAAAAAAACATGATTTGGTTGTACAACAATGTCTTCCACAGGGATAACAACAGGTATGCTCCAAAATTTCAAAAAAAAAAAAATTCAAAACATTTCCCTAAAATTTCTTTGTAGAACTGCCCTAAGATGCTTTCAAAAATAGAAACAAAAAGAGACATAACATTCATCTGTTTGTAGGTAATATACATGCGAAAAAAACAGGTAAAAAAATAAATAGGTAAAAATACAAATGTCTTCAGTTTACAAGCTGGACCTGGTTCTCTTGTGTTTTCTTAAGATCCATTATCTTAAATAAAAATAGGTTAAAAAAACAAATTGCAGCCACTAGACGTTAGAAGATATCTTCATAAACAAAAATACCCAAATCTCTATTTATTTTACCTGAGCTTTAAGTGGCTTTAACTTCTGCGAGTGTATATCCGGAAACTTGTGTAAATGTTCATCAGCGTGGCTTTCAACTTCGGCCAATAACCGATCCCTTTCTAGCTGAAATATTTTAATAAGTTTGAGCTTAGTTTTAAAAAGAAAAGAGAACACATAGATTCCAAGACCAAATAAGACCATATTTCAATAATTAACCTGAACAGATCTTTTTTCATCCTCAAGTTCCATAAGTTTCTTTCCAAAATGCTACTTGAGAGCAATTGTTTCAAATCCATAGCTAGAAACTAACAGCAATCGTAACCAGTGATCTCTTATGATTTTCTACATCAAAAAAAAAAACATGCAAAATAGGTTGGAATGCATTTCTTTTCATCATGCACTAAACCAAAGTCATAAAATGATTTGGTGATCTAATTACCACAACACACAAACAATAACAGACAAAGCAAAAATGCTCAAAGTGCCCAGCTGTCACGACCCGACCCGAAACGAGACGGATCCCGTTCGCACCGGGCCGCGACGGAAAAGCTAACCAGGATCTAGCTTTAAAATTTGGTTCGGAACTGAATCTTCCAAACATTTAACTCAAAATAGACAAACACAGAGCTACTAAAAACATCAAATGCAGCGGAATAAAAGATCTATATGTTTTTCATTCTTTTCCTCAAAACAATCATCTACAAATACAGTACATGGCTTTTAGACAGAAAGAAAGACAGAACATAAAAGCCATGACTGTACACAAAATCAAAAGGTACAAAACACTACCTATACTGATCAGACTCTGAACTAATCCTGGACTTCCTTCCCTTTTCCAGAACCTGAAAACCACCAGAAAGCAAGGGTGAGCTCAACAGCTCAGCAAAGCAACAAACCTCCAATCAAAATTCTCAGAATCTCAAAACCAACACATCAGACAAATCCGCACAGAAATTAGAACGGAATCGGACAGATATCAAATCAAACAGAACTGTACGGAAACAGAAGTCGTATCAAATCAGAAACAGAACATATCAGACATATCAGATCAACAGAATCAGAATCGTACAGAAATCAGAAGTTCAGATCATATCGGAACAGAATAAATCGTATCAGAATCATATCAGAATCGGATATCAGATATTATTTAATTCATAGCTAAATTCCCTGACACTGACTGAATCTCATAGGATCCAGGCCCCTTATGCCTCCCTTTGTGCTCATGGCACAAGAACAGATGTGATTATAGCACTAGAATACATATATAGTGCTTATAGCACCTAAACAGATTTCCTCAGATCCGGAACAGAACATATATCATATTTCATATTGAGCTCATTTCAGAATTTCCCAGACACTAACTGAATCTCATAGGATCCAAGCCCCTTATAACTCCCTTTTTATAGCA
The DNA here is from genome assembly GCA_016618105.1 of Dendrobium huoshanense. Classification (NCBI taxonomy): domain Eukaryota; kingdom Viridiplantae; phylum Streptophyta; class Magnoliopsida; order Asparagales; family Orchidaceae; genus Dendrobium; species Dendrobium huoshanense. The sequence continues at coordinate 23,724,329 of CM028353.1, read as the reverse complement.
TATACAGATAGCATATCAATTCAGAGAAAATCCGGATAAATCAGAAATTACCCAAAAATCGGGCAGCACAACGGCAGTATACAGAATTTACACAATTTTCCTGAAAATAACAATTTACTAAATTTGCACAGAATATAGATATCAACATTTCAGAACATTTATTCTACTGCACAGAGAATTTCCAAGTTCACAGAAAAATCCAGTCGACTAAAAACAGTCGAATCAAAAATACCCGGACAAAAATCTTCATAAAATAACCAAAATGTGCACACTCGGCACTTCAACAAAATACAGAAAGTTACACGGTAAAAACTAAACCAGTCGGAAATTACGGACGAAAATCACGAACAAAAATCAATTCCGGACGGATAATACCGCCAAAAGCGACGGTTCTGAAAATTGAGAAAGTCGGATTGTGCCTTACCTTGCGTACAACAATATCTTCAACTGTCACAACGGACGAAAACAGACCGGCGTCGCCTGAAACTCCACTTTTTCCTTCGTTTTTCTCTCTCCTCAGTTTTTTCTCTCTCTTCAAAATATCTCATTTCTATATATATCCAGACTGATCGTCCTGGACGATCGAGCTTCGTCCTGGACGATCTCAGCTCTGGAGAACTTCGTCCAGACGAGATTTAATTATCGTCCCTGGCGACGGGTTCTTTGGAAAATTTTCGTCCAGACGATCCTGATTTCGTCCAGACGAACCATACAGACAGAACAGTTTTCCTTGAACAACCTGTACCGATCGTCCCGGACGATCCAACTTCGTCCTGGACAAACCTGGAGCAAAACTGATATTACAATCTCCCCAACTAAAAAAAAATGTCGTCCTCGACATTATCCAATCCAAACTCAGTCAAAACAAGTACGGGTACAACTATCTCATGTCAGACTCCTTCTCCCAAGTGGCTTCCCGTGCAGTATGGTGCTTCCACTGCACTTTAACCATCGGAATCTGTTTACTTCTTAACTTTCGGACGTCGTATTCCAAAATCAACTCTGGCTCTTCCTTGTACGCCAGATTCTCCTGAATCTCAACCTCATCAGTAGATACCTTCTTCCCAGAGTCGGATACCCACTTCCTCAGAGTGGATACGTGAAACACGTTATGCACGCCAGGCATCGAATCAGAAAGCAATAATCTGTAAGCAGCTTTTCCAATCCTTTCCAGGATTTCAAAAGGTCCAACATACCTCGGACTAAGCTTGCTTACCTGACCAAATCTGCTCACACCCTTCATCGGGCTGACTTTGACATATACAAAGTCACCAACCTGAAACTCTATAAATCTGTGCTTCTGATTGTAATACTTCTGCTGACGGTCTTGACCCGCTTTCAACTTTTCTTTAATCAAATTGATCTTCTGAGCAGTTTCATCAGCAAAAGTGGCCCCCAAAACCTGTCTATCTCCAACCTCCGTCAGAGTCAAAGGAGTACGGCACTTCCTGCCATACAGAGCCTCGTACGGTGCCATACCGATACTGGACTGAAAACTGTTGTTATAAGCAAACTCAATCAGCGGAATATGATCCTCCCAGCTTCCGCTAAAATCCAGAACACAAAGTCTCAACAGATCTTCCAGCACCTGAATAGTCCTCTCAGACTGTCCATCTGTCTGAGGATGGAAGGTTGTACTAAAATGCAGTTTCGTACCCAAGCCTTGCTGAATGCCTTTCCAAAGTCTGGAAGTAAAACGTCCATCTCAATCAGATACGATCACACGAGGTACACCGTGCAATCTGACTATCTCCTTCACATATATCTGTACCAAGCGATCAACTGAATCCATCTGTCTGATCGGAAGAAAATGGGCGGACTTCGTCAATCGATCTACAATCACCCAAATGGCGTCGTGCCCTTGTCTAGATCGAGGAAAACCCATCGCAAAGTCCATCGTTACCTCCTCCCATTTCCACTCAGGAATAGGCAACGACTGCAACAATCCACCGGGTCGCTGATGCTCTGCCTTTACCAACTGACAGGCTTCGCATCTCGACACCAACTCAACTACGCCCTTTTTCATTCCAGGCCACCAGAACAAAAGTTTCATATCAGCGTACATCTTACCACTGCCTGGATGTACAGTGTAGCCTAAATGATGAGATTCGTACAGAATCTCCTGCCTCAAATCTCCAAACACAGGTACCCACAACCTGTTCTTATAGAAAATAGCACCAGAATAAGAAATTTGAAGTTCAGGAGTCTTACCAGATCCAATCTGTGCAATCAACTTCGAATAATCAGAATCTGACTTCTGGGCTTCCTGAATCCTTATCTCCAAAGAAGACTGAATGCTCATCTGAGCCAACTCCAAACCACTGGAGGAAATCACCTCCAACTGCAATCGCTCCATATCATGAATCAGGAAATTATCAAAAGTAAGCTGAATACCTGATAATCCAGAAGACTTCCTGCTCAAAGCATCTGCTACCACATTCGCCTTTCCAGGCTGGTACTGAATAGTCAAATCATAGTCCTTGATCAACTCGAGCCATCTTCTCTGCCTCAAATTCAGATCCTTCTGAGTAAAAATGTACTTCAGGCTCTTATGATCAATAAAGATCTCACATCTGACGCCATACAGATAATGACGCCAAATCTTCAAAGCAAACACAACAGCAGCTAACTCCAAATCATGTGTCGGGTAATTCTTCTCATGTGGTTTTAACTGTCTAGATGCATAAGTAATTACCTGACCATGCTGCATCAGGACACATCCCAGTCCTTTCAGTGAAGCATCACTGAACACTTGAAATCCTTTCGTATCTGACAGAAGTGCTAGTACTGGAGCTGAAGTCAGACAATCCTTCAATCTCTAAAAACTAGCTTCACACTCCGGTGTCCAAACAAAAGGAACAGACTTCTGTGTCAGTCTCGTAAGAGGCGTCAAAATCTGTGAAAATCATTTCACAAATTTCCTGTAATACCCGGCCATGCCCAAGAAACTACGTACCTCAAATACCGTAGTCGGCCTTGGCCAATCAGCAACTGCCTGAATCTTCTGGAGATCTACAGAGATGCCTTCTCCGCTAATCACATGCCCCAGAAAAGAAATGCTCTTCAACCAGAATTCACACTTGAAGAACTTGGCATATAGCTGATGTCTCCTCAAAGTCTCCAACACAATCCTCAAATATCTGGCATGATCATCCTCAGATGCAGAATATACCAGAATATCGTCAATGAAGACGATCACAAACTGATCCAAATACTCCCTGAATACTCGGTTCATCAGATCCATGAATATAGCAGGCGCATTGGTTACCCCAAAAGGCATAACCAAAAACTCATAGTGCCTGTACCGAGTATTGAAAGCTGTCTTTACCACATCAGCTTCCTTCACCTTCACCTGATAGTATCCGGATCGCAAATCAATCTTCAAAAATACTGAAGATCCGGAAAGCTGATCAAACAAGTCGTCAATCCGAGGCAAATGATACTTGTTCTTGATCGTGACCTTGTTCAAATCTCTGTAATCAATACACATACGAAGTGTACCGTCCTTCTTCTTCACAAACAAAACAGGTGCTCCCCAGGGCGAAACACTAGGACGTACAAAACCTCTGTCAACCAACTCCTGAAGCTGAACTTTCAACTCAGAAAGTTCTTTCGGTGCCATCCTGTACGGAGCTTTTGATATCGGAGCGGTACCCGGAAAAATATCGATAGAGAACTCCACATCTCTATCCGAAGGTAAACCAACCAACTCCTCAGGAAAAATATCAACAAACTCCCGTACCACAGGGATCTCAGAAACAGAACCAACCTCTAGGTTCAGATCCCGCACCGAAGCCAAAAATACAGGACATCCTTTCTTCCACATCCTGCTCACCTCCAACACAGAAACCAGACTGGAGAGAACACCTCGTAATCCCTGAAATATAACTCTCTCTCCAGCCATAAGCAAACTCACTTGCTTCTTTAGACAGTCTATCTGGGCCTCATACTGACTCAGCCAATCCATTCCCATAATCACATCATACGATGAAATCGGCAACCGAATCAAACTTGATTTCCACTTCTTGCCAGAAATCTCAATCTCACACAAACAAAACTGCCGAGCAATCAAAGGATTCCCAGCCGGTAAAATCACAGACAAATAAACCGGAAACAAAAATGAGTCCAAACGTAAAGCCTCAAAACAACGCTCGGACAGAAAAGAGTGACTCGCTCCAGAGTCAAACAAAACACAACAGGGCTGATCAGAAATGTAAATTATACCTGTCACAACATCGGGAGAATCTCGAGCCTCCTGCTGACTCAAGCTGTAGACTCAGGGCTGAACTGGAAAGGAGCTAAAGCAACAGAACTACTCTGCTCCCTCTGAACCGTAGGTGGTCTCCATGGTCCAGAACTAGATCCACTACCTCTGCCAGTGAATCCCTCAGGGCGTGGAGGAACAGTCCTCGGTCTTCCTGCTACTGAACCGGCAGGTCTGACAAAGCCCTCAGATCGAAACTCAGAACGCTGATCAAATCCCATCTGTGGACACTCTGCAATCCGATGTCTTGACTGACCACATCGGAAGCACAGACCAGCCATCCTGTAGCACTGGCCAAAGTGTCGTCGTCCACAGTTCTGGCACACAGGTGCCGTACTGACTGATCCAGAACTCGTCGTACTGGTAGCAGTACCAGACGACCCTCCGCTCCTCCTGGAGTCTCCAGATCCTGAGCCAGAAACAAATCTCCTCTTTCCAGAGGAACCACTGCCTGAAGCCTCACCTCCAAATCTCTTCCTACTCGCAGTCCACCGCTGCTGAGTAGCCATCAGGTCATTCTCTATCAGTCGAGCTCGCTCCACAAGCTCAGTGAAGTCGATGATCTGAAACGGTATTAGGGGCTGCCTCAAAGTATCTCGTAATCCCCTCAGAAATCTATAACACCTCTCAGCAGAAGTGCTAACCAGCTGCGGAGCGTACCTGGCTAATGCAGTAAACTCAGCTTCATACTGCATCACCGTCTTGCTCCCCTGAACAAGCCTCAGAAAAGTCTCCTGCATCTGCTGTCGTGCAGAAGGGGGAACGAACCAATCTCGGAACACCTCAGTGAACTCTTCCCAAGTGATCAAAGAGTTCAGTCTGCCCTGAAATCTGGCCGCCTGCTGGCCTTCCCACCAGTGCTCAGCCTCTCCGTCCAAAGAAAAACAGCCAATGGAACCTTCCTATCTGACGGACACTGCATTCCGTCAAAAGTCTTCTCCAATCTCCTCAGCCACTCCTCGGCAGCTCTGGGCTCAACAACGCCTTCAAATCTCGGAGGTTTCAACCTCAAAAACAACTGTAAATGTCTATCAAGGTCATCAGATCTGACAGTAGAAGCTCTGCTCTGAGTCTCACTCATCATCTGAGCAACAAGCGTAGCAAACTGTGAAAGCGTGTCAGCACCGACCACTGGGGCTGTACTCCCCACTGGTGCTGCCTGATCGGCACTCTGACCGTCTGTCATGTCTGGGTCTGGCTGATCCATACAGAAAATCCAGAAAAATCCGGAAAACTATCACAAAAACAACACAATAAAAAGCCGAACAAACCAAAACTACCCCAAACAGACTCACTACAGATCACTTCCTATAGCTCTGTTTCACACAAATCCCAAATTCCAAAACCATTGCTCTGATACCAAAAAGTTTGTCACGACCCGACCCGAAACGAGACGGATCCCGTTCGCACCAGGCCGCGACGGAAAAGCTAACCAGGATCTAGCTTTGGAATTTGGTTCGGAACTGAATCTTCCAAACATTTAACTCAAAACAGACAAACACAGAGCTACTAAAAACATCAAATGCAGCGGAACAAAAGATCTATATGTTTTCATTCTTTTCCTCAAAACAATCATCTACAAATACAGTACATGACTTTTAGACAGAAAGAAAGACAGAACAGAAAAGCCATGACTGTACAAAAAATTAAAAGGTACAAAATACTACCTATACTGATCAGACTCTGAACTAATCCTGGACTTCCTTCCCTTTCCCAGAACCTGAAAACCACCAGAAAGCAAGGGTGAGCTCAACAGCTCAGCAAAGCAACAAACCTCCAATCAAAATTCTCAGAATCTCAAAACCAACACATCAGACAAATCCGCACAGAAATTAGAACGGAATCAGACAGATATCAAATCAAACAGAACTTTACGGAAACAGAAGTTGTATCAAATCAGAAACAGAACAGATCAGACATATCAGATCAACAGAATCAGAATTGTACAGAAATCAGAAGTTCAGATCATATCGGAACAGAATAAATCGTATAAGAATCATATCAGAATCGTATATCAGATATTATTTAATTCATAGCTAAATTCCCTAACACTAACTGAATCTCATAGGATCCAGGCCCCTTATGCCTCCCTTTGTGCTCATGGTACCAGAACAGATGTACTTATAGCACCAGAATACATATATAGTGCTTATAGCACCTAAACAGATTTCCTCGGATCCGGAACAGAACATATATCATATTTCATATTGAGCTCATTTCAGAATTTCTCAGACACTAACTGAATCTCATAGGATCCAGGCCCCTTATAACTCCCTTTTTATAGCATATACAGATAGCATATCAATTCAGAGAAAATCCAGATAAATCAGAAATTACCCAAAAATCGGGCAGCACAACGATAGTATACAGAATTTACACAATTTTCCTGAAAATAATAATTTACCAAATTTGCACAGAATATAGATATCAACATTTCAGAACATTTATTCTACTGCACAGAGAATTTCCAAGTTCACAGAAAAATCCAGTCGACTAAAAACACAGTCGAATCAAAAATACCCGGACAAAAATCTTCAGAAAATAACCAAAATGTGCACACTCGGCACTTCAACAAAATACAGAAAGTTACACGGTAAAAACTAAACCAGTCGGAAATTACGGACGAAAATCACGAACAAAAATCAATTCCGGACGGATAATACCGCCAAAAGCGACGGTTTTGAAAATTGAGAAAGTCGGATTCTGCCTTACCTTGCGTACAACAATATCTTCAACTGTCACAACGGACGAAAACAGACCGGCGTCGCCCGAAAATCCACTTTTCCACTCCTTCATTTTTCTCTCTCCTCAGCTTTTTCTCTCTCTTCAAAATATCTCATTTCTATATATATCCAGACTGATCGTCCTGGACGATCGAGCTTCGTCCTGGACGATCTCAGCTCTGAAGAACTTCGTCCAGACGAGATTTAATTATCGTCCCCGGCGACGGGTTCTCTGGAAAATTTTCGTCCAGACGATCCTGATTTCGTCCAGACGAACCATACAGACAGAACAGTTTTCCTTGAACAACCTGTACCGATCGTCCCGGACGATCCAACTTCGTCCTTGACGAACCTGGAGCAAAACTGATATTACACCAGCATTGAGGAAGAAAGCCCCTGATATACTTACTTAGGGGGAGTCGGAGGTCTTGGCGAGAACTGTTTCTGCTTATTCAAGGCGGCCCTACATCACAAGCCAGCGAGGAGACTCCGACATCACGATGAGGATGCCAGCGAAGATTAGGATTGGAGGAATGGCCCCGACAATGAACATCACGCGCTAGCTGATATGTTCCGACAGACCAGAGAAAGAGAAGTTGGAGATGAAGTTGGAGAGGACACCCAAGTTGATGAATATTTCGGGGAAGGTGGCGAGGAAACTGCGGGATGAACGCCGAGAGAAAAAAAACTTGCGAGGAAACCACGAGGATTTCTCTGGTAAGAGAAATCTTCTCTGCCTCGACACAAACTACGCCTTCCTAATGGAGAGGGAAGAGCTAAACGCCGGCAGCGTCCCCGGCGCAGAGAGGATTTCTAACCCGCTCAATTTGAGCGGGCTTCGAAGTCGCACGAAAGGGCTTTAGTAATACACGGCTGATGCATCGGATGAATTCCTTACTTTCCGCTCAAAACTAACCAAACAACGTAATTTACGAAATGCGCGTAAATACATTACTTTACCCTCCTAATTCTGAATACCAAACAACCCATTAGTGTGTTTGCATTTGATATGCTCTAAGGCTGAATTGCTTCTTAATTATATAGGATCCTTCCCACTTGACCTAAGCTTTCTTAGCACTGATTGATGAGCTATTGTGTTTACCTTCCTTAGCATCAAGTTGCTAGGTTGAAAGACCTTATCCACGGTTGTGTCATTTTTGGCTTTTTTTGTTGAAGGTTCCTCTGGTCCATTGCACGAGATCTGCTAGTTCTTGAAGAACTCCTCATAATATCCTCCCTGGTCTCCATGGAAGAGAGAGGATTAGAATTCGTAATAGGTCAAATTTTTGGAAGCAACATGTTTGACATAGTTTTTAGGAGAAGAAGCGAATTTAACGGTGCATTGAACTCCACTTGCATGCATTTTCGCACATTTAAGTAATGATTTCTTATGTGTTAGCAATGATTTGTTAGATTTATATGTAGCTATTTATTGGCAATGATTTGTGAGTCTTATAAAAAAATTTTGTAATGTTACTCAATTGTTATATTTTTATTCTTCTTTCATATTTAATATGCTATAAGAAAGATAGGTTGAAAAATGAGAATATTTTATTGTTTTAAGTTGTTTTTATTTTATTTTATTATGTTTATTGTTAAAGTTAATTTTCTTATTATAGTTATTATTATTAGCTACCATCATGTGATGAATTATTATTATCGATATTCATCGTTTCATATTCTTCAACTTTATCTCTTACACCACGAGAATTTTTCTCTGTGTATTGCTCATTTTGTGAATTACGCTGCATGTAAGGCACAGAGGGGTTGATATCTTGTAACTGAGTATAGTTAGTTGTCTCGCAAGATGGATGTTCACCGACACTAGGTCTAGGTCGTGATGGAAATTGTTGCGTCAATAAAGTTGTTTGTTCACATTAACTAAGGCGGCAATGTAAATCATCTTCAATATTTCTCGGACTGTCTCTTGCACTGGCCATAAAGGCATCAGATGTTGGAGTGGGCCTATTACATAAAATTTAAATGAGGCGGATGGACAGGTTCATTCAAAGAATTACCAAACTCATTGGTTGAAACTCACATGTAAGCTTGAGCTCAACTTGCTCAACCTCCACATATACGCAACAATATGTGTTCTAGCATGCATCAACATGTACTCACAAAACCTCATCATTAATGACATAGGTCGCACAAAATCCCCCGTTATCACGAAGACGACAAGTGAGGTTAATTGTGTTTGTTGTTGAATTTATCCTTTGTGCACGCATAGTTCTTAGTTTTAACATTTCAAGGGAAATATTGACATCGATAATGAGCGGTCTATTTTGTCCGCCAATATATGTTAGTATGAACTCGCCCGAAATATGTAACTCTCCATCGAAACATGGCATCAATCGATACATACTATCAAGATAAAACAAATTATGTAAATATATCATCAATCGAGACATACTATCAATATTATTGTTACTAATTGTATATCAAAGAAAACATATGCATATTTCAAGCTTAGCGAGTCTCACATTAACTAACCATTACCAATCCATGAGTAAGATATACATATTAATTCTTTAATATGTTTGTGGTATGTATTAGAGTAATCTAAGCCCTTGTAAGAATTGAGTAGGTTAAGGTTTTGTACGGATTAAGCTGTTTAATGTCATGTAGGAATTAGTCTCATATAGTGCTAGAAGTAGGGATATGCGTATTTAAAGATATTTTAAGGAATGAGTAGTTTAATGCTTTATAATGATCACGTCATTTTTAAGGTCTTCTACTAACTAGCACTTTAATGTCTATCATAAGGATGTGACAATCATCTATTAGGACTGCTTTGTCTTGTAGTGTATTTGGAAGGTTTAATGGGATTAAAATTGTTAAAAAATCTATAATATTATACATTTTTTGTTGAACAAAAGACAAAAATATATATATATATATATATATATATATACATATATATATATATATATATATACATATATATATATATATATATACATATATATATATATATATATATATATATATACATATATATATATATATATATATACATATATATATATATATATATACATATATATATATATATATACAGATATATATATATATATATACATATATATATATATATATATATATATATATATGTATATATATATATATATATATATGTATATATATATATATATATATATGTATATATATATATATATATATATGTATATATATATATATATATATATGTATATATATATATATATATTAAATTATTAAATATCAAAGTTATTTTGACCCTTAAAAAATATTGGAAATGTAATAAATATTTTTGATACGAGACTCAAATAAATTGAATCTCCTGATCTTACGTTTCGTTTGGGACATCTTTCGTATGGCATCTTCAAGCAGCTTTTTGGTACCAATTTAAATTTTAATACTAAAAGCTGCTTTAAAAAACAGTAAAAAAGCCGTCCCAAATTAAGTCTTAATCAAATCATACAGGCTAATACAACATATAAAATTGATACCGATAATATCGATATTCAAATCTAATACAACAAACTGATCTAAATCACTCTATACTACAGCGAACATAAATATTTGATTGAAGCTAAATCATGTAAATCTTATTATTTCGATAAATTATCAATTTTCTCATTTTCATTTATGATTATTTTATAAACATAATTTTTTATCCATATGATGTTTGTATATTTTTGTCTTATCTCATTTTAGTAGTTTAGTAGGTGCAACCATTAATTAAATATTTGGTTAAGGGGTTATTTTCTCAACCAAAATTATTTCCTTGCTTACACATACCAAACTCTACACTAATATGATTGGTCGACTTTCCAAGAGGCAGCTTACACGCTATCATAAATTAAATAATTATAATATAATATGATATACTGTATATTTTTAGTATTTTTTGAAAATATTTTGTAGACAAATATGTTAATTGTTTTTAGTATTATAATGATAAGTTAAAAACATACAATATATATAATAAGGATAATTTTTTTTTTGTGTAATTTAAAAATATATATCTATTTGTTAAAATAATGTCCAAATATTAATATTTATAATAATACAAGTGGAATTATAATTAAATAGCTTAAAAATTATTATCTATTTTTATTGCAATAAGTTTTAATGATAAAATTGTAGTATGAAAAAATATATTAATTTACTATTTTATTAATATTAATCATACAGTACGAATACCACATCGTATTGGACGAACTGTTATAATTAGAAACCTTGTAGTTTATTAAATTAAGTAAAATTTTGAAATTGAAAAGCTATTATATTCGTACAATAAAACCTAATTATATTGTATGATATTTAAAATATTGCCTAATTTAATCCTATGATTAATCAATCAAATCAGCTTAATTTTGATATTTTGATCATATTGTTTGAATTTGATCACACTGTATGATAAAAAGTGATGATTTTGGCCATCCCATGATTCATCCTAGACGAATTACATTTCGGTTGAACTAATTGTACTGTACGATTGTCCATTCATACTAATGTTCGTACTGGTGATCATATAATACTAACATGTCAAATTCTACACATCATATTGGATGATCTTACGATCGTACTGTACGATATTTTTGATAGCTAAATTAAATTTATAGAGTTTTTTGAAGCCCTCTATTTAAGCTTTCTCATAAGACTTTATAAGTCTTTGGCATACATTGAGTATTCATTCTTTTGTAGAAAACATGAAGATATATCCTCGAAAGAGAGAGAGGAAAGGGTGGACTTTGAAAGGGAAAAGATCCTTGTGGGTTTCAAGGGAGTGTGTAGGGGGTTTCACACATTTTCTCTAACAAGCTTGCATCTTAGTATAATCATATTCAAGGTTTATCTTGAGAGAAGTTTTGGGAAGAATATGATCTCTTTGGTGTCAAAAGACCAGGCTACTCCGCTGCACCGGAGAAAGTGAAAGTGATTCCAGGTTCCTTGCCTTACTAGGAGGGTGAAAAGGAGTCTAGGTTCACTATCTCAATATGGGAAGGTTAAAAAGAGTCAAGGTTCTCTGCGTGTGAAAGGAGTACAATCCTCTACCATATCAGGTTGGTGGAAGAGAGTTTGTAAGGGCTTCTACACCTAGTGGTGGGGGTTAAATGAGAGACACTAAGAGTTTTGATGTAATACTTGGAGAAGAGGATTCCGGGGAGTGAACGTAAGTCATGTTTTGACCGAACCATTATAAATCTGGTGTGCTCATTCTAATTTTTACTTTATGCACTTTATTTTTATGTATTATATTATTGGATATAACTGCTTGGCTAAAAATCTATGATTGATATTATGTTATATTGATTATACTATCATTACAATCTTTATAACTTTTGATAAGTGTACTAGCTTCCGTATTAAGTGATAGTACTACTTCCAGATTAATGTACATTGGGACAATTCCTTAAGGTCTAACAACCTCCTCGAACTTTCACTTAGGATGTGATTTATTTCATTTAAATGCTTAGGATAACTTTGCAAGAGAGTTTAGATTTTTATTTTTATATTTCTGTAACTTATTCAAAGTATTGAGTTGAGAAAGTATATTTGAGTTGGGATACATGTATCAAAGTTAGATTCCAAGTAGGAAAGGATACCCCTTAGGGGGTTAGTCCTTTTCAATTTGGAAACTCAAATTTAGATCATTTCAATACCTAAAGGGGAAAATAATAGCCTCTCCCTTGGGGGGGGGGAGGGGGTTTCTTTTCTATTTAGGTATCAATGTACGATGAATCCAAAGAGCTTGAAGAGGAGAAGACTGAGACATTGAAGACAGAGTATCTCACTCAAAGTCACTTACATCTGTCTTAGGATTAGAATTTTGATTTGTGATTAGTGGTACCCGACCACTTTTAATTTTTGTAAATCTGGGTAGTAATAAATGGGGCATTTGCCTATGAACATCACTTTAAGGAATTAATTTTATTAGTTGAGGTATTTGAGTTGAGTTGATAATGCATAGGATTTTGCCTACTTTTCCTAGTTTTTTTTTTTGCGATTGTATGCCATTTTTATTTTAGCCTGGATACATGGAGGCTCGTGAGGGTACGCTTAAAAACCTTTCTACTTAAATAAAATTAAAAATTTTAGTTCGCATATAAATTCCAAAAATATAAGAAGTAAGCCCGAGACCTTCAGCAGTCAACATAATAATATTAATTTCTTCTCTTTCTTGTTAGGCACCTCCCCGCCTGTGAGTTCTGATAGACCACCTAGCATTTGAGGATACAGATCTATCAAGGGAATGTTGTGCAATCTCTAGAAAAAAAAAATTTCAACCTTTTTTAAAACTGCTATATACTCATTTTATGCATTTATATATTAGAAATCAATTCAAAGAGTCTAAATTTTAGTTGTATTTGTCTTAAGCATTTTCACCCTATATAAGTCATGGAACTAATTAGGATCCACTCTAGACGTTGGTCCTAATTCTCAAAAACTTTAATAACAATGTCCCTACCACTATTTCATAAAAATGATTGGACTCATAGATTTTAAATTGACCAAGTGATTAGCTAACTCCCCAATCCAAGCTGGGATAAATCCAAGTTTGCATTGCATTAGCTAGGTTCGGACTTTGTGCTACAATGTCTAAATTTAGAATTAGGATCTGAGGCAGATTCTTAATCATAAGATCCCAACATCCAGAAATATAATCCAAAATCTAATAAACTAATCAATTCAAATTAAAATTATTCTCAATCCAATATTTAAAGCCCAGTTAAATTAAATTGAGACACTTCTAAATTGTTTCAGAATCTTTAAGTGTCTCCTACCCTTCCTCTATTGACTCCAGAAATAAGTGTTCTAATTTGACCCATTCCCAGTTCAAACTCCAGGTTCACTTCCCTTGATATCACTCTTCGAAAATCTCTATACAAAATTTTTGTCGTTATTTTAATCAAGAGTATTCGTAGGGAATTCAACCTCTCTACGATTTAATTAATTAGAGGGCTTGCGCTCGCAGGAGATTTAGAACCCACGTCAATTTTTTAAAACTCAATTAATATTTTTTTAAGAAATAAAATTTATAATAATAGTCATCATCATAATCGAATGATTGCTAACTGATGATATCTTCTTCATTCAAAAAGATATACCATGTGTTAAATAAATTCGGATATGAAACTAATGATCTCTTTCTCTTGATTATCGTAAATCTTATATTTGATTGAACTCCATTTTTGACTCCCCGAGGTCATTTATGGTTCTCCCCTAAATCAGGCTACCACATTCAAGAGAAAATCCGCAATTCCAGGCCTGAACCATTAGGAGATTTTATCTCCGCCTTCCGAGGAGTTATATTATCCATAATGGTCTGTTCAATTTCACAATTGAAATTTAAATTTAATTCTGAATTTTCCCGAAGAAATTTAATTTAGATTTATTTTGGACCTTGCAAGGCAAATCATCTTTTCAAACACCAACACCACCCTATCAAAATATTTAACTACCTTTTCTATGGAGGAAGATTTTTTAATGAATAAGAAAAAAGAGGAAGTTGTCTGAACTATAATAGAGTTTCTGAAGTCTCCTAAGATGTTTCTGGTATCATAATAACTACAATCGTATATACCTAATTTGATTTATCCAATGGTCATTTTTCTTTCATGGGATTGAACATATTTACCATATGAAGAAAAGCCATCTATCTAAATATGTAAATTATTGATTATTTCCATGTTTTCAAGAGAATTATGTTCATGATGATAACTCAATTGTTGATGTTTTATCATATAATTTGTTTAAAAATGCTAATCTTGTATTTGTACATGTTATAGAGCTAAGCTGGATTATATTTGAATTGAAGTCTTTAGTTGAGCTGAATTTGATTCATGGTAGCTTAAAATTGAATAAAATGTAAGAGTATAGGGTTTACATGTATGTATCATTTGTATGCATTATGTATTCATATGTTTTGGCTTCTTCTATGCATTACTCTCTCTCACTCGTTGGTGCCTCCAAGTATAATAATAATTAATCTTTGGCTCAAATTGTGCTAAATTGTGTGCATGTCTTTGAATTTGTTGTTGCCTAACATCTTAAAAAGATAAAAACTTAAGTAAAATTTAGATTGGTTTTATGTTTGGATTGAGTTCAGATTAAACCAAGCAATGAATTTGCTTAAAACAAATTGAAACAAGCTAGCATTTAGCTTTGATTGGATTGAGTTTGGATGAGACAACTCGTTTGGGACAACTTTTTTACTTCTTCTTAAAGCAGCTTTCTAGTAAAAAGTTTTTAAATTTTGTATAAAAAAGATGCTTTAAGAAGCAGTAAAAAAACTGCCCCAAACGAAGTCTTAGTTAGGCTTCGTTTGGGACGGCTTTTTATTGCTTTCTAAAACAGAGTTTTAGTAAAAGATAAAAAATTTTGTACTAAAACTCCATTTTAAAAAGCAGTAAAAAAGCCGTTCCAAACGAAGCCTTAATCTTATGTAATTCATAAGTTGACTTGAGGTTGAATTTTGCAGAGCCCTATAATTGCATCCATTAGGATGATTGCTCTGCTAGGGTACATAACACATCCTATGCAGGGCAATACAACAATTTTTTGAGTATTGATTCACCTATGAAAATTCTGTCTCCTAGGTTTGTAAATGAGTTGAGCCAAGCTCGAATTATTATTAGCTTGAGCTTAAATTTGATTAATTAATTAAGTTTCAACTCAAAGTTGAGCTTAATTTTACGAGCTCAAATCGGCTAATGAGGTAGCTCATTTATAATTCTCTTAAGAAAAATAGATATTGTTTGAACTTGTCTTTATTGCAACTTTTTTTCGTTAATTTTATTATTTATTTTAATATACATAAATTTTGATTTTTATTTGATTCTAAGTATTGTGGAGAAATTTATATATTTTAATATAGGTTATGTATATTATAACTTAAGATTATGAAACTCTTCATATCTTCTCAAAGTTCTATTAATGTAAAAGATTATAAATCGATATTGATATAAATGGTCATAATTATTATTATTTTTACTGATAAAATTATTAATTCATCATATCAATAAGTAAATTTAATTTTATATTTTAATAATATTTAATTTTATTTAAAAAAAATATTCTCCTGCCTTTTATATATGAATAATTTTATTAGTGTATGAAAATACCTATCTTATATCAATGAATTTGCTTAATGCTTTCTATCTTTTGAGCACTCTCACAAACTTTGCTGCTTCATCTGGCATCTACATTAATAACAAGATATGTTCTATTCTTTTTTTTTTCTATAATACTCAATTAGCTAATGCTATCACCTCATATCTCGGGTTTATGCAAGATGAAAACACTCTAATCTACCTTGGCCTTCCTATCTCTACCAAAACTCTTTACGGCTAACTTCCTTCTACTGCTGAGTAGAATTTCTACTCTACTAGCTGGCTGGAAAGTAAGATTTTTATCTTTTGCAGGTATGCTCCAACTTTTGAGGTTCTCCATTGCAAACACCATGGCGTATTGGATTAAAGGGGGCCATTATACCTAATACTTATTGCAAAATGATTGATAAACTCAGCTCCAGATGTTTGTTTCTTGGCTCCACCTTTATGAAGAAATTACACCTCATTGCGTGGAGAAACACTTGTTTGCCTAAATGATTTGGTGGATTAGGTATTCCTAGCATTGAATCCCTGTATTTTGGTTATGCTTGATCTTTTATATGGAGGCTTTTCACTCATGAGTTTCTGGTGACTCATTGGATTAGGACCTCCTATGTCTCTCCTTGGAGGCATCCTATTCCTAAGTCTTTTAAGATTTGGAAATCTATATGTTGCACTGCTTCTAAGATCAAGGATAAAATTTTATTTCATGTGCCTAGATAATTGTAATTTTTCGATGTTCTGGAACCCTTGGTGTAATGATGTAGCTATCTCAGAATTCTTTCAACCTCCGCTTGCTTATAACCCTCTAGCTAAAGAGTTCATTTCTAAGGGTGCCTGGAATTTGCTTGAATATTTTGGTCCTCTGGCTTCTCAACGCATCTCCTCTATTCCTATCCTTGATCATCCTCCTCCTATCGCATGGATTGGGTATGATAAACCTGGTTTGAAGACTTTTTATATGCATTTCTTTAGTGATTATTAGACTGTTTCTTGGCACAAATTTGTCTTGAATAAACGTTTTGCCCTCAGGTTCTCATCATTTGTGTGGATGGCATTTCGAGATGGATTAAAAACTATAGATGTTTTAGCTAAAAGGAACATTCTAGTTGCTGGAAATTGCTCTCTTTGCTCCTCGGGTTTTGATAATATCAACCACATTTCTTTCAATGTGATTTCTCTTTTCTGGTGGTTTCTTTTCTCTTATCGCTCTTGTAGGAATTTTTATTCATGCCTACATTACTTCGATGTTTTGAATTTTTCCAAGATCATCAACAGCTTAAATCATCTGAGAAGGGTTTTTTTTTTGTGTATTATGCTGCTCAATTTATTTTATTTGGAGGGAAAGAAACGATAAACGTTTTGCCATGAAAGATTCTTCTTCTCAGAGTACCCTTCGTAAGATCATTAAGGCTATCTATGCTAAGACGTCGAGATGGGAAAATTACGAGATTTTGCAGTCTTCATTCCCATCATGCTTCAGATTATGATTTTGGTCTATGGGGGTTCTGGAATTCCCAAGATTTTGGTATATATATATATATATATATATATATATATATATATATATATATATATATATATATATATATGTTTTTTCTTTTTTGAGGTAGATGCTGGGAATTCCACCTACCCCATGTGGACAATGATGTACGAACCGACATCCTTTCAACTTCTCCCATTGGATGGCCCGTTGAAATCCTCTCATATCCGCCTGAATGCTCTCAATGTTGAGTAATTATTTTGTCCGAACACCGAACGCATCCATAGACCAATAACAAGGCGCCACATCACTTGGGCGCTCGGTACCGTGCTCGATACAACACTCGATATTGCTCAGTATTTGTCCAAATTTCTAATTTTTTGTCCGGACGTAATAACTTTTCGATGTTGAGGCCCTGTTTTTCTTTTTCTCCTTGCTTTTTGATAATGCTCTTTTTTTACTTGTATTTTGGGCTTAAAGTTGTTCCTTGGTTCTTTTTGTAATTCATGATTTTAATATACCGGCTTTGCTCCAAAAAAAAAACCTCTTTAAGAATTTTTCCACTGGAACATCTTTTCACAAGAAAAGATATAAGTACTGTTGACAGAAACATGAGGAGTTATGTTTTCAAAAACAGCAAGTAGTTAAAAGATCAAATAAGAGTAGGAGAACCGAACAAAAAATCAGATAAAGGTAAGTTAGGAAATACAAATAACAATTAGAAGATGACAAAATGAATATAGCAATAAGAAAAACAAATCCAAACTACAGCAAATAAACAAGAATATCAACTACTCGCTACAAAAACTTAAAAGGGGCGAGATTTTATTTTAAATAAATCAAATTATATAACTCAAGTGAACACCAGGAGTGTTACGCATCTCATAATGATATGTTGGTTGAGAATTTTGACTATCAATTAAGTTATTTTGAGTTCGAAACTTACGTAGCAGCTCTACAATGCACATCTTTTTTTTTTTTTTGAACATTTAGGTCAAAGATTCGAATCCAATATCTTTTAATTGATAGTCGAAATTCTCAACGAGCAGAGCATATTGAAAAGAGCTGCGTCACATCCTTATGTTGAGCACTTGTTACTGAAGAGCAAGCTGAAGGACACGCTTTATAGTGCTGTTAACAGCACAGCTACATAGAAAAAGCACTTAACAGAACAGCAGCGTTAGATATCAAAAGATGACTTATCTAATGATGCCATAAGGGCTCGCAGAATCATTTTAACGAGGGAAATTCCCTGCCTAATTCATTGATGATACAATGCCGCTTAAACAGCATGAATATAGAATTCTCAATAGAGAAGGACGAGTTCATATCATTTATTTTTTTGAAGTAGTGCTTTGAAAACATAAATTATAACCAGAAAGAGTCGAGCAGAATCAATAAATAAATGGAAAAAGGTAGAATACAAGTACTTGTGGGAGCTAAGTAAAAAATTATATCGTCTAACAGCACCAATAGTTCATGGCAATAAATAGAAAGCCTAGAAAATATTTAACATTCAAGCATCAACTATTATACATTATTGAAAATTGCCTTGATCAGATGTGAATCTCGAGCTATATTTGGATTTGAAACTTTCTAACTTGTTGCGTCCTGAAATATTCGCAGCCGTAGAGATATATAAAGTTTAAGGTCCTAGTTTTATATGAAAATTTAGCACACAAACAGATAGAAGAGATGGGTGCAACAGATAGAAGAGATGGGTGCATCAATCACAAGAGACCAGAATTTTTACGTGAAAACCCAAGAAAATGGGAAAATAATTATGGGACCTGGCCCAATTGGAATGAGTCTACTAGTATTGATGGTTGATTACAAATGATGCCCATCCTTGGAGGAAGGCGCTAGCTCAATGCAACAAATATACATTGTATATAGCACAGTACATAGTCGGAGAATAGCATAACAAATGTTCTTTAAAGAATGTTGATATGTTCGTTTGATCAGTAGTATCATAGTCAGTAGGCTACAGTGGTCAGAATGGCCGTAGTCGGTGGGCGATAATGGTTGGAAGGACCGTAGTCGGCGGACGACGATAATCAGAGGGATGTTAGTCAGCGGGTGATAGTGATAGGAAGGATAATAATCGGCGGGCGACGGTGGTCGGAAGGACTGTAGTCGTCGAGCGACAAAGGTAGGGAAGAAGTCCGATGTTGGTCGACAGCCAGGTAAAAGTTTGACAGCAGTCGACGAAAGTTCGTAGGCGGTGGTGATGAGGTGGAGCTTCAGCCTCAAAGCTCTTCTTTTCTTCGTTCACTTCCTCCCATCCTTTCCATGAGAAGAATGTTGTCTATTTATAGTTTTTTAGGAAGTTGCAAGCTCTGTAAATATAGAGAAGATGAATGACATGTTGGGAGTGTTTCAATGAACGACTTATATTGATTCCTTTGATCGTGGAACATTTATCAAGCATTTGAGTGTCCAAATGATGTCAGAATCAAGCAATCTTGGGCTCATTGGATTTGTCTCGTCGAGACACTTGATTCAACTATAAGCATGTTACATTTGGCCATCCAATTTATGATTTGAACCTTCCAAACACACTTTAGGTTTTGGATTTGGACCCATTTGGGCTCGAATCGGGTTGAATTTAGTGTCGTTGGGTTCGTCTTCTCGAGACATTCAGTTCGACTATAAGTTCCAGGAAATCGAAGCTTGGATGACTCTAGATTTAAGTTTGGAAATTCTCGACTTAAATATACTTCGAGATTCGTGCCCGATCAAGATAATTTTTTGGTGATATATCAAAACTTAAATTCAAGATAATTCGAACTCTGATTTCTACAAACTTATAGTCGAACGGAATGTCTCGACAAGAAGAATCCAACGATAGTTACGACACTAAAAATGATCCAATATGAGCCCAAATGATCCCATATCAAGCATTAGAAGCATAATTTAACATTTTTGGATATTAGTTGGATGATCAAATGATCTCTAAAATTGGCATGCTTATAATCGAATCGAGCGTACAAGACGAATCCAGCGAGCCCAAGATCGCTTAAGGCACTTAACTATTGAATGAATACTTTATTATTAAGAGGATTAATACAGGCCATCTGATAGAGTGATATAGATTTTCTCCATATTTACAGGACATGATACTCCCAAAAATCTATAAATATGCCCCTATTCCATACATGAGAGGTATGTTTGGCCAGAGGTTTAGGAGGACTTAAAAGCTTGAAGAATTTGAAAGCTCCACTTGAGTGCCATTGCCAGTGAGGCTGATCGTCATCGACGAACCTTCGTTGCTCGATCGCCACCATCGACCTTTCGCTAGCTAATTTTCGTCGTCGAACTTTCACTAACTAAGCATCAATGCTTGACTTTCGTAGGTCGACTATCGCCACCAAACCTCAATTGCCCGACCGCCATCACCTGACTTCTCGCAGGCTAGTTATCATCTGACCTGCGTTGTCCGATGACCGCCATTGGACCTTATGCTACTCGACCGACATTGTCCGATCTCTGCCACGAGTTGTCTTTGTCAGAATTCAGTCACCAAACTGCTATGTCAGACTTTCCATTGACTAACTGCCACTATCAGACCTCCACCACTTGGACGTCACCGTCAAACCTCCGACAGCTGACCACACTGGTTGAACCTTTCATTGACTGACTGCCACCTTGGACTTTTCATCTGCCAACTGCTAGTGTCGAACATCTCTACAATCCAAACTGCAACCGTTAGACATTCGCCACACAATTATCATAATTAGACTCGTGGGTAGTCGACCTTAAAAATCCAAATATGACCGCCATATTTTCCGCCAACTCTCCGAACTCTTGAAATTTTACTATCTCCAAACTAAGGGACTGGCCAAAATTTATAATTCAAACAGATATAGTGAAATCATTTCAAGTAGGCAAGATCCTATATTTTTTTCCTTCTTTGCGTTTTCCATGTAGAAAATCTTTGGCGTTATCCAAATTCTCTCATTTATCTATTTGTGTCTTAGACATTCAAGCAAAATTAGGACGCAAAACTCTATTTCTCTACCGCTACAATTTTTCTAGGTTGCAACAAACCTAAATAATATTCAAACTCTTAAATTCGAACAAAAAATTAAAAACTTGAGAATTGATAATGGTACAAGTAACGCCAGAGTCGCCACTTTACAAGTCAAAAGTGTGCTAGTCTTAAAATATGATAGTGATACTCAAAAGCCACTCGAGTGTGTAATGAAAATCCAATAATACGCTACATATTCAACTAAGAAATTGTTGTGATGAACTAACACGGACTACTGAAGAGCTTATTAAAGAACACCATGCAACCATCATTAAGCTGTATGCTTTTTCCCCAAACTGGTAAAAAATGAGGCGTTTGGTAATGCTTTTAAATAAATACCAATTACCTTTCTGTAAGCTAAACATATTTAAATGTTCAACACTCAATAAGTATGATGCTCTGGAGAAGAATCAAGATCTAATTCCCTGTATAAAGGTTCATCTTCTTCCTCATCAGAATCATAATCATTCATACCCGGAGAATCATTCAGTTGAACATCAACGTCATTCACCTGCCGAACAAACTGCCCTCGCACTCTTGGTCTTTTCTCAGCAAGTCGCTTACGGTTTATATATCTGATCTTCTTATCGTAACACCGTTCCTTCTTTTTTTGCTTAAACTTCATAAGGGCTGCTGCCCGCCTTTCAGCAAGGCCATTTGTTGACTGTGGCATATGTGAACTAGTAGAGGATGAGTACAGATGCGTCAGAGGCCTATGCCCCGAAGGCAAACTAATGGGAACAGGATAGTAAGCAAAATGCTGCATCATAGGAGAATGATGAGACTGAGGTAGATCATAAAGTGTTCCCTGAACACCTTGCATGGATGAAGGATGTCCATGGAGATAAAATGGTACATGGAACATTGGTTGCATTCCAAGAACATTTATTTGTTCCTCAGTTCTTGGAAGTAAATGTTTACTGGGAGAAGTGTGACGTACAATAACGGGAAAATCTTTGGGATCTTGTAACATACTTCTATTGCAAACGTCCTCGCTACTTGGGACAGAATTTTCCAGAAAGTGGCTTTGAATGTTGCCTCTAACAAGAAGATTTTCCTTTCCATTCAAAAGGTCAGATGGAGTAGCATCCCGATCTAGATGGCTAGTTGGAGCTCTTGACTTGAAGTAAGTAATAAAGGCAGAAGACTGACCGACTTTTAGATCCATCTTCGTAGGCCATGAAAGTATTTTTCCTGAGGAAACTGGTATACTATTGTTCTTTAAGATAACCGTATGAAAAAAAAATGATCCATCAAGCAGATAAAGCTTCAAAATGCTTACCAGGATGATTAGAATGCTGCAGAGCATTATCCTCTGATAAAATGTTTTGATCAGAATCCGCATGAGATTCATCAAACTGGGGACATGGATAAAAAAATTGAAAACTTGATTCATCAATTAAGGCCTCGTTTGGGACGGCTTTCTTCCCGCTTCATAAAGCTGCTTTCTAGTACAAATATTAAAATTTTTATACTAAAAAATTGCTTTTAGAAGCAATAAAGAAAGCCGTCCCAAACATAGCCTAAGAAAATAGCCGACTTTGAAGTTGAGGGTCAAGCTTCATTATATTTCCAATAAGAAAGAATTAAGTGAAAGGCTGAGCAATATTTTTTTCTCAACGCCATAAAAATGATACAAGTTAAGGAACCTATACTGCCAGAACTTTTTGTCGTTGTACCTAAAGCGATTTAAATTTTACCTCATGATCCTTCTGATCTAATATAGTCAGTTCCTGATGTCTAGTCCTAATCTTGTCATCAGTGTCCTCTGAGAGGAAAGTAGTGCTATTAGTGTTGGCATCACTGTGGTCTGAGAATATCATTCCAATTCTCTGGTTAAAAATATCCTTCTCTGCCTGCCCAAGCTGTCAAGATAAGGCAATAAAACACAAGATCTAGTCATAGGCTTGGTCCATTCGTGGCTTGTCATGTTTTCATCATTGTCAAATGCAAGAGCGATTATTCTGTGCGGACACCGGACAGTTCCGCACTCGGTACCGAGCGCTCAGTATCGAGCACAGTACAATTTTGGGGCGACGTGGCATATTTTTATTGGTCTCCAGACGAATCCGGACCCGTATGTAATAATTTTTCTAAATGCAATATACACATTTTACATAGACATGATGAATATAGTTCCTTAGGACATGCCACGCAGGGGCCAATGCCAAAGCAGAGTCAGAGCGCAGAGGATATGAGAAGCAATGCACTATAAAAAATTCAAGTTTTTTAATACCATGTGCCTTCTTCTCCATGTGTGCGTCCACAAGTTCAATAACTCATTAGTACGTAGAGGCTTCACAAGATAGTCAGCTGCACCCAATCTCAGGCATCTTACAACGACTGAAACCTCATCTCGAGAAGACATCACTATGGTGAAACAGACAAGATAAACAAAGAATTAAAAAAAAAAAAAAAACTATGGAGGAGCTTATCAAGCAATTCAATGTACAAAAAAATGCTTACTAATAATAGGAATACGCCTCAAATCCTTTTTCCTGGCTATGCATTTCAACATTTTCAATCCTTTGGCTAAAGGAAGGTCAACTTCACAAAGTACAATATCAATTTCATTTCCATTAGTAAGCAGATCAATTACTTGTCTAGCAGTCCTCACAGTTGTCACTGAAATATAACAGATTCACAAAAGTGAACTGTAAGTCTGAGAGCATGCGTTAGTTAAGAACCCTTGAAGTGTTGGCGGCAACTTGGTAAAAATTGTTTAAGTTATTGCCAAGATTGTGGAATCGAATTCCGAGAATTGGCAAGAAAAAAATATAAATTCACAAGAAGTTTAATAAGAACAAGTGGGAATGTGACGACAAGAAAACCTAGATCAGATTAAATCACCACTCACACCGGATTGGCTACAAAACCAAAGATGGTAAAATTTCTATGCATCATGCTACAAGATTATAGACTTTCTGAATGCAACACCAACAACAAAGCAAAGCGAAGTTATTTTAGAAGATATTAAATAGGTTAGTGCTCATATGATTTAGAATACCAGATCGGACATTTAAGAAATAAGAAAAGCCATAAAAAAGTGAGGAAAAGGACAAAGCTGGATAGTTGAGATATCTTTTCAAATCTAACAACATTTATACAAATGGTGTGTAAAAACAAAGACTTATACTACGCGTGTTTTGTCAACACAAAACTCATGTTTGAGGACAGAAGTGTACTATTGCAAAAATTGTAACCATTTGAGTTGGGAACTCAATTTCATCTAAGCATTTAAATATTTGAGAGCTTCATGATTTGAATAGAAAAGTGCTCACACTATCGCATAAAATTCACAATCAGGGATCGAATAATGTTGACACATGCATTTAGTTTCTTTCTAAAGAAAGTAATTGGATGCTCTTGTCTAAGACTCCTCTAATGCTAATTCTAAAGACACCATTAGAACCTTAAAGGCCTTATTGATGTCAAGAAAACAAGAAAATCAATAAATGTAGACTAATCAAGAGCTTCTTGATTTTGACAAATGTTCTTGAGGTAGTCGAGGTTCATATAAATTCAGTTATTCACACATTAGGAATTAGGTGATTCGGGTCATAATATTATTAAAGCCTCAATTAAACCTCGGGTGAAATGTGGTTAATCCATGCAAGCTATACAGTTATAGATAGAGATTTGCACTACCATTACCTAATGACCTAACCTTTTCTGAATCAGTGTAGACACCTTCACTTGATACTATAAGCTAAGGAAACTAACTAAAGTCATCATAAATGAGCACTTCTTCATGTGTATATAGAGAATTTTTGAAGAGAGTTCAAGGCATATAAAAAATGGATATTGGTGATAGGTTTAAGTATATATTGGATCTCTTCTACGAAAGAATGAAATATAAATGAGGATATAAATTTTAGACCCAATACTAGGTGATTATAATGCAGAAGTGATCGAGTGCTCTACAATAAGAGAATATTATGAAGATTAAATGAAAAATTTATAAAACTTCAATTACATCTACTTATTGAGTAATAAAAAAGTTATTGATAATAAAATTGAGCATAAAAGAAGAACAATAAAATAGATGTGTGGTAAAACTATAAAAATAAAAATAAACTGAGAAATGATTATATTAAAGGTATGGTGAGAGTAGAATATTTTCAAGATAAAGCAATGAAAAATAGGCTAAGTGGTTTAAACATGTATAATGAAGGGTAGAAAATGCATCCATTAGAATAGGTACACAAAATATTGAAGAATTAGAAAGGCAAAGTAATGAACTTAATTAGAAAGGCAAAATAATGCATGGAATAGGTTATACAATACTCAATAGAGATGAATAAAAAATGAAAATTTATCAAATCAATCCAAAATAGTTGTTCAGACAAGGTTAAGACTTATTATATTATTTGTGCCAATAATCATATCTCACAACCTGTATCATATTCATGATTAACAGAGTCAACAAACATTGCATACTACATGATGATATCTCCCCCAAAAACGCCCACCCCTTCTATTAATTTAGGTGATTATCAGGTGTGAAAGCTATTTTATGCACCAAGTATTTTTACTATGAATTGCTCCATGTTGTTCCTATGTTATGTCAATGTAGAGTAAAATACTAAGCATGTGTGGAGGAAATCTTTTGAGCTCTGCTCACCAAATAATCACTATTTTGCATAAGGAATAATTTGTACCGAAAATACCAAGGAGCTATTTCTCTTTGTTAATTGGGAAATTATTCTGTGCGGACTCCGGACGTAGCTCTACATATTAAGACATGCGGATTTCTTAAGACTCCACGACCCAAACCAGCCCAACTATGAAAATTTTGAAATCGCGGCAGCCCACTCATTTTTTATTTTTTAAAAAAGAAACCCTCGAAAGCCCTCAAATATTTAGGGTTTTTGCTGAATAAACCTTTTGGTGCCTATTGAGAAAAAAAAAATGAGAAACAAATGATGAAGATGGAGATTAGTTTGAAGGACATCACATTCTCTGTAGAGCCATTGGAAAAGAAGAAAAAAACTCAAGAGTAAAGTGTATTTAACTTACCTAATCATTTATTTTCAATGTATATTATGAGGCAATATACATTTTATTGAGCTTAGTTTTTCAACAGAGAAATATGATGTAAAAGCAAATACAATAGAACTATGTTCACCTTCAAAGCATATCAAGTTTTCAAACAAGCCCAAATACTTCAACGAGGAATTTATAAACTAGGCAACAATTATTTATGTATTTTTTGTGATGTTTCACACACATTCACTTAGAATGTATTCTTAAAAAATTTATATGTAGAATGCTGCGAAAACGCATACTTCTGTAAATCAACTATGTAAAATAACAATTTTTTGGACGCTCATTTATTCTCTTAGATGTAATTATTATGCATTTTTTATCTTTCATTTATGTGATGTTTTTATTCATTTTGATGTTGTGTACTGTTGTGTATTGTTGTTGTGTATTGTTGTTGTGTACTACATGAATGTTGTGTATTGTTGTAATGTACTACTGTGTACTGCATTAATATTATAAAGTGAAAGCTTAATTGGTAGGTTCCTAAGGCCGCTATCTAGCCTTCAAACATGACTTTTTCAGCTTACTTGGCCCAAAAACTCTATTGCTACGCACCTTCTAGTCAGAGGAATGGCCTTTCCAAAAAATGGAAGGTAGCAGGCCATCCAAGAGCCTAGCAGTCGGAGCAATCTTTATTGTGTATAATGATTTATTTTTCCTGGAGCTACCCTTGGATACCCCCGCAGGGATGTGGCCCCTTGACCCCACGACTTGATCAGGCAGGTAGAACCCCGTCAGGGGGCAGTGGGCACTGCCCCCTTGAACCCTCACGGCTGTAGTTTTTTCAACTTCAAGTCTTCCTCTTCTTGGACATTTGGATAACGCCTTTCGATTTCCACATCCAGTGGGCATATCATCTGCTCGAAGAATGCAATATCCTCTTCCAAACCAGTCTTCATCTTCATCGGCTCTTCCTCATTTTTTCTTTCTCAACAGGTGCAAAAAAATTTATTATGCAAAAATCCTAAATATTTGAGAGCTTTCGCGGGTTTCTTTTTCAAAAACATAAAAAATGAGTGTGCCGACGTGATTTCAAATTTTTTCATAAATGGGCTGGGTTGGATCGTCGGGTAATAAAAATTTCATGTGTCTTAATTTAATTGGAGTCTGGACATATTTGGAGTTGGCCGTCACAGAATAATTTCTCCTTTTTCTCTTGTTAATCAGACTGGGTGCTTCCGTCTTGTCTGTGCCAATTATCTAAGAAATGATGAAATAATCGGATTGGATAAGGAAAGATAATGAAACTAAAGAAAAAGAAAAGTCAAAAAGTTAAAGGCAGATAAAGAAACAAGATATCATTTTTTTGTCAAATCAAGCAAAAATATGATTTCCAAAGTTATCCTAATTGCAGCCAGAGTCTAATCAGATGAAAAATGATTTATCTTCACCTTCATTTATGAAATTTAATCATGGTAACACAATCGATTTGTAAATTTATCTATAGAATTCTGAAGAAGTGCGAGCAAGAAGTAAGAAGAATAGAAGGATTCATGTTACGGAATGCTCAAGTTAAACAGCTTGGCATCATAGCTTCAAAAGCTTGTGTACGAGAATAACCGGATGAGGACTGCAATAAAAACACCGAGTTATCCTATCATATATCGACAGAGATACATACCTTGGTAGGAGCAATTGTTGAGAAGCCGAAGAACCTCTTGGGAGCTCTTAGGATCCTTGTCGCAGAGAAGCACTCTGAGGTTGCTACGGTCCAGGGAAAAGCGACGGCCACCAGCATCTCCGCCCTCCAATCGGCCGCCGCCCTCCATCCCCCTTCTCGTCTACAAATCCATGGGCTAGCCACACCCACCAATCAACTCCTATAGGTACCTATACCTATTCCCAGCGGCCAGGCC
This sequence comes from Dendrobium huoshanense, assembly GCA_016618105.1. Classification (NCBI taxonomy): domain Eukaryota; kingdom Viridiplantae; phylum Streptophyta; class Magnoliopsida; order Asparagales; family Orchidaceae; genus Dendrobium; species Dendrobium huoshanense. The sequence goes on along the minus strand of CM028353.1, from coordinate 23,695,823 downwards.
ATGCGCAAAAGAGAGAAAGACAATGATGTCCCCCTCTCTCCGAAAGGACAGGAAAGAGAGATCTGAAGTCAGTCGAGAAAGCAGCTCCGATTGCAAGTCTTCCTCGCCAGACGCCCTCCTTTCACCGTCTTCGGTATCGAACCAGTTTCACCCTCTTCATCTTCGATCAATTTATCGAACCAGTTTCTCCCTCTTCTTCAATCTATCAGGAAAGGGGCAGCGAGCTTCTTTTAAATATTTTATTTTCTTACCACGCATGACTAGCTGTATCAGGGTCCAAGTGGGCAAGCTGAATCGTCAGTCAGTCCGTAAGGACAGCTCCACAAATGGCTTGTTGCCGAATTTATTTGACCAACCAATAAAATTTAAGATATTTTAATTAAAAAAAAAAATATTTTTTTTCATTAAATAAAATATTAAAAAAAAAATTGGTTGTTTTTAACTCAACGATTTTGTATCACTTATTATTATTATTATTAAAGACATGTGATAAAGGGTATCATTTATAATCAATAATAAATAATAGTATAATCATTTTAATTAGTCAAGCTCTTGTTTTTTTTTTTCTTTTTTAAAAAATTCACATAAAATTTGTGATGTCTCCCATAATTATTGCATTACTTTGTTATTTGTGTGAGTATTATATCTTCGTACAAAATCAAGATGTTAAACTCTCTGTTTCTCTATTGTCGTGATTATTTTGACGTGTAATTATTTGAATTAGAAATTTTTTTTTGTGTTTGCTCATGAGCTAATTTGATAATCGGCTTGTGGGTGATTCTTTTGGCTACTAAGTAGAATTTAAGATATTTTTATTTAATTAAAATATATTATAATTTAAGTAATTAATTAAAGGGAAATTTACATGCATACTACTTTAGAACATACTATTTACACATCTAACATCCAAAACTTTAATATTACATGCATACCATCCTATATTATTTTAATATCAAATATACCACTTATATTTCTTTTCTACCACTCATATATTTCATTTCTACCACTCATATTCGATATGAAAATGAACTATGGGTGGTATGTATGTAATATTAAAGTTTAAGGTGTTAAATATGTAAATAGAGTAGTATTAAGTGGTATGTATGTAAATCTCCCTTAATTAAAATATATAAATGAAAAAAAATTTGCATTACGAAATTCTAATATAACAAGACATGATGATAGGCTTCAAAGAACTTAAATTTAAGATAAAATAAGTGATGTATATGATTTGGGATGTAAATGAACAGACTTGTTGCGTTCTGGAGTATTCGCAGCGGTAGAGAAATATATAGTTTAACGTCTTAGCATTGTTTGAAGATCCAGCACACAATCAGATAAGTGAGAGGGTGTAACATTCATAAGAGACACCATAGTTTTTACGTGGAAACCCCTTAAAAGGGGGAAAAATCACGAGACTTAGCCTAGTTTGAATGAATCCACTAGTATTTGCAGTCGATTACAAGTAAGGCCCTTTTTAGGGAGAAGTTCTTGCCTTTATGTTACAAATGTACGTCATATAGAGCGCATTACATAGTGGGAGTTACAATATAGACATGTTTGTTTGGTCGGCACGACCATAATCGGTAGAATGGAGACTAGAAAGACTGTTGTCTGGTGATGGAGGTTGGAAGTACCGTAGTCGGCAGGAGACCAGTGTCAAAAAGACTGTTGTCTAGTGATGGAGGTAGGATGGACCATTGTAGGTGATAGAGGCCAGAAGGACCGTAGTCGGCAGGAGACCAGGGTCAGAAAGACCGTTGTCTAGTGATGGAGGTTGGTAATATTATGGGAGAATTCTGGGCATCAAGTGGTGTCCTAATGGAGCTTAAGGCTTCTAGTACTGGTCCGACGGAAGTTTGGGCCTCAGCTGATGTTCTGGTTGAGTATAGGGCCTCAAGTGGTAGTCTGGCAGAAGTTCGGGCCGTAGGTTGTGGTACGGCAGAAATTCGAGCCTCAGGTGGTGGCCTGGTGGAGCATGAGGTCTCAAGTGACGGTTCGGCAGAAGTCTAAGCCTTAGGTGGTAGCATGGTGAAAGTCCAGGCCTCAGGTGGTGGTCTGGAGGACTCCGGGCCTCAGGTGGTGTCCGGTGGAAGTCTGGGCCTCAGGTGGTGGACTGGTGGAGCACAGGGCCTTAAGTGGTGGTCTGGAAGAAGTTCGGGCCTCAGGTGTTGTCCGACGGAGCAACGATGTCAGGCGGTGGCCCGGTGGAAGTGAGGGCCTCCAGGGGTGGTCTGACGGAGAAATGACATCAGGCGGTGGTCTGGCGGAGGTGAGGGCATCCAGTGGTGGTCCGGAGGTGCAACGATGTCAAACGATGGTCTGGTGGAGGTGAGGGCCTCAAGTGGTGATCCAGTGGAGCAACAACATCATGCGGTGGTTCGGCGGAGGTGAGGGCCTCAAGTGGTGGTCCGGCGGAGTAACAGCGTCAGGCGGTGGTCCGACGGAGGTGAGGGCCTCAAGTGATGGACCGGCGGAGCAACGACATCAGGCGATGGTTCGGCGGAGGTGAGGGCCTCAAGTGGTGGTCCGGCGGAAGTCCGGCGGTGTTCGAGGAAGGTGAGGGCCTCAAGTGGTGGTCCGGCGGAGCAACGGCGTCAGGCGGTGGTCCGGAGGAGGTTAGGGCCTCAACTGGTGGTCCGTTGATGGTTCGGTGGTGGTCCGATGAAACTCCGGCGGTGATCGAGGAGGAGCTTCTTCCTTCTCTTCTCTTCTTTCCTCCACCCCCCTCTCAAGAGAAATAAGATATCTATTTATAGATTTTCTGGGGTCGCATGGCTCATAAATAGGCAAGATATCAAGGGTAAATGTGGAGTGGTTGGATGGATGGTCGATATTCAATTCCTTGATCGTGTACCATTCGTCAGACATTTGAAGGCCTTAATGATGTCGGAATTTGGCGATCTTGGGCTAGTTGGATTTTGTCTCGTCGAGCCGCTCGATTCGATTATAAGCTCATCAAATTTGGAAACCGTTTGGTAACCCAAATTGTGGTTTGAACCTTCCAACAGGGCTTCGGGTACTTTATTTGGACTCGGATTGAGTCGAATTTGGTGTCGTTGGGTTTGTATTTCCGAGACGCTTAGTTTGACTGTAAGTTTGCTTAAATCAGAGTTCGAATGGTTCCTATTTTAATTTTGGAAGTTTCCAACTTGATTTTGCCTCGAGATTCGTGCCCGATCAATATAATTTTTTTATGACGTATCAAGACTTGTGTCGTGTATGTGCTTCTTCATGTTTGTGTTTTCTTAATATCATCTTGTTCATATTCTCTTGAGCTCGATTTGAGTATTTATATTCGTGTTTAAGCTTGGTTCATTTAAGTTGATGGATGTTCATGTTTAATTTATGCTTGGTTCATTTCTTATTTATTGAGCTTTAAATAAACAAACATTATAAAACTATAAATGATATCTAGTTCTAAATGTCCATTAGCTTAACGAACAAGCTTTATTGTGTCTACTAACAAATATATTAACAAACATTTCTAGCGATTATTTCGATTAACAAACGAGTATATTCACTAACATATATAGTGATTGTTTTTTAGTTACCAAACAAGACTTTTTGAACATATCTAGTAAGGGGTTTTGAACTATCAAACAAGCACAAATTACCAAATGAGCTCATTCACAAACAAATGAGGTATAATTTTTCTTATAAGAAAGCTTGTTCATGAATAATTTGAACAAACAAAATTAATGGTAATAAACAATATTCTTTTAGGAAAAAATGCAAGATAATGTAAAAACAAAGTTATGAAAACCAGACCAAACAATGAACCGGTAAAAGGAGAGGTTCACGGTTCAATCAGTTCCACCGAGGTCAAATCGTAAGACGTAATAAATAATAAAATTATTAAAATAATATTTTAATATAAATTTAATTTACATATAAGTATATAATTTAATATAAATCATTAATAATTTATGTTAAATATTTTAATATAATTTATACATATAAATCATATAACTAATTTATACTTATAATTTTAAATTTATATATTTTCTAAATGAAATAATAATGGTATAATTATAATGCAAAAATATAAATTTAGTACCAAAAAAATTATAAAATAAAAAAGAATAGTTTTTATAATTTAAATTTAAACCAAAAATTAAAATTTATTCACATTTATCATAAATTTAATTCACATAAAAATATATAAATTTAATATAAATTATTATTAAATTATGTTATATACTTATATAAAATTTACATCTATATATTATCTATCAAATTTATTTGAATATTGTATACAAATGTTTTTCAAAAAAATCAACTTGAAAGAAATTCACCATGCGCACGCATACACAACCAGTTGTTTAGTCCCACGTCACTTGGGAGGTTTTTCTTATATTGTTTATATAGCTTTTCTCTTTTTTATGAGTAAAGAGCTCATATATGGAGATGGAATCATGTGGGTATGATTTATTAATGATGTATGTATAAGTTTTGGAGTTTATTGAATATAGTATATTTAAATTAATTTGAAAATTAATAAAATATTTTATATAAATTAAATTATGCATTTAAATGACCACATGCCCGATTCACGATTAACTCCTACGTGTCGAATTAGATTTAATATTAAGGATGGTCAAATTTATAAAAAAAAACAATTAATATATATATATATATATATATATATATATATATATATATATATATATATATATATATATATATATATATATATATATATATATATATATATATATATATATAATATTAAATTTTAAATAATTTCTTATATTATATTATAATTTATAAATAAAAAATTACAAGTTTTGCATTTTATTTTGCATTTTATGATATTGTTGCATTACAACTTTATTTGAAATCAAATCAAATATATTTTTTTCAATATATGATACTAGACAATTAATATGCCAGTCATCACCCATTTTACTTGGAAATCAATGTTTAGTAATATTCATTTTAGAAAATACTCTCTCCATTGTAGTAGTGGCAACAAATAGAGTTAATGTCAAGACAATATGCCTGTAAAATAGGATATGTATACAAAAGAAGAATTTTGCAAGATCAATAATGCTACCAAAAAATGAGAACTCCTTGCTTGTAGGCATATCAAGAATGTATGTGGATAAATGATATTCAAGAGCAACAAATTTAACTGTAGAAAATCTATTGAATATAACTCGACAAGTCGAATTAATTTCCCTTTATCATAAGAAAAAAATGAGTTACTTAGATTTAGACACAAAACATAAAGAAACAACTAAGTAGTAGTTTTCAAAATTGATTATTCAGCTCTTGAAGTTATAGATCAACAACAATATAAAATAAAACCAAACGATAATAATACAAATTTGGTATTTCCTCATTTCTTCATACTGATTATCGACGTGTTTTGAATGTGGAATTCAAACTAGGAACATCAACTCTAAAAATAATGCAAAATATGATACTTTATTAAGTAAAGAATCTATGTTGCAGATCTGGACTCAAGTCTTATAATTTTGATGATAACTATTATTATTATTTTTATTTATTATGCTATATCCTTATAATTAAAGTTCATTGCATGTCTATTTTCTTTGTTAAATACTAACATTTCAGGTCCGTAAGCTCACTCTCAAGCCAGCTCAAGATCGGGTAGACTAGGACTGAGTTAAGTCTATAATTTTAATTTAAATGGATATTCTACCTTGTCTTGAGTCAATTGTAACATGGTGGATCCCGAAGTTAAGTAACATTGCACACACATACTCAAGAGAGTGAGTAAAAGGAGTGAGAAAATTAATTTTTCTAACCAAATCGTACATGATGATTTTGGATCATCCTAGACAATCTATTCAGCTCACAATCCTAATTAGGGCATCTGGGTCTTATAAACCTGATTAAGTAAATTATCTTGGATGACACTCCTATCGTTTAGGATGATATGCTTATATCATAAAAAACCAGTCGCCAATATCATCTCTAGGTTTGTTAATCATGCACGCAGCAGTAACACCTAGGCTTTCAATTTGAGAAGCTTAAAAAGGAAAATAAAATCTTATGAAAACTGAAATCTCATAATAAAGACTATAAATCTTGCCAAGAAATCATCATATCACCACATTATCTCCAAAAGGGTTACCGATTGTCGATATATGCCGACAAACTACCTGTGGTTCTTGAGAAACCAAGCCTACAACAATCACTCAATCATGAAGAATGTAGAGGAAAAGGGTCAAGGCACGCAGCATAAAAGATAAGAGGAAAAGCGAACTAAAAAATCGAAAGAGTAAAGACGCAAGTCAAAAATGCAAAATAAACCTAACCGTCTAACCCAGGCCCTAGACTTAATGCCTTAACAGATTGAAATCAGGTCAAAAATGGGTTTTTGGGTTGACCCTAACACGACTCAAAACTTGATTCGAGTCAGATTTATCAACCCGAATCCGACCCATTTGCTAATTGGGTTGACCAGAACCTAGATTTTGTAGGGTCAGGTTTTAGATTGTGTCCAATATTGACAGCCCTAGTTAAATAATCAGAATGTAGATATTAGTAGAAGATAATGTAACAATATAAGTATAAGAGTAATTTAATCAAATGTAAATAAAAATACACATGAATATTAGTAACTACACATAAGCTTATATGAATGATAGAAATGTGTAAAATATATATTATAAAAGAAGTTAATGCAACATATAATATAACTAGTGCTACAAGAACCATCATACTGTAATGGCTCTCATAACCACGACTGATCATCATGATAATATAATAATATCACTCCAACATGTCACTGGGATCCCTCCAAAGCAAATAAATGAAAAAGAAGTAAAAATAATAAGATTCTGCATAATAAGAGTAACATTCAATATCTCTCTCTCTCTCTCTCTCTCTCTCTCTCTCTCTCTCTCTCTCTCTCTCTCTCTCTCTCTCTCTCTCTCTCTCTCTCTCTCTCTCTCTCTCTCTCTCTCTCTCTCTCTCTCTCTCCTCTTAAGACAAATAAGAATAACACCTAATTAATAGAATTCAGGTCTTTCTCTGCTCCTCATCATCATCATAATGGCCTCTCTCACTAGACTGCCAAACAAAAGGATTATATAAAGGTGCATATGGAAACCTAAGCTGGCCAAGATGCTCTACAAAAGGGCTACTTCTACATATTTCAATCAGAGTATCATTAAAGTGAGTAGTGTATCTATAATGCTTTTCCTAGTTTTCCAAACTTTGGGCCATCCTTATCCTCATCTCAAACTATTAATTTTTAGATTCAACACATAATTAAGTAACCTCTTCCATCTTCCCTCTTAATTCAACCAACTGATCTCCCAAAGTTTTAGAAGTTGTAACACTTCTGCTGCTGCTGCTATGAGGCCTCCTAGACACTCTAGGCTTACTATGTTTTCCTTCTTCCTCCTCTTTCTCAGCTTGCTTAAAACCCAATAATTTTTTTTTGTAAGGGCTGCAATGAAAAATAATTGTTCTTCAATTTGCTCCCCCCTTACACCTGCGATTACACACAAAGCATAACCCGAGAAGGGTGCCCTAACCCAACAGAAGTGATACCCCTAATGATAAACATGTGAGAGGAGAAAATAAGATTCCTTACATCAATGGAATACCCCATTTGAATAACATAGCTTAATAGGACACGATCATGAGTGGGTCAGGTAGGTGGTAGGGAAATTAATTATTTTGTTTTCTCTCATTTTCTAGCTCGCTTTGATATTGTGTCCACACAAAATATTTAGGATATCTTGATAGGTGTCCCAATAAAAATAGTGTATTCATCAAATTCAAAATTCCTAAGTTTATAGACTTTCTATTAAGAGAGTTGCTACTTAGCTTTTGCATATTTTATATTATTGCAACTTGTTATTTTGATGATTCCAAATATTATTGTTTTGATTACTTAATTTCTCCTAACACATTTTGGAAGAATTATTTTTTGGTTCTTGTGTGTACTAACATTTGAGGAAAATTAAACTCCATATTGGTGAAGACTTCAAATAAAGACCCGACTATACTATTTTGTAATTTGGAGTCTGTATTTTGTTCTTTTTGAGTCAGAGAAAGTGTGATTGTAATTGAGTAACTTAGCATACACACACTAGGAGAGATCTTTAAAAGAAAAAATTTCTCATACTGATCGTATAGGACAAACCATGTTCGTACGGGACGATCAGGTCATTTATACCCCTCGGAGAGCAATGGAATGAATAGAAAGTGAAAAAAATTTTTATAAGTCCTGATCATCCGGACGAATTAACTCATTCATCCCTGGACGATGTCCTCTAATTTCTCACTTTCAATTATTCATCCAAATGAAATGTCCTGTTCATCCCTGGACGATGTCCTCTGATTTCTCACCTTGAACTATTCGTCCAGACGAAATGTCCCATTCATCCCTGGATGATGTCCTTTGATTTCTCACCTTGAACTGTTCGTCCAGATGAAATGTCCCATTTTTCCATAGACGATGTCCTCTGATTTTTTAAATTAAAAGTTCGTCCAGACGATTCTACCCATTCATCCCAGGATGATGTCCTTTATTCCTTAACCTTTTGGATCATCCTGCAGTTATCTTTCTATGAAGCTTGAAAATAACTGTTCGTACCGGACGAACTATGTTCATACGTGACGATAATCGGGTACGAAGTAATTTTGTACCAATGCACATTGAGTTCGTACGCAATAATTTTACACTGTTTATACGTACGAATTACAATCGTACGGGATGATCAAGTATGTATAGATTTGAAAAATTATAGTTTTTGGACGGTTTTTTGTGTCTTTCATATAAAAGGTCCACTTAAAACTGTCTTGTAATCTTTTTGTCCACTGGTCTTCATGCAAACTGAAGAGAGATTGAAGGAGAGAGTGTGAGAGAGTGTTTGAAGGAGATTTCTTACTACTAGAGCGTGAATTGTTCACTTGGTACTCAAAGGTAAGGATCTTCGTTTGTGAATTGTGACTACTTCACTCTTTTCTCTTGTCCTTCTAGATTTCTCGTGAGAAGATATTGTCAAGGAGATCCGATTCTCTGTCGACACTCGAGGAGTGTGAACAGCGGGAGGGTTCTCTACCTACACTTGGAGAAGTGTGAAAGGATTAAGGGTTCTCTACCTATACTTGGAAAGTGTAAATAGCGGGAAGGTTCTCTGCCTACACTTGGAGAGTGTGAACAGCGGAAGGTACTCTGCTTACACTTGGAGGGTGTAAAACGACAATGGTTCTCTGCCACACCGGGTAGTGGTGAAAGAGAGTTTTTTTAAATGCTTCTCCTTCTTGCTGTGGGGGCAAAAGGAATAGTGCAATACCTAAAGTGGGAGACTTTAGGGAGTGGATGTAGGTCGTGTTTGACCAAACCACTATAAATCTTTTGTCTTTTTATTTTTCCGCTGTCTTTTTTTTTTTACTTTACTGTTTCTATGTGATTTGTGGTTGAAAAATATATATTTTTTAAATTATCATAAGTTTTTTATCGGTTTTAAATTATAAAAGGGTGGTAAAATTTTTTAAATTACCAATTCACCCCCCCTCTTAATTAGCCGCTGGGACATAAGCTTAGGTCTAACAACCTAATTCATATTTAAGAAGTCTCAACACTTTCCCCTAACATGGTATTTGTTATCCATTTCCTTCTTTTAGTTAACAAAAAATTCTTTGACTATATTTATAATAGAAGCAAAAAACTCTTCATAAAAATTTTCTCAACCACTACTCGCAATGATCTACATATTGGGTGGCTTGGATATCTAAAAAACCCTTTTAGGAATGAATTGCTTGGCCATATTTGAATCAACAAACTTGGATTCTGCATCAATAAAAATGAATCTATTATTATTAAAGGAAGAGGAAGCCCTCTTATTTCCAAATATTTTAGGGACAATATATCTTGGGAGGATTACAAACAAGAAGAGATTAAATGAAAAATGTAACCCACAACAGAGTTGTGAGAAACGACACAATGATGCTCAATGTAAGAATAAAATGACAAAATGGTCAAATTGACAGGTGTTATAGTAGTCTAGGCCACATGGCACAATAGCATTGGTTTTGAAAATTTATAGTGGCCTATTGGTTGAGAGCTTAGGCTTCCAACTAAGAGGTCCAAGGTTCGAGTCTATGTGTATGCGTTGTGTGTGTGAGTTTGCCTTAAATGGCCTAAATGTCCAAAAAAAAAAAAAAATTGGCCACTGCTGTGACGTTTGACACGTGTAGGTGTAGCATTACTTGTATCAGTAATCACCACGGTGCTATTAATGAAATAATAATGGAAGTGAAACAAAACCACTGTGTTAGTTATCAATTTTGCAGAGCTTACCAATATTTAATAATTAAAGTTATAACAATATAATGTTCTTTAATGTTGCAGCGCCAATTAACCAAGTAAATAGTGGTTTAAAAGGAGCATTTACCAAGGTTTAGTGCTACAACGCTTATTTTTAAAATCATAGTGCTTGAGAGAGTAGCATTGCGATACTCAATTAAATTTGTGATAATTTCGTATTTACTAAATTTAGATCATAACTTTATTGATCAGAATTATATATATGGAACAATAATATGTGTGTGTGTGTATGAAGAACATTAATATATGCAACATGAATATTGTAAATTCAAATAATTAGCATGACACACTTAATATAAATCTGTATTGCCTCTCATAGAGCACTAAATTTATAGTCTTCAGTCAGACTTGTCTAGATTTATCAATTTGGCTAGGGTACATTGCTACCATTCTTTAAATGATTTTCACTAGGATCTTTTTCTTTTTTCCTTCTGGTTAACTTTAGTATTGCTCGACAATGATTCAAGAGGTATATTACTGATTGAAATTACAAGCTGACTTAATAGAGTTTCCAAAATTTTAATCGAAGTAGCTTGATTTTGCAATTGAATCCTTAAATCTATCACTACATCTTCTAATGGTGATTTTATACGTATAAACTAACTATTTTGATTAAATCTTGGAGTATATGTATGTCTAGGATTAATAATAGATTATTAAGGATTGTTCAAATTTACTCCTTGATTATTTGGACTAAAATTTTATTGATTATTACTAGCAATATTATTTTACCAATTAAAATTATGACGACTCTTCCAACCTGGATTATATATATTGGAGTGTGAATTATTTTATCTTTCAAACAAATTAATATTTTTAATCCCTCACACATTTTTATTTTCAATTAAATTTAGTTCGCCTAGTTATATATATGATTCAATTCCTAATCCAAAATTCACTCATATTGTAGTCAACTTTTTAAAAATTGCTACAACTTGTGTAGTTAATATTGACGAAGCATCTTATTCATAAATATCATGTACTCTCTTAGGATTACTCTATCAATAGGCCATTGAAAATTATTAGTAGCAAATTCCTCTATTAATTTATATGTTTGTTTAAATATCTTAGGTATTAATGATCATCTTGCTACAACATCTATGAATGCTCTAATAGATTCCACTAATAAATTATAAAATATTTGAATAACCAACCAATCAGGTAAAGCATAGTGAGAGTATTTCCTAAGCATTTCTTAAATATCTCCCAACTCATAAATTGATTCTCCTTCAAACTAGCAAAATAAGTGATATAATTTCTAAATTTGGTTGTCGTTAAAGGTTGAAAATACTTAGCAAGAAATTTATGAGTCAACTCATTTCAAGTGATTATAGACCCTAGGAGTAAGGAATTCAACCATATCTTAGCTTTATCTATTAGAGAAAATAAGAATAACCTAAATCTAATAGCACCATCATTGACACTATTATACTTAAATATTATATATATTTCTAAGAAACTAGTTAACTATAAATTTGGATCTTCAACATGAGTTTTCCCAAACTGATAATTTTAAATAATTTGAATTATAACTAATTTTAATTCAAAATTATTAGCTTGGATAGTATATGGGGGCTATAAAGTGAACTGTTGAATTGCATTAAAATACAGGGCTCTATCACTCTTAAATAATGCTTAGATTTTTTTTAAAAGATAAAAATAATAAAATCTCATTTAATATATGCAAATATACTTGCCACATCAAATAATAAAGTGATATGTTAGAGTGTCGAACCCACAAGGAAGTAACTTACTTGTAAAAAACTACTATCTTTTACTCTAATTACAATTCTTATTCTATTAAAATAAAAATAATATTTATAGAGATTCTATCATTGAATAGAATAGTAAAAATAATTAATACAATATTTAATAATTTTTTTTGAATTGATGAGTATAAATTTCATATATTTCTTAATGAGACCCTTAATTATATGATTTAGAGCATATGCATCCCTAGATATCTGTCGAGGTTGTAGAGGTGAAAAGAATATCTGCTAACATCCTTTTGTTATAATATTTCTTTAAGAATCAAGAATATTTTACATCATATTCCTAGGCATGCAATCCTTTCATATTAATATTCTTGGTTGTTCTTGCATTCATCCATCGAGGCTCTACATCACACTATATTTTAACAACATGTAATGCCACTTTATACATTAAATTAAAAATAGAAAACATTAAAAATATCATTTAAAATTTATAGAACAAGAATCTTTATAAATACTTAACATGTACTTTATATCATCAATCAAAAATAAGAGAATTAGTCAGATAGAATAAATGACAAGCAAACTCATATTCATTAAACTCATGGAATAATAAAAATACAAGAGAGTGATATCACCAAAAAGGATCAAAGTATCTCCTCTACACTCCTCCTCCCTTAATTTATAGAGTTGCTTTAAGAAATACAGGCTAAATACTCTAAATGATTATATCTTATACTTCCCTAGCCTCTCTCAGTTTTTACTCTAAGAAGGAACTAGAGAAGTATTCTAAAAGAAGTATTGAATTTTACACAAGTGACTGAACTCCCTTATAAACATAACATCACAACAATTTATAGGACAACACAAAAAGGCATATGGGGCTGTGACGCTTGAAAGAGTAGCATCACGATGCCATTAAAGTGAACTAATGCCTCAACGCTAAAACTTTTGCACTATCGTGATGCTTGCTGATGTGGATCAATTACTTAGTGAACAATCATATCTCTTCATTAAGAGAACATGAACCTTGTAAGTTACAACTGCAATGCCGCGACGCTATTGATATACAAGTGATATGGCGCCCGAGTAGCAAAAATGGTGCTAAGGTGTGAGAAATTATTATAATGCGACATTTGAAAATAGATAATATGATGCTTCTAAGCTGACTTTTCAAAGCTATAGTTCTGGTAATGCTATGATGCTGGCTGTATTGCTACCGTTGCGCTTACAAACATAGAACTCGACACCACAATGTCCAATTTGTGGCACATATATCATTGGTGGCATTGCAGTGTTGTTTCATCGGTCGTGGCGACGCTGTAAGCTCCTTTGAATCTCTACTATTTTTGAGTTTTTTTTGGACTAAATAACTAAAATAATATATTTTTGCTAAGAATACAAATATGTAAACCATTACATAATTTACACTTATCTATTATTCAGTTAAAAAATAAACTTCACGATCACTTCATTAAAAATCAGATTTTGAAACTGTACTTCTCATAATTCAAATCCAAGGTTGATAAGATAGTAATTGACAATTCATTTATTGATAGCGAGAATATCATATTATATATCCTTAATGGACTCCCACCAACCTACTAGGCTTCAAAATTGCTATTAAACCAAACTTATCATAATCAGCCTTGATGATCTCTATTCCCTATTATGCAACGAAGAGATTAATATTGCTCAGGGAGAAACTCATGAATACACCATCTTAAATTCCATTTATCCTAAGGTGTATCTAATGTGCTATCTAGCATGCACAATTAACAACAAGTACATCCTCCCTCCTTTTCTCAAGGTCATGCTCATCACTCATAGTTTGGTCTTACTCATGTGCACTATTTAGCAACATTAGCTCAATATATATATATAAATGATTCTTTGAGTTTCTAAATAAATATCTAAAGAATAACCAATAAATTTTTAAATCATGGCATAAAGAATTGTATCCCATGCTAGCTCATTCAATTCAGTCAACAACTTTAGGCACTCATGCTCTTCTATCTTGTTAAGCTTCTTTCAAGGTGTGGTATCATTAACTTGGGCATCTAAGCAGCTTTATTTTATTTCTTAAAGAAAAATAATACCTTGATTTATGCATTTCCCAATTTTTGTCTATTTATATCTCATGTCAACTTGAAAAAAGTCTTATGTTACCTTATTCAACATAAAGTACTACTACTTATAAATTGAGGTATCAAAATGGGTTTTTTTTGTAGGGTTTGGGTCCAACCCAAAAATTATCCATCACTATTAGACTTGACTCGAACCCGACCTGATTCTAAAAATGTGTCAGAAATCTGAAATCAAACCCGAGCTCGATCCAATTTTGTAAATTGGTCAGAATCTCAAACTCGAATGTGACTCATATGGAAAAAAGGTTGACCAAAACCAAGAATTTTTGGGTCAAGTTTTGGGAGGGGTTAAATATTGACACCCCTACTTACAAACCACTTGTGCTTATGCATTATGATTTACGTGGGACTTCCTCGATCATTTCAACTTGATGATATCACTAATATATTTCATTTATTTGACTTTTCTAAATATTGTTGGGTGTATGCTATGAGATAAAGTCTAAAATTACTTGAAATTTGTCTATTTTAAAATGGTTAAACAACAATTACAAAAACCTTTCAAAATTTTACATTCTAATGGTGAAATCAAATATAACAAAACAACTCTACCAAATAATCTCTCTCAATATGGCATTATCCCCCAATTAAACTATCCTTATAGTCCTCAACCAAGTGAGGTTACATAATTCAAGCATACACCTTATTGAAATGGTTAAAATCCTACTTGTTGAAGCTCACATAACACATTATGTTTGAGTCGATACTCTCGTCACTCTTAGTGATCCTTTATGTATGCTTCGTCACACTTAATGTATTCAATTTCACATTTTTATTTATGTTAATGACATTATTCTTATAGAAAATAAATAAAATGCAATCACGGTCCTATAAAATATTTAAAATAGATTTTAGCTAAAAAAATTGGAAGAAATTTCTTATTTTCTTGGACAGCAAATCATACTCTTCTACACATGACTTCTTTTGAGCCATGCCAAATATGCACAAGAAATTCTTCATAAAGCAGGAAAGAATTCTAGTAAAGCTATATTTATCCCCCATCCTTCCAAATTATTTTTGAATCCATCTTCCAATACATATATTTTCAATCTCAAATTATTTAGACTAATATATTTTCAATCTCAAATTATTTTGCCAATTAGTCTAGTCTCTACAATACCTTACAATTACTCAACTATGTACCCTATTTTATGTCAATAAAATTTGTCAACATACACACAACATGTTGCTTTGTCATCTTCACCTTCCAAAACAAATTCTTTGTTACATCAAGGGCATCCTCTAGCATGGCTTATCCATTATACAAGGAGATCTCCAACTTCAAGCATATTTAGGCTTCATTTGGGACGGATTTCTCTATGCTTCTTAAAGTTTTTTTTTTGTACAAAAATTAAAAATTTTATATTTGAAAGTTACTTTAAGAAGAAGTAAAAAATCCATCCCAAACGAAGCCTTAAACTCTAACTAAATTGGTGATTCCACTTATTGCAAGTCCACCGCTAACTATTATGCTTATTTTGATCTCACTCTTATTTATTGCTGTGTTCAATAGTCCATAGTCATTTGCATTTCCTATAAAATTGAATATCATGCTCTTGTTACCACTGCCATTGATATTATTTGGCTTTAATGTATTTGTCAAGAGTTTGCATTATCTATAGATACTACTATATATTATGATAATATTCCAGCCATGGAAATTTTCTCTAATCTAAATTTTTTATGTTGGGATAAAGCATATTAAAATTGATGACCACTTTATTTTGGAATGCATTCTTTCCAAATAGTTTGTTATCCATCACACTTCTTATTAAGATAAGCTAACTGATATTCTTAGAAATCTCTACCAATTTGCTACTTTGATTTTTATTATGACAAGTTTATGATCACTTCTTTGACTATCCACTTAAGGGGAGCTGATATCAATATTATAATTAGTATCATCATGCATAGAATCGATGATTAACCTCTCAACAAAATGATGTCCATGATTAACAATCCATATTCGCAATAAGTACTATCTAATAGCTAGGGATGTTGATATTTGACACAACCCAAAATTTCAATTTGAACCTAACCCAAAATTTTGGGCTAGGGTTGACCCATTTGGAAAATAGGTCAAGTTTGAGTTCAAGGATTCAACCAGTTTGAAAACTTAGGTTGGGTCCTGATCAACCCGCTAATCTGAAGTGTGCCCAAATTTGACCCATCTTGTAATAGGTGCACAATGACACATGCATTCCATGTGAGTCTCCCTTCCCACCTAAGTCCACCCGCATCTTCATTGGATCGCAATTGCAAGCCCTAACCACGACTAGCCTAACCCATGAGACTGCGCTTCTTGCTCGCAATTCTTCCTGGGTGTCCACTAGCCTCTGCAACTTTGCCTCTACCAACAAGTCCAACTCATGCGTTCTACAACATCCGCCACTGCCTACTTGACATGTGTGACGAGTAATTCCTATGCGGCCTAGGTCGTCCGTGTAGGGTTGGATTTACCCAGGTTTTTACTATGTCTAATCCGTATTGGATTTTTTTTTACCCGATCCGTAACCCATTTTCGACACCCCTACTAATAGTAATAGCTCAACTAATTTTGACCTTTCATATCAAACAAATACTGCAACCTCTAACTAACCCTTGACACATTAGTCTTTGTATGAAAAATTAACACCCAAATTATTGAGTATTCAATATGGCAATATTTTGTTAATTTGTAGTCAAAAATAAATTATAAATAAACCTTCTTCTCTTTGTTGCCTCTCATTTTCTATTATTTATGTCTTTCTTCAGGACAAGATCACAAGAATGATACTAAGCAAAATCTAAAGTTGTATCAATCTATCTATCTATCTATCACTATATGACGTGACGTTATAGTCCCCAATAGAGAAGATTCTCATCATTGTCCCCCACGTCGATTGGAATTTTTATTGGGTGCGGACACCAGACGTAGCTCTATATCTAAAGTTCAATAAAATCGTGACACTTGTCATGTTCATGTGAATATTAATTTATGATTTATTTTTTATTTTTTTCTTGCTAGATCGACTGACCCGGCCCAAAATATTTATGTTCAATTTTAGGGATTTAAAATTAGATCTCTTTTTTTAAATGAAATACTATGGAACATCTATATTTTTTAGAATTTTTGCTCCAAAAACATTTCATAGCTATTGAGAAAGAAGAAACAAGAAAAAGCTGGAGAAGATGACGACTGATTTAGTGGAGAAAAAGCAGATGAAGTTGACAACTAGTTTGGAGGAAGAAAAGAAGGTGAAGATGAAGATGAAGACTAGTTTGGAGGTCAAGAAGTGGATGAAGATGAATATTTGTTTAGAGGAGGAGAAGCTGATGAATATGAAGATTGGTTATGAGGCGGAGAAGTTGATGAAGTTAAAGACTGGTTTGGAGGAAAAGGCGATGAAGAAATGAGAAATAATAATTTTTTCTGTACACTTGGGGAATATATAATTTTGAAGTATTATTTGTATATTGATAGTTTTTTCTTGTATAGTTAGGGGGAAGATGAAGATGCTTTATTGTATTGATGTATTTTCTCATTGTAGATAACTATTAGAAAAATAAAAAAATAGATCATTTCTGCTATCGTTTATGTGATGTTTTGTTTATTTTTAACTCTCAATACCAATGTTTGTTACTGCTCGGTATCAATGCTCAGTATTTCTCGGTACCGCTCGATACCGCTCAGTACTAATGCTCAATACTACTATGAAACTGCTTTGTACTGCTCAGAGCAATGCCCAGTATTGCTCGATACCGCTTGGTACCGCTCATTATCGCTTGGTAACGCTTGGTACCGCTCGGTATCGCTTGGTACCGCCTAGTATCGCTTGGTACCAATGCTTGTTATCAATGCTCAGTACTATTCAATACTGCATGGAGCTGCTAGATAATTCTTAATAAATACTACTCGGTACTTGTAAATAATTATGTATTTCTTAATAAGATTTCTTACATCAGAATCAATATGATTGTTTCTTACATCTGAATCAATATGATTGATACACAGCGGTATCAAACATAATTTTTACCTTAATATCAATTCAATGTTTATGCCGATGAACTCTCAGTACATATGCTTGGTACCGCTCGGTACCAATGCTTGGTATCGCTCGGTATCGCTTTGTGCTGCTCAGTACTAATCGATACTGCCCGATATTTCTTAATAAATACTACTCAATATTGCTCGGTATTTCTAAATAACTATGTATTTCTTTATTAGATTTCTTACATTAGAATCAATATGATTGTTTCCTACATTTAAATCAACATGACTGGTACACAACATATATATAAACAAGTAGAGAATGCTTTAAAGTTTTTGTAACATATATTTGTGAAAATTTTGAGAATGCTTTAAAATGAATAGAAATATTACAATAGCATGTGTTCTCCCTCTAGGGCATATAAATATTTTGCTTTTACTACTGCAAATCACGGAGGCGCTGCCCCGGAAACCTCCGCACGGGTGCTAACCCTTGACCCCTGCGATCTGATCGGGCCGGTCGAAACCAGTCAGGGGTCGCTGCCCCCTCGGAACTCCCAACATATTCCCTAAATATAAAGAAAAAAACTATCAATCATGCAATTTGTTCTTCTTTTCAACTTCAGCAATTCCTTTTCCTTTTCATGGATGTTTATAGAGTGTCATTTTCATCAGATTTGCCTTCTCCAAACTAGCATCTTTTTCATCGACTTTTCCTCATTTTTTCTTTCTCAGCAGCTTTGAAATGTTTTTTGAGTTGAAATCCTAAAAAATATAAATGTTTCGTAGTATTTTATTTAGAAAAGAGTGCAAATTTCAAAACCCTAAATTTCAATAGGAATATTTTGGGTCAGGTTGATCGGGCTAGCAAGAAAAAAACAAAAAAATAAATCATAAATTAATATCCACATGTACAAGACAAGTTTTGCGATTTTATTGGACTCCGGACGTAAAGCTACGTTTGATGTCCGCAGCCAATAAAAAATCTGTCGATTGGAGGCAAAGAAAGCAAGTACCTATGTAGGGAATTTTTATTGCCTCAGGTTACCTGACATAGAGATACATCAGGTAGCCTATAATATATCGCCACGTGCTCTTACTCTTTACCGCGCGGCCCGACGACCCAACCCGGAACGAATATGCTCGATATTTGCTCGGTATTACTCGGTATTTGCTCGGTATTGCTCGGTATTTGATCAGTATTTTATCGGTATTTTAAAATTTTGTAATATATTATATATGTATGAATTTTATTTATTTTTTAGTCTAAAAATTCTTAGAATTATTAAATTTTTAAGAATAAATTGTCATTATTATTATGTTAATTTTATTACTTTTAATTATATTATTGTTTATTACGTCATCCGATTCGACCGGTCAAACCGGTCGAACCATGAACCTCTCATTCTTCCGGTTCGTTGTCCGGTCCGGTTTTCATAACCTTGACTTTATAATCTAAAGATATCAGATTTATTTTATAAAGGAGCTGATAAATTGTCAAAATTAGAAAATGGAGTGTGCTTATCAAAAAAATTTTAAATGGAGTAACATTTGTCAAACAAAATAGTGTATTCAGAATGCGTCAAAAGAAATAGTTTATTCTCAATGCGCAATTTCATTTGGTGCATTTAACTCAAAAAGAGAGAGAAAGTCAATTGGAGAGAGATGAGGAAGAGAGAAAAGGTGGGAAAGAGAGTGAGAGAGGGAAAGAGTGCGAAAGAGAAAAAAATATTTTTTTAATAATTCTAAAGAAAAAATAAAATAAAATAGTTATAAAAACATAATAAATATGTCAATTTTTTTATTTAAGATTTTACATTTTTATATTTAAATTCAATTTTAAATTCAAAGAAAAAAAATATAAAAAAAATAATTTTGAACTTTAATATATAAATTTTTACGCATTTTAGTGGCCAATTGAATTTTTTTATAAATATTTTTCCAGCTTTTTATTTTTATAATTCTATGAAAAATTTTAAATAAAATTAAATTTTGATTTTTTTTTATATTTGTTATGTATTGATAATTTCCCACTAAAAATACATACAAATATACATAATAAATATCAAAATTAAGTTTTTTTATGTTTTTTATTTTGCATTTAAAATTTAATTCAATTTAATTTAAATTTGAAAAAAAATAAATAAATTTTATTTTGATATTTGTTATGTATTTATAACTATTTTGTTTTAATTTTATTAAATTTTTATTTAATTTTTTTTCTTAGAATATTTAAAAAAAACAAAAAAAAAAGTTAAGATACACTATTTTATTTGGTACATTCTGAATTCTCCATTTCATTTGAGGATTTTGCTACTTTTTTAATTTTTTTTTTTTTTTTATGAAATTTATTCTTCTTATGAATTCTAACGATTAATATTCTCCTTCATAAAATACCCCAAAAATATCTTCCTAAATATCTTTTTATTGGAGACTTTTGCAGTTTGCTAAGTGTACAAGTGGATTTAAAAAAGAAGATTAAGAAGAGAAAAAAGCTGGGAGGGAAATGCGCTCTTTTCATTATAACAACCTCGACATATGACATATGGCACTATCTTTAAACCCTTTTCTATGGATAAGATGTTGGATAAGTACTAATTATAATAATTGATTAGATTTTTAAAATTTATTATCAAAACTTTAATATTGAATTTTTACAACAACAACATCAAGCCTTTGTCTCACTAAGTCGGGTCAGCTACATGAATTCTTTTTTGTCATTGTGTCTTTTTAAAAGCCAAATTCTTATTTAAATCTAATAAAGAAAGATCATTTCTAATATTTTCTAAATCTTGTTAGGTATACCTCTACCTTTCTTAACAAAAGTCAAATCTAATATCTCAACTTTCCTAATCGTGTCATCGAAATGCCTTCGTTTAATGTGACCAAACCATCTAAGAAGACTCTCTAATCTTATCTTCCATTGGAGCTACTCCAACCTTTTCACGTATATGCTCATTTCGTATCCCATCTCTAAGGGCCAAGTCACTCATCCACCTAAGCATCCTTATCTCTGCAACGCTTAACTTAGTATTATGCTTCTCTTTTAATGGCCAATATTCGACACCATAAAGCATTGCAGGTCTCACCACCATCTTATACAATTTTTTCTTAAGTTTGAGGGGGACTTTTCTATCGCACAATAAGCCCGATGCATTCCTCTACTTCAACCATCCAACTTGAATTCTACTGATAATATCCCCATCAATTTCATCATCACTCTGAACAATAGATCCAAAATTGTTGCAAATCTATTTTTTCATGGCTTATGTTTTGATGATTGACAAACAATATTTCTCTTGGACTGCTTGTTGCTTCTAACGTTTCAGAAATCGAAGATCGGACGAACAAGACAAAGTCAATTCAGGACTGCGTAGGTTTAGGGTTGAGTCAGTCTGTACTTTTGTTTTTCATTTTTTGAGTCTACTTGTAATGATAAAAAAGACTGATGCTAAGTAACCCTTCACACACACACACACTTGAGAGACTTAGAATTTCTGTTTTTACTCATATCGGCCAAGACGATTTTTTGATCGGCCTAGACGATCAGGCTTAAAACAGAAAGCCTAAATAAGGATTCTTAATTAAGACAGCCGACATTAACAGATTGGCCTGGACGATATGTGTATCGGCCAGGACGATAAGGTCAAAAAAGAAAGAAGTTGCCGCCATAGACAATTAAGGTATACTGTATTTTTAAATTATCAGCCAGGACGATCCTAGAATCGGCCTGGACGATATTCACAAATTATGCCATAATTGTTCAGGAAATCAAGGGAGTAATTAAGGATGATTGATACGATCATATCGTCCTGGACGATCGCAGGATCGGCCGGGACGATCCAGTCAAAAACCTTAAGTTACTTCAGGATGATAAACATCGGCCAGCTCATATCCAGGGCTATTGTCAGGATGATTTTCCTCTGATTTGAACTGATCAGCCAGGACGATCGTGAGATCGACCTGGATGATCAAGCCAATTTTCAATCGTCATGTTTTGCATCCAGGGCTATGCTCTGGCCGATCTTCATTGATTTGTACTGATCGGCCAGGCCGATGTCCATATCGGCCTGGACGATATTGTCGGCAACTTGCAATTAATGAACTCCTTTGAAGCTCTTCTACTTAAGAGCTCTTGTTCAACATTTTTAAAAACCTTTGGCTGCTGCCTTGACCTGAGAAGACCTTGAGGAGAGAAAGAGAGAGAGGGAGAGAGAGAGGATCTTGTAAGGGGGAGCTTGTGAGGGGATTCATAAGGGTTGCTTCAAGGATCGCTCTGCTTGTTCTTCGTCTAGAGTTTTTCGTCCGTGGAAGGGTCGGTAGAGGTAAGGAGTTAGCTTTTGGTTGTGGTTCTCCGCCAGTTTCAGGAGGAAGCAAAAGGAGGTAGGTTCTCTGCCTTGCCGGAGTGGCAAAAAGGAGGTTCTTGTGAGGGCTTCTCCGCCTAGCCGTGGGGGCTAAAGGAGAGTAACTTTTTGTAGTGCAATACTTGGAGGGTGCCTCCAAGGAGTGGACGTAGGTCGAGTTGACTAAACCACTATAAATTTTTGTGTTCTTATTTTTGCTTCCGCACTTTTAATTCCGCATTTATTTTTGTGGTGATTTTGGTTTGTGATTTTATTCTTTGTGAAAAGAAAATTTTTTAAAATACCAATTCACCCCCCCCCCCCCCCCTCTTGGTTAGCTTGGGCCAGTTCTATAGGGCTTAACATCCCTAACGAACTTTCAAGTGGTATGAGAGCAGAATTCGAAATTTTAAGTTTGAAAACTTTTTGAATTAGATCCATGGCTAACCTTGGGAATCGTAACACTACGGAAGGGTATTCTATTACCCGACCTCCCCTGTTCGATAACCTACCTTTTGATTTTTGGAAAACCCGCATGTAACCATTTTTACAATCTACTGATTATCGCATGTGGATGCTTATTCAAGAAGGTTATTCTCCACCTTCTCGTGAAATTAATGGTGTTAAAACTGAAATTTCTTTTACGTGATTTAGCCCAATTAAATGTAAAATATTTGAACTGTTTTTTCTGTGCCTTAGAATCTGAGGATTACATGCGTGTCTCAACTTGCAAAACTGGTAAAAAGATTTGGGATAAATTATGCATCACCTATGAAGGTACTTATGAGGTTAAACAATCCCGTTTAAACATTCTCTTGCATGACTACGAACTTTTTCGTATGAAACCTCATGAATTGATTTCTGACATGTATACAAGATTTACTTAGATAGTTACTTCACTGCATGCACTAGGAAAAGAACTTTCAAATTATGAAAAAGTTAACAAGATTTTGAGATGCTTGCCTTCGTCTTATGATGCTAAAATCACTGCAATCACTGAATCTAAGGATTTGAACACCTATTATATTGATAACTTACTTGGCTCACTCATTGCTTACGAGCAAAGGGTGAATCAAAGAAATCTTGATGCAGGTGAGAAGAAAAAGGAGAAAATAATTGCACTGAAGGCGCACAAATCGGATTCTGAATCTTCCGGGTCTAAAAGCGATGAAGTTGCCTTCATCACAAGGCAATTCAAAAGCTTTATAAGGAAGAAACAAAAGCATCATCAAAGTTGGAGAAAAGGTAAGGAACATAAACATTTTAAAGGATCTTCTGATGTTGTATGTTTTGAATGCAGGAAGCCTAGATATGTGAGAACTAATTACCCTACGCTTAAAGATCACTCAAGTAAAGAAAAGGGTGAGGAGAAACCTAAGTCAAGGAAGGACAAGATGAGAGTACAAAAAGCATTTTGTGCGGATTCGGCATCAGATTCATCAGAGACAGAACCAGAAGATGAGACATCAAAATTGTGCTTGATGGCAGACAACAATCCTGATCAAGAAGATGTATGTGAACTTTCCTACGATCAACTTCTTGAAGTTTCAGAAAAAATTCATGCATCATATAGGAAATTAAAGAAAACCCATGCTAACTTGAAATTAAAATTTTTAAATCTACAAAAAGAGCATGAAATTTTGATGAAAGACCATCAAACAATTGATTCAAATCATATGACTTTACTTGATGAATTTGATGAGTTAAATAAAAATCATTGTGAGTTAGTTGAAAAGCATGATGCATTAAAAGTCTCACACACATCACTTGAATCTGATTTTAAGAAGTCTAAAGAGATAGATAAAAATTTGAGGATAGAAAATGAAGTTTTATAAAGTACAATATGGAAGTTTCGAAATAATTTAGAAGCATGTAAGAAAACTAAGATGACATCTACTTTTGATGAATTGCCAAAACCTAGGAAGAGGCATTATAACTCAGACCACTTAAGAAATCCCTTTCCTGGGGTTAGATGTTTTTCATGTGGTATGCTAGGACACATCTCACACACTTGCACGATTCACCATAGTACACATTGGGTGTGGAGATCTAAGGTGCATGATCCACAGCATACCACACATGCATTGCATTCTTCTCTTCATAAGAAGGAACCAAAACCTGCTTGGGTTCCTAAATCTAACATTTGATAATGTTGCAGCAGGGCTCTCAAAAAAGACCTCGTGAGAGTATGTGGTACCTGGACAGTGGATGCTCTCGACATATGATTGGTGATGCCAGCCAGTTCGTTGTACTAGAGTCCAGGACTGGAGGCAAGGTTACTCTTGGAGACAACACCACCAAGAAGGTGGTAGGAGCAGGTATAATCGGTAATTCTAAGAACCTTATGATTGAAAATGTTTTGCTTGTAGATGGATTGAAGCACAACTTGCTCAGCATCAGTCAATTCTATGACAAAGGCTTCATCGTGCAATTCTTTGCAAGCTCATGCATTGTAAGTTTAAGCAATAACACTATTTTGCAGGGAAAGAGGATCAACAACATTTACATGCTTAATTTAAATAACATTGAATATGCTGCTTCTTTTTGCTTAAAACTGTGATTGATGATTCTTGGTTGTGGCACAAGAGGCTTTGTCATGCAAGTATGAAAACCCTTAGGAAAGTAACCCAAAAGGACCTAGTTAGAGGTGTCCCCAAACTTAAGTTTTTAAAAGACCACCTTTGTGATGCCTATCAACTAGGAAAGCAAGTCCACTCCACTTTTCACCCCATTAAGGACTTTAGCACCTTTAGACCTCTAGAAGTCCTTCACATGGATTTGTTTGGACCCATTAGCACTGCCAGCCTGGGAGGGAAAGTCTATGGTTTTGTGATTGTTGATGACTACTCAAGGTTCACTTGGACTAGATTTTTTTCACATAAAAATGAGTCTTTTGAAGAGTTTAAAACATTTTCTACTTGGATTCAAAAAAAGCTAGGTTGTGAGATTTTGACCATCCATAGTGATCATGGGGGAGAGTTTGAAAATGAAAGATTTGGAGTTTTTTGTGAGGACAAGGGGATTAGCCACAATTTTTCAGCCCCTAGGACCCCTCAGCAGAACGGGATAGCTGAAAGAAAGAACCGGACCTTGGTGGAAGCCGCTAGAGCCATGCTTGCTGAGTATTCACTTCCAAAATACTTTTGGGCTGAAGCGGTTAACACAGCTTGTTATGTGTTGAATAGGGTGAATGTTAGAGCCAAATTAGAGAAGATACCCTATGAGATCCTTAAGGGTAGGACACCCAATCTTTCCCACCTTCATGTCTTTGGTTGTAAGGTTTTCATTCACAACAATGGGAAGTCTCACTTGGGAAAATTTGATCCTAAATCTGATGAAGGAGTATTTTTGGGATATTCTAGTGTTGGGAAGTCTTTTAGGGTGTTTAACAAAAGAACCTTGATGGTTGAAGAGACAACCCATGTAGTTTTTGATGAGTCTGATCCTAAGAAACATGGAGTAGAAGATGATGATGTTGGAGAGATTACAAGAGGAGTAGAAAATTTGGGGAAGGGGAATGAGCACCTAAGTAATGAAGGAGTAGAAGAAGTTCCCCAAGGAGTAGAAAATTTTGATGAAAGGGGAGAAACTTCACACACTTTGCCTAGAGATTGGAGATACTCTACAAGTCACCCCAAGGATTTGATCTTAGGAGACCCTTCTAGTGGAGTTAAGACTAGACATGGACTTAGGAAAGAGGTGAACCATTCTGCCTTTATTTCTATGACTGAACCCACCACCATTAACCAAGCCCTTTCTGATAAGTTTTGGATTTTAGCAATGCAAGAAGAATTGAATCAATTTGTTAGGAATGATGTTTGGGAACTTGTGGAAAGACCTAATGGACAAAGTCTAGTTGGGACAAAGTGGGTATTTAAGAACAAGGTGAATGATTCAGGAGTGGTGGTAAGAAATAAAGCAAGATTGGTGGCTAAGGGGTACAATCAAATATAAGGAATAGACTTTGAGGAGACTTTTTCCCCTGTAGCTAGATTGGAAGCCATTAGAGTGCTATTAGTCTTTGCCTGTTATAAAGGATTTAAGCTTTTCCAAATGGATGTCAAGAGTGCCTTTTTAAATGGGAAAATAAAAGAAGATATATTTTTTTGAACAACCTCCAGGTTTTGAGAGTTCTCAATTTCCAAATCATGTGTTTAAATTAAAAAAGGCTTTATATGGTTTAAAGCAGACACCTAGAGCTTGGTATGAGAGGCTTAGCACATTCTTACTAGAGAGGGAGTTTGTCAAGGGGAGCGTAGACACCACCCTTTTTCTTAGAAGAGTTGGAGATGATTTACTCATTGTTCAGATTTATGTTGATGATATACTCTTTGGATCTTCTAATAAAAAATTGTGTGATGATTTTTCTAAAACAATGAGTAGAGAGTTTGAGATGAGTTTGATGGGAGAGTTGTCCTACTTTTTGGGGTTTAGCATAAAACAATTGGATGATGAAACTTTTCTAAATCAAATAAAATACATAAATAATATTTTGAAGAAATATGAGATGGACAAAGCCAAGCTAATTAACACTCCCAGACTTCTAGTGCTCCATTGGATAAGGACCCAAGTGGTAAGTCTGTTGATCAGAAGAAGTATAGAGGCATGATTGGATCTTTACTTTACTTGACTGCGAGCCGACCTGATATCATGTTTAGTGTTTGCCTTTGTGCTAGATTTCAAGCTAACCCCATGGAATCCCACATGACTGCTGTTAAGAGAATTTTTAGATACCTTTTGGGGACACAAGGCTTAGGGATTTGGTACCCTAGACATAACACTTCTTTTGAGATTATTAGTTTTTTTTACTCTGATTTTGCAGGATGCAAGGTGGATACAAAAAGTACTTCTGGAACTTGTCAATTCATTGGACAATCTTTGGTCTCTTGGTCTAGTAGGAAGCAAAACTCTGTTGCACTTTCCACTGCTGAAGCTGAATACATTGCTCTTGGAAGTTGTGTGGCCCAAGTTCTTTGGTTGAAATAACAGGTATTGGATCTAGGATTACATGTAAGCACCATCTCAATCTTTTGTGACAACACTAGTGCCATATGCATCTCTAAAAATTCTATCCAACATTCAAGAACTAAATACATTGACATTAGGCATCACTTTATTAGAGATCATGTGACTAAGAGAGACATTGAGTTACACCATGTGACAACTGAAAACCAACTGGAAGACATCTTTACTAAACCACTGGCCTTCAACACTTTCAGTTCTTTAAGGACCAGATTGGGTGTGATTGACTTAAATGCATGAAACTTTTTTTGCTTTTTTTTTTTGACTTTTTAGTGTGTTTTATTTTCTTTTGTCTTTTTTTGTTTTGTTTTCAAAATCATCGCTGATATGGTATTATATTCCTTGTCCTTATTTTTTGAAAATTTGTAGTCAATGTGTTTTCATCTACTTAATCTCTTAGATGGTTGGAATATTTTGTGATTGTGTCTCTTTCTCTAACCTATTTTAGTGGCATAGTTTTCTTTTCTAATCAAAAGTCTATCTCAAATTAAAGATTGTTTATGAAATTAAGATCTTTTCTTAAGCTTGCTTAAGCAAATCTATCTTGTATTTATAATGATTAAAGTCTTTTTATCACATCAAGATCCCTCGTTACTCTTATCTTTGATTATTAATCCTGCTTGTGGTAATTCTTCCCTATGTTAGAGAGAGAGCTCCTATTCTCTAATATCTGAGAAGATATATTCACAAATAAGATTTTTTTTAAAGGATTATAAAAGGGAATCTAGCTTGCAAAAAAAAATAGCCAATGATGCCAACAAAAGAAGCGCAAAGACGCCAAAAATTGAAAAATCTATGAAAAGATGCGCAAAGCGCCACTAAATTGACAAGAGGAATAAAATGAGCCCACTCAAAAGCAAGATACTCTCCCTTTTTAAATATTTTAGAACTTATAAGTTTTGGTTCTCAAAGGCTTGATCTCGATTATCGTACAATTATGACAAATCTACCTTACTTCATTATTTTATGAAGATATTTTTCTTACGACAAGTGGTAGGTGGATTCTTTTTCTCATATTCAATTAATTATTTGAGTTAGGTCATTGATTTCAAAAGACGATTCTACCCTAAGAAAACGTTTTGAGCTAAGGGTAAACCATGAACGGATATTCTACTATTCTATGGATTAATGAGATTGGTAACTCATTAACTCACAAGTTAAATCAATCACATGGAATACTATATCATTGACATGCCTTGATTAAAAAAAAAAAAATTCATATGCTATTTGTCTTTTGTTCCCTCCTTTTTGATATGTCAAAAGGGGGTGAAGTTTATGAGGTTCCTTTTTGTATCGATCCTGAATTTTTACTACTAATTTGTTTTCGTAGTATTTGTCATCATCAAAAAGGGGGAGATTATTGCAAATCTATTTATTCATGGCTTATATTTTGATGATTGACAAATAATATTTTTCTTGGACTGCTTGTTGCTTCTAACATTTCAGGAATCGAAGATCGGACGAACAAAACAAAGCCAATTCAGGACTGCGTAGGTTTAGGGTTGAGTCAGTCTGTACTTTTGTTTTTCACTTTTTGAGTCTACTTGTAATGATAAAAAAGACTGATGCTAAGTAACCCTTCACACACACACTTGAGAGACTTAGAATTTCTATTTTTACTCATATCGGCCAGGACGATTTTTGGATCGACCTGGACGATCAGGCTTAAAACAGAAAGCCTAAATAAGGATTCTTAATTAAGACAGCCGACATTAACAAATCGGCCTGGATGATACGTGTATCGGCCAGGACGATAAGCTCAAAAAAGAAAGAAGTTGCCGCCATAGACAATTAAGGTATACTGTATTTTTAAATTATCGGCCAGGACGATCCTAGGATCGGCCTGGACGATATTCATAAATTATGCCATAATTGTTCAGGAAATCAAGGGAGTAATTAAGGATGTTTGATACGATCATATCGTCCTGGACGATCGCAGGATCGGCCAGGACGATCCAGTCAAAAACCTAAAGTTACTTCAGGACGATAAACATCGGCCAGCTCGTATCCAAGGTTATTGTCAGGACGATTTTCCTCGGATTTGAACTGATCGGCCAGGACGATCGTGAGATCGGCCTAGACGATCAAGCCAATTTTTAATCGTCCTGTTTTGCATCCAGGGCTATGCTCTGGCCGATCTTCATTGATTTGTACTGATCGGCCAGGCCGATGTCCATATCGGCCTGGACGATATTGTCGGCAACTTATAATTAATGAGCTCCTTTGAAGCTCTTCTATTTAAGAGCTCTTGTTCAATAATTTTAAAAACCTTTGGCTGCTGTCTTGACCTGAGAAGACCTTGAGGAGAGAAAGAGAGAGAGGGAGAGAGAGAGGATCTTGTGAGGGGGAGCTTGTGAGGGGATTCACAAGGGTTGCTTCAAGGATCGCTCTGCTTGTTCTTCGTCTAGAGTTTCTCGTCCGTGGAAGGGTCGGTAGAGGTAAGGAGTTAGCTTTTGGTTGTGGTTCTCCGCCAGCTTCAGGAGGAAGCAAAAGGAGGTAGGTTCTCTGCCTTGCCGGGGTGGCAAAAAGGAGGTTCTTGTGAGGGCTTCTCCGCCTAGCCGTGGGGGCTAAAGGAGAGTAACTTTTTGTAGTGCAATACTTGGAGGGTGCCTCCAAGGAGTGGACGTAGGTCGAGTTGACCGAACCACTATAAATTTCTGTGTTCTTATTTTTGCTTCCGCACTTTTAATTTCGCATTTATTTTTGTGGTGATTTTGGTTTGTGATTTTTATTCTTTATGAGAAGAAATTTTTTTAAAATACCAATTCACCCCCCTCCCCCCCTCTTGGTTAGCTTGGGCCAGTTCTATAGGGCTTAACATCCCTAACGAACTTTCAAAAATATCTAAAACATGTACTCTTATTAATGACTTGATCGCCCAAAGTTACAATCCCTTCACTAGGTCTATTGCTACTAAAATTATACTCCATATATTCAGTTTTAGATTTACTCAAGGGAAAACCTTTAGAATCTAAAGTTGACCTCCATAATTCAAGTTTACCTTGAACTCCCTCTCTAGTCTTATCAACAAGAAGAATATCATCAACAAAAAGCATACACCAAGGTACATCCTATTGCAAATGTCTAGTGAGAACATCCATGACTAAAGCAAAAAAGATATGGACTTAAGGCTGATCCTTGATGTAATCCAGTCGAAGTAAGAAAATACTTAGTCAAACCACCTTGTGCTTGAACACAAGTAATAGCTCCCGCATACATATCTTTAATGATTTGAATATAAGCATTATTAGCTTCTTTCTTTTCAAGAACTCTCCATAGCACTTCTCTTGGTACTTTATCATATGTTTTATCTAAATCAATAAATATTATATGTAGATCCTACTTATTATCTATATATTTCTTTATCAAACCTCTCAATAAATGTATGGCTTCCATAGTAGACCTACCTGGCATGAATCCAAATTGATTTTGAGAAACATTAGTATCACGCCGCAACCTACGCTCCATAACTCGCTCCCATAGTTTAAAAGTATGACACATTAACTTAATTTTTCCTCTATAATTCGCACCCTCCTGTGCATCACCTTTATTCTTAAAAATATGAATTAACATACTCATTCTCCATTGATCTGGCATCTTTTTAGTCTTCAAAATAGTATTAAAAAGTTTAGTAAGCAAAGAAATTCCTTCATCTCCTAAGCATTTCCACATCTCTATTGAAATATCATCAGGTCCAACAGCTTTTTCACACTTCATTTTCTCCAAAGCCTCTCTAACTTTGGTTTTACTTATATGCCGATAAAAAAATAAAAAAAAATTATTTTCATTTAGGGTGATAAAGTCACTAAAGTCAATCGTATTTTCATATTTTTCATTAAAAAGTTTAGCAAAATACCTCATCCACCTTTGTTGAACATCATCTTCTAAGAAAAGAACTTTTTGATCTTCATCCTTAATACACTTCACTTGAACTAAATCCTTGCTATTCTTATCTCTTTGTTTGGCTAACTTATACATATATCTTTCTCTCTACTTAGTATCTAATATATTATGTAAATCATTAAAAGCTAAGCTCTTTACATCACAATGAGCTTTCTTAGATTCCTTACGAGATGCAAAGAACTTTCTTAGATTCCTTACGAGCCTCTTTAAAGATTTCCCAATTATAAAATTTTTTACATCTAAACCAATTTTTATAATAAATATTCTTATTTTTTATATTTTCTTGCACATTTGGATTCCGCCATCAACTATTTTTACTATTAGGATTTTTTTCCTTTTAAACTCCAAGCACATCTTTTACAATATTCTTAATGTCGCAAGCCACTTTTTCCACATAATATTGCCATCCTCATGCACAGATAGAATCTTAAGATCTAAAATCTTACTCTAAAAAATACTTTTGTTAATATTCTTTAAATGCCCACATCTAATCCTAGAAAATTATTTTACTTTATTTTTTTTGCCCCTTTATCTTAAAGTCCAAAACTAATAATTGATGTTGGGTACATAAAATTTCACTTGGAATAATTTTACAATCTTTGCAATCTAAACGATTTAATTTTCTTATAAGAAAAATTATCAATCTGCATTTTAACACTTATAATATTAACAATCTTAGCATCAACAACAATCTTTAAAATTATAATTATATCTCCAATTCTATTAATTTTTATAATGTTATCCTTCAAAAACTTATCTAATATCACAACTACACCATTTATAGCACGACTCCTACTCGAATATCATAGTTTTTATATTATAAACTATCAATCTCCTTAGCCTTCTCTCCAACCCAATTAGTTTTATGAATGCACCTAATATTTATCTTCCTATGAAATATAATATCTATTAATTCCAATAATTTTCTTTTAAGGGATCCTATATTCCAAGTTCCTATCCTAATTTTAGTTTCATGGACTAGCTTTTTTTTTTTCCTAATTTGTCCTTGATGTGGGAACCCTTGCCTATTTAACACTACACCCAGGCGTAGGTGTAGTGGCCATTGCATACTTGTCATTGTATTCAAGCCATACAGCGTGTTGCTTCTAGGGGACGTCCTACCATTAACACAATTTTTTAAATGATTCATTTCATGATTATTCGATAAGTTTTACATTGGTCGTCGACTACCTAATGCAACCCTCCACTTTTTTCATCCAAAACTTGAGACCTCACAATGACAGTGTTTAATATTGAATTTTTCCTATAATATATTTTTATTTTGGCATTTAAATTAAAAAATGTATAGAACCACTCAAGATAAAAATGAGTTGAATAAATTTTGTAATATTTTATTTTCTTAAATATAAGTAAAAATATTATTTTTAGTTGTTGTGCAGGAGATACTCAGGAAAATGGAAAAAAAATCATAGTGTTGAACCAGCACCGCAGCGCTCAAACTACTAGCATTGTAGGTCTAAAATGCCACAATGTTAGATTAGGAAATCACAACGTCGTAGTCTCTAGAAAAATTACAATTAATTTAGTGCATCGGGGGAGACAATGTTAGCATCACAGTGCTTTATAGTGTCGCAACACCATAAATTAGCACAACAACAATCAAGTCTAAAAAATTTGAGAACCAAATCTTCGAGCATTACAATGCCACACTGAATTGCACATTCAAGCGCCGTAGTGGTCAAATTCTG
Source organism: Dendrobium huoshanense (assembly GCA_016618105.1). NCBI lineage: Eukaryota > Viridiplantae > Streptophyta > Magnoliopsida > Asparagales > Orchidaceae > Dendrobium > Dendrobium huoshanense. The sequence continues at coordinate 23,662,696 of CM028353.1, read as the reverse complement.
CAGCACCATCGTGTAGAAGTTAACAAATTCGCGTCGAGTCAACCAAGCAAAGCACCAGTTTAGGTAATAGATACATAAAGTTAGTACAACATTGTAATGGAGCAAATGAGCAATATCGATATTCTATATCATCTTAAAACACCATGCAACAACCATGCTGAGCAAAGCGGCGCCTGATGTTGGCTCAAAAAATTCTCGCCCCGGCCTCCCCTATGGAAGAAAGTTTTAATAATGTTCTGGGTCAAAATTCATATTAACTTTGAGATAAAGCACTACCCAGAGATTTTGTCCTCATTTTGTGAGGACTTTATAAGCTGGTTATATGTTTCCCATAGGCACAAGCATATATGGTTAGTTACCCCTCTAAATGATGAGAGAGCACTTTCGATTACGGCTGGTCATGAAATAGTTATGAAATACCTTGCATATAGTAGCAGCATGTGAATTTTCTAAGATTTATAACATTTATTATTTAGATACATAAAGCAAATGGTGGTGGGGGGGGGGGGGGGGGGGGAATGATGACGAACCCGATTAAGATTTCGTAGTTCTGTCGTACCTAATCATCATAACCTCTAGTCTACTTAGTTAGAGAAGGTAGTCAACCCAACCAGACTGAAGGATCCTTTTCAGCAGCCATGGGTTGTTTTATCCAAGGGTACCTTGTGGACTTGCCGTGGATGCTTGTTTAAGGAAATATGTTTTAGTCAACTTTAACTAATTGAAAGGTTTATGCCTTATTGAGTGTCCCATGTGATCCATTACTTAAGGGACTTTTAACCATTAAAGAATATACGAGCTTGATCGTAACCGTGATATAGTGCTGCTATTTTTCAGCAAAATCACTCGATTAGAGGGCACGTGCCACGTCCATATTAGCGAGAAATCATTTGAGAATGAATCATATTGATACATTCAATTAACACATTTTGCTCTTTGTGAGATAAAGTAATTCTTAAATTTTTCATCCTTAACAAACTCTTGCAGATAATGAATGAATTTTTTACTTTAAGTTTTAAATAATAAATTTTATTTGAATTTTTTAATATTGTAAAATTTGAGTTTTCATATTTTTATCATGATTTCATTCCAAACATGATTTATTTTGAAATTTTGGGGCATTTTAAATGTTTGAGGTCCCCTCCAGTTGATATTAGCTTTCAACACAACCATCATCGGGGATTTAGGTAGTTCGTATATTTGTTATTTAACTCATGTCAATTATGTTCGCATCTTAATAGAAGATTGGGTTTAATATTGATTTTAGTAGTGATTTTTTTTTAATAGACCTTGAAGTATTTGTTAATATTTTAAGTTGTGTCAACTATAGTCCTTTTGAACATGAGGATTAGACTTGAGATTTGGTTCACTTTTGACCCGCACAACAATATCAGACTTTATTTTTATGATCTGGTGCATTTTTTCGGACCATATATGGTGTTTTAAAAATTTTATTAAATTAGTGTGCATGTTTCTCGAGATGGTGACTCACTTTTCAAGGCTGTAGCACTCTTTTCAGGGCAATCACTTGCTTCACAAGGCTACTACATGCAACCTAGAGGCATTTGCACCCTACTTGATGCATCATATTTAAATATAAAGAATTTTATTTTAATACTGTAGAGGGCACTTTAAAATACTCAAATATGATTATTTGTGTGAGCGATTCTCGTTGGGATATGCACAATATTTCATTTAGGGGCTTACAAGTGTCTTCTATTCACTTGTAAACATATTGTGGATCCAGTGGCATAATTTCAAAGATTTTCCTATCAATAATGTGCTTATTGAAGCAGCAACATGCCTATTTTTTTGTAATTGTTTTTTTGTGAAGCTGCATATTTCTTTTTATATTTTATACTTTTATGACAATTATACACTTTTTGGGGTATTAGTACACTTATCAAAATGATTGCTCACTTGTCAAGGTGACTAAGAGCTTATAAAGATAAATGCATGCTTATCTATATGATTGCACACTTATTATTGTGATTACACTTATCGATGAACAATAATTATCTTGAAGTAATATATTTATTGCAATCAATAACACACATCTTGAGGTCAATGCAATCTTATCAAGGTATCATCAATTTTTGAAATAATATTTTTATCAAAGTAATGGCTCATTTTTATTATGCTTATAGGTTTCCATGAAAGGTGTTCATGGGTCTTTGGGATACATGCATGGGAGCTCTCAATTTTCTCCACCATGCTAAAAAAAGCGTACACAAGGCTAGCTTATTCGATTTGTCACAAGCGTCGCACCGAGCACCCTCCCACCATACTAAGAAAGGTGGACATAGGTGGTTCGCTCATTGCGATAGAAGCGCTGAAATGAGATTTGAGTTTTGAGTTAAGCACGTGTCATATCTTGACTAATGAGGCGATGACGATGATGGCGGCAAGATTTGTGGCGAGGAAAAAGTTTTTTATTACTTTTATTTTTTTATTTTTTTATATTTATTTTTCTAATTTTTTAAATATATAGTTATATATATAAAAAGAGAGAGAAAGGTTAAAAGAGTTTACTGTATGGTGATGAGTATTGAGATGTGGCTTTTGAGTGAACAGAGAAGTGGTAGGAAAATTGTACAGGTTTGTATATATGAGGAGCATACAATTGATAAGAGTGGAGCAAGTTATCAGACTTGTATTTAAGATGAGAGAATGTCTGACTTGGGAGCTTTTGGCTGCTGTGGTGTAGTGGATCGTGAGTTGTAGATGCAAAGCATCTAATTTAAGACCTGAATAAGTTATATTATGAGAATGAGATAGAGAGCATGAGTTACATTATATTATATTTCCTTCTTTGAGCAGGATAAGGCGTAGGAATTTCATGCATAGAGAAAATCAGATGCAAAGCATGTGATAAATGGATTTAAAGCTGGCACGTGGATTACAAATGTGTAAGAAATGGTATAAAATGAGCAACATTTATTCGATTTAATTTGTGTCCAGTAGAATAAAATTCATGAGGATGGTTTCTCTAATCTTTGGTTTTATCTTAATCATTGTGTTTTAATAATTAGGATAGTTATCACAATTTCAATCTATCCAAGTTTGATGGAATCGTTAGATCAAGAAGCACTATCGGATGCATACAAGCTTAGCGCGAGGAGAGAGAAGCTTTGGGGAAAAATAGGCGATTCTAGGATTTTGAGGTTTGCGTGGGCAAACGATGCCCTAATTTGTTCGATCGCTTCGTTTTTCTTTGTGTTTCTATGGATCTAGTGAAAGATTTTCCTCCCTTGCCTTCAAGTAAATTTCTGGATGCCACATCCGGAGTCTCTCCGTACAGTAAGAAAGCCTGGAATGGTTTGTTGACATCTAGTCATTCTTCTTCTAAACCTTATTATGTTTCTTTTGTTAAATCTTTGGTTAATCTTGCACATTTTTCTAAAGATGTTGTTGCTACAGAATCAAAAAAATGGGAATTAACTTTAGTCGGTTATTCTTTGGGTAAACGACCATATTTTGAAGCTTTACGTGCTGTAATGCTTAAAACATGAAAGTTAAAAGGTAACCTTACTCTTCTTACTTTGAGTGAAGGATTTTTCCTTCTTAAGTTTTCTTGTTCTGAAGATTTTGAAATGGTGTGGTCTGGAAGACCGTGGTTCTTTTTTGGGAAACATTTTATTTTACAGTTATGGTCGCCTTTATTTCGTCCAAAACGTGAGGTGTTTTCCTCCATTCCAATTTGGATTACAATCATGGATCTACCTTTAGTTTGCTGGATGCCTGAGGGAATTTCTAAGGTTTCTAGTCTGGTAGGTATTCCTGTTTCTGTTGATGTTTTAACTACAGAACAAAGAAGACTTAATTATGCTAGAGTTTGCGTTTTTATAAATAAATATTCTACCCTTCCTGATGAAGTTAATATATATATCTATTTCCAGTCACTTTAGTTCTTTAAATATTGTGTATGATTGGAAGCCATCCCCGTGCTCTGAATGTGATTTTTTAGTTCATTTTTTTTCTCTTTGCCCATCTAAACCGAAAGATTCTATTGAGGAGAATCCAGTGCAAGAAAAAGTTAAACCTAAGGTTGGTATAGAAAGAGGGCGAAGTAAAACTAGGTGGGTGAAATCAACTTGCTCTATACCTACATCTCTAGCTCATAATGTTATTGAGCAAAATGATCATAATTCTGATCAGGATACCGCTAATATGAAGGCTGGTTCAGAGGATGTGCTAATGGCTAATTCTAATATTTTTTTCTAAAATTCCTGATATTCCTAGGGAAGAAAAATCAATTTTTGATAAGAAAGATAAGATTTCTTTTCCGATGAATTTTATTTTGAATAAATTAGAAATTAATGCTTCTGGTTTGAAAGAAGTTTTACCTAATCTTTATTCTCCTTCTGAAGATTTTTCTTTAGAAGTCCTTGAACATTCTATTTCTGTGAAAGAGAATAATTTGCCACTTACTAACTGTGCTACCAAAGACACTATTATTGCTAATAAGCTTTAGGTTTTGGATGGATTGGAGAATAATCAGCCTGATGCTGGAAATGGTACTGTTGAAATTATTTTAGCTAAATCTAATAAAGAGTTATGTGAATTACCGGTTGGTTCTGTTAAAGATCATGCTATTTCTAAAGTTTCTTTAGGCTCAGTTAAAGTAACAAGATCAAGATTGGCCAAAAAGAAAACTACCTCTTCAAATAAATAGTTATGTCTTTGCCTAATATTGCTTCTTGGAATGTTAGAGGGTTTCATAATTTGGATAGGGTTATTGCTTGCAAAAATCTGATTTCTAAATTTAATATTGAGCTTTTTTGTATACTTGAAGCTAAGGTGAAATTGGACCAATCTTTGGATCCTTGGTTTTCAGCTAAACATAAATTGTTCAATGTTGAAGGTGAATGTCACAATTTTAATAACTCTCTAACTAGCAAAATTTTGATAAAATGGAATGCTTCTCGCATTAATTTTAATTGTATTATTTCTTCTAATCAATTTATTCATGGATCCATTTTGGTAAATACTTCTTGCAAAGTTTTTATTATTGTGATTTATGCTGCTAATTCTGCTATTGATCGTATTTCTCTTTGGAATGATCTTTTAAATATTGATAATAATCTTTCTTCTCCTTGGGTTATTCTAGGGGATTTTAATTGTTTTAGATTTGCTAATAAAAAATCGGGTGGTTATTTAGCTAATAATGCTAAAGTGGAGGATTTCAACAATTTTATTTTTAATGCTGGTATTAAAGATCTTTCTTTGATTGGTCATTTTCTTACTTGGTTTAACCAGCAAGTAGATTCTCCGATTTATATTAAGCTTGACCGTGTTTTAATTAATGACAATTGGTTAAATACTTTTTCGGATTCTTTTTATCGTGTTGAAAACCCTATGTGTTATGATTATTCTCCTCTTATTGTGTGTAATTATCATATTAGGCTTGTTAATAAAAGATTTCTTTTTAAGAACTATTGGTGAAACAAACATGAATTTTGGAATATTCTTATTGAAGCCTTTGCTGTTTCTCCTGTTGGTAATCTAGTGAATGCTTTTTATGGGAAATTATGGCTTCTTAAGAATATGATTAAGAATCAAGATTGGGTTTCTTCTCATGATCTCAGGAATAAAATTGATCTTCTTCAAAAGCAGCAAGAAGAATTTATTTCTAAAATCCAATATAATCCTTTAGATTTGGATCTTAATTTGGCTCTTATGAATGTCAATAGTTTACTTAGTTCTAATTTATCTGTGGTCTTCTTGGATTCATCAAAGAGCTAAAGCTATTTAGTTATCGAAAGGGGAAGATGATTTGGGTTTTCTGTATTCTAAAATTTGGCATAGGAATAATTTGAATAGCATAAAGGCTATTTATTCTTCTAATGGGGCTATTTTTTATTAGAATGAAATTGTTGAGGCCTTTGTTAAACATTTTAAAGATTTGTTTAATACTTCTAAGTCGGTTTTCTCTTCTTCATTTTCTATACCTGTTGGTAATAAGATTCCGGATGGTTATATGACCTCTTTGATTGCTCCGGTTACAATTGATGAAATTAAGAAAGTTGTTTTTTTTTTATCTTCTTCTTCTTCTCCAGGTCCAGATGGATTTACCTTTGACCTTTTTAAGAAGAGTTGGGATATGTGGGGCCTTATTTTTGCAATGCAGTTTTATATTTTTTCAAGACTAGATATTTATCTAAAGCTGCTAAAGCAATGGCTATTGCCCTGATTCCAAAAAATAGTAATGCATCTCGGATTTCTGATTTTAGGCCTATATCTCTTTCTAATGCGTTTTATAAAACTATTGCTAAAATTCTTTCTTTAAGAATGAAGGATGTTATGCCCTTGATTATTCATTATAGTCAATCTGGTTTCATAAAGAAAAGAATATCCACTAATAATATTATTCTAGCTGCGGAATTATTGAGAGGTTTTAACTGTCAGAATAAAGAAAAATTCTTTTTCTCAAAGTTGGATATTCATAAAGCTTTTAATTCAGTTTCTAGGGATTTCCTTTTTAATAGGATAGCTCAAAAAGGTTTCCTCCTATTTTATTGCTTGGATTAAAGAGTGCATTGAAGATATTCATTTCTCTATTATCCTTAATGGCTCTCTTAATGGTTTCTTTGATTCTTCTTTTGGTATTAGACAAAGATGTCCTCTTTCCCCTTATATTTTTGTATTGTTATGGATGTATTTTTGAATCTTCTTGAGGATCAGTCTAATATGGTTTATTTTGAAGGTATTATAGCTGGTGAACAATCTATATCTCATTTATTATATGCAGATGATGTTCTAATTTTTTGTAAAGCTTCTCTTAGGAATGCTGGTAAGTTTAATGAGATTCTACATTATTTCTATAATGTTTCTGGGCTATAGATTAATCAAGGTAAAAGCTCCATTATTTTTTCAAAAAATTATGGTTTGGCTCTAAATATTAGTCAAATGCTGGGAATCCCTATTTTCCATTTTTTTTTGAAATATTTAGGACTCCCTAGTTCTTTTTAAAGGCTTTTAATATCTGATTTTCAACCTTTAATGAACAAAATTATGGATATGCTTGCCAGTTGGAAAGCTAGAATTTTATCTTTTACTGGTAGAGTGCAATATTTTAATTTTACTATTTCCAATCTTATTTCATATTGGATTAGAGGGCTTTCTTTACCTAAAAGATGATACAATTTTTTTAAAAAAAGCTTGTTCTAATTTTCTTTTTTATGGTGAGATTAATGTTAGAAGGATTCATATGATGGTTTGGGGATTTCTAATTTGGTTGCTTTAAGATTTGCTTTTAACTGTTCTCTTATTTGGAGGATTGTTAATGATCTGAACCTGCTTGCAGTTTGGGTTAAATTCACTACGGGAAAACACGCGAATACCGTCGGATTTTCCAGCGGAAATTCAAGGACGGTAATAAACGGCGCAGTTACCGGCGGATTTGTTCGACGTAAAGTTTGCGTCAACTATTCCGGCGCAAAATACGTCGTAAATCTACCGACGCAGGTTCCGCCGGGAACACCGACGGTATTGGGATGCCTCAACCATTTCCGTCGCATGTTACGGCGGAAAGATTCCGACGTATTGTACCGGCGGATATTGCACCGGCGTATTTAAACTCAGCGAAATATATCCGACGGATGAACCGTCGGAATTTATACCGACGTTACTAGTGTCATTACCGGCGGAACGTCCGCCGGTAAAAGCCCTATTTCGCGAACCTGAACCCCTCTGGCCATCATTCGTTTCCTTCTATTCTCTCACTTCGACTGCTTCGCCCGTCGCCCGCCGTCGCCGTTCGTCGCTCGCCGTGGTTAGACGTCGCCGACGGTCACCAGACTTCGCCGTCGACGGTCACTGGACGTCGCCGAGCCTCCTTTCTAGTCGCGCGCCGCCTCTCTCCTTCCTAGTCGCGCGCCGTCGAGGAGATAACCGAAGGTTTTTTGTTTTCAAATTTTTTTGAGATTTCGGTTGGATTACATATAGATTAGCCTTAACTCCATATCTTTTTGCTATAGTCATGGTTGTTATCACTAGACATTTGCTAGAGGATGTAGTTTGGTGCATGCTTTTTGTTGATGATATTGTTCTCAAAATCATTTTGCATTCATGCTGGGTAGGACTACCTATGGAATACAAGTCATTTGTTTATGCTTATTAAATTGCTTGTTGTTTTTGTACTTCATTTAATTAAAGTATACTTTTTTAATCTACATAAGTTGCTTATTAGTAGGCTCCATGAGGCTTGTTCAGATAATTATAACAATATATGTTCCATTAAACTTATTTGATGAGCTAACATGCTAAGTTTTAAGCCAAACTCAAAAAAACTTGGAACTCAAAATGAGCCGGGCTTAAACATTATTACAAATACTCTTCGACAAATGAGCTCTTACTTGTATTGGTTCAATTCATTTCCAACCCAAATTGAACAAATAAGTTAGCTCATTCCGATTTGATTCTACCTCGTGTTTTTAGTAGAATCAATCAACATAAGCAAATCCGGAAACTACGATACAACGAATCGTATCGTATGCACCGTCGCCTTTGTTCTGACGGAACCTACCGGCATCATTACCGGCGCCACGTCCGTCGGTAATTACCGGCGTATACTTTGCGCCGCAAGCAAGTTCGTGGGTTTCCTACAGGCACTTTGCGTCGTTATATCCGCCGGTAATAGCCGGCGCATCTGGCGACGCTAATTACCGGCGGATATGGCACCGGAGTTAAGACGTTTTTCAACGTCGAAAACGATCCTAGTTTTCGCCGGTGGTTCGCCGGAAACTGCGCCGAAGAAATTTCCGACGCAAATTTGGCGCCGAAAATAATTTATCGACGCGGCCGAAACCGTCGTATGAATTTCCGCCGCAACATACGCCGGAAACGTATATTTCCGACGGAATATCTATGTTATCTGGCGGATTTCGTCCGCCGGTAATATGGGGTTTTCCTGTAGTGATTTAAATATATCTCTTGTTGAAAGCCTTGCTCTTATAAATATTCTAAATTCTAGAAAGATATGTGTGGGATTGCTAGAGATATTAAGCATAATATCTCCTTTAATTTGGTTGATTCTAGTAAGTTATATCTTTTTTGGGATCCTTGGATAAAAGAGAAGGCTCTTCAGGATATTTTATCTTCTCATGAGGCTTCTATTTTACATAATATGAATGTGGGTAATTGGGTGGATAATGGTAACTAGGCTATTCCCAGTTATATTCCGGATGATATTACTCGGGATATTTTGAAAATTCAAATTCTTAATCAGGCCTCTTCTTCGATCTCTTGGGACAAGGTTAAGTTGCATGTTTTTAAGAATTTTAATTCTTTTTTCTTTATTAATATTAATAAGGTTGATTGGTTTAAATATGTTTGGCACAAAAATTATGCTTTAAGGTTCTCTTGTTTTGCTTGGATGGCTACGTTGAATGGGTTAAAAATGACAGTTCTTTTGAATAAGAGGAATATTATTGTGCCTAGTAATTGTATTTTTTGCAATAGTGGGACTGATAGTCATAGACATTTATTTTTTGAATGTGATTTTTCCTTTTAGATTATTTCTAAGTTTGTGCCTAATATAAATTTCTTTATGCTTAGACCTAATTTAAATCAAAATTTTGAATTTATTTGGAATTTGAAGTGGAATACTGATGCCAAAAGTCTTTATTTTATGTATACTTGTTGTTATCTTTATTTTATTTGGAAAGAGAGAAATTGTAGAAAAATGAAGAATAAATTCATCTTGCAGGATTCCATCTATAATCGGATCAGGTTTGCGGTTCAAGCTAAAGTTTTGAATTGGGTCTCTTTGCCCAAAATTCATCACAGAATTATATATATGGGGTGGTTTGAATATTGTTTGGACTATGATGATTGGGCATTTCATATTTTTTCATTTGGATGGCTAGTTTAGCAACCAGTTTTTGATGGAAGGTTTTAACCATTGAATTGGACGATTGGTTTAAAAATATGATAATCTTCCTGTTTGTTGGGGGGGGGGGGGGGGGGGGGGGGGGGTCTTTTGGCCGCTTTTTTGGAGGCTTTTTCTTCCGCTGCTTCAGCTAGAGTGGTGGTTCTCTGGATTTTTGTATCCGGAAGGTCTTCAGAAATTCTTCTAATGAGAATTGTTGGGTTTGTATAGCTGGAAGCCTAGAATAAAAATTTTATTTTTCTTTCTCATCTGATACTGTGGATTTATTTTTTATGTAGGAGGGATGGATTGAACCTAGCTAAAGAGAAGATTTGATTGTTGTTCAAGGTTGTTTTGATTCGATCTTTTTGGATAGCCTCTTTGGGGTTTTTGAACATCTGGTTTAAAGGCTTTTTGTTCAGTTGGATGTCTTTTATTGTGTGCCTGGGGTCTCTAGTTTTTGTTGGTCTTAAGTTGTTTTTGTGGGAATTTTTTTCTTCCAGTGATTGTTTTTTTCCTTTTGTTCATGTTGAACATTGTATTATGGTGTCACCTTCTTCTTGGAGAGTTTAAGTTTTTTTGTGCTATTTTCTTTCTCTTTTTCCTCATTGTAACATTTCTATTTGTGGAATAAAATTAGGCATGTATGCCCCTATTTTTCCTAAAAAAGAAAAAAACTCTGGTAGAATGTGGATAAAATGTAATTTTGAGAAAGTCCACTTCAAGCCTAATTTCAACTCCACTCAATTGATTTTTGGTGATGTTTGGAAGGGGGGTGAGTTTGCTTTTTATATGTTGCATGTTTATTCTTTCAACTATCAATCTGAAAGATCTTTGGTTTGGGATAAACTTAAGGAGCTGAGCTTGAACTCTAATGCTCCGTGGATCATCCTAAGAGATTTTAATTGTTGTCGCCATCCTTTTGAAAAATCTGGGGGCTATCCTCTTCTCCCCTCTAGCATGTGGGATCTGAATGCTCTCATTTTTTATGCTGCTCTTCTAGAATTGGCTTCTACTGGTCATAAGTTTATATGGTTTAACCAGAGAACTGAAAATCTCATTCACCTGAAGTTAGATAGAATGTTGGTTAATGATAGATGGTTGGAGTGCTTCCCTAACTCTTTCTATGAAGTCTCTAATCCTATCCGCTCGGGTCACTCACCTCTCATTCTCCATTCGGGGATTCAAATTAAAACTTAGCACATATTTCTTTTTAACAATTCGTACTAAGCAAGATTATTAATAGATCAAGTTATGTAATGTTTTTGCTCAACATTTTCACATAAATCCCATCTCAAACGTTTGTTTAAGCTTCAAAGCTTCAAAGCTATCATTAAAAGCAAGAAGTTGGCTTCCTCCACCCATCTCTCCAACACCTAAATAATTTACATGACCAGCAAGCCCTATGTCTTAATTTGATATGGTTGGATCCTAAAAACACCTCCCTATGTTAGAAGTTCAAGTATATTAATGCTAAAATTTTGGATAGCTCCTTTGCTTGGTCATTGGGTATCCTAAAGAGCTAAGTTGAAATGGTTAACTCAAGGTGAAGACGATTTGAAATTTCTCTATACTAGAATCAGGAAATGGAAGAACTTCAGTTGATCGAATTTGATCTCTACTATTGACCCTATTGATAGGAATCATAAGATTACTTCTATCATACACCATTTTCAAACTCTCTACAATTCTCGCCGCCTACTCATTCCAACATTTTCACCATTCCTACTGGTTCTTTCATTCCTACCCATATGGTGGATATGCTTATTGAGATGGTATCTGATGAAGAAATTAAAGAAGGGGTTTTTAGTGAAGACACCAATTCCTCTCCTAGTCTGAATGGCTTCAATTTTGAGTTTTATAAATCAGGTTGGCTAATTGTTGGGCCTCTAGTTTGCAAAGTTGTTAAATCCTTTTTTTCTAAAGGGTATCTTCCTAAGAGAGTTAAAGCAATGACTATATCCTTTATTCCTAAGACTTCTCATGCTAATAATATCACTGATTTTAGACCCATTGCACTTTGCAATGTCTTTTAAAAGATTACATCCGAAAATTTGGCTATAAGAATGAAAGGGATTATGCCCCTTATCATTGGGAATACTCAAGCAGACTTCATTAAAGATCATATCTCCACTGACAATGTCTTCTTAGCTTCTGAAATTTTGCTGGAATTCTGGAAATCATCAAAGAAAAACTTATTCTGTGCAATATTTGATATTTGCAAAGCTTTTGACACAGTTTCTAGAAATTTTCTTTATAACAGAATGGCTCAAAAAGATTTTCCTCCACTTTTCATCTCCTGGGTCAGATCTTGTATCTCAGATGTGTACTTTTTTATCTATATGAATGGAGCTTTAGAAGGATTCTTTTCTTCCACTTCCGGTCTTAGACAAGGCTGTCCGCTAAGCCCCTATCTTTTTGCATTATTATGGACGCCTTCTCTTTCTTGATTAACAATCCTATGTCACATGACTGATTTATTGGCATTTCTAATTTTGGCTTGCACCTCACTCATCTTTTGTTGATGACCTCCTAATCTTTGATGATGCTTCAAATCAAAATTGTGAGAGATTGCTTAATGTTTTGAATTTTTTTTCTAAGTTTTTTGGTCTTATGATTAATCAGGACAAATTTAAGCTCATCATATCTATGTAGATCTCTTCTGTTATGGATATTTGTGTTTCTCTTAACATCCCGACTCATTGTATTAAGATAACTTACCTTGGGCTGCCAATTTCCTCTAAAAATCTATGCTTGGCTAATTATCAACATTTATTATTATCAATTTCTAAGAAGTTGGCCGACTGGAAGGCTAGGCTCCTCTCTTTGGCCGGACGTCTTCATTATCTTAGATACATTGTGTGGAACACAATAACATACTGGATTAGAGGCTCAATTATACCCAAAAGTTGTATCAAGAAATTAGGGAGAATGTCTACTTTCTTTCTCTATTTTGGAGATACGGAGGCAAAGAAGTTACATCTTACTGCTTGGCATAATACTTGCAAGCCTAAGAAGTTCGGTGGCATAGGGCTTCATGATCTCCATTCTCTTCAAAGTGCCAATTGTTGCTCCCTCATCATTAGGTTCTATAAATCCAAATCTGCCCTCTTTACTTGGCTGAATAATAAATACTTCACCCCTTGGTCTTCCATCAGGATTAAGGCCCCCAAACTTTGGCACATGACTACAAAGGGTAGCTGGGAACATTGACCATAAAATAAACTTCACTATCACTCCCTACAACAAAATTTCTATGCTTTGGGACCCTTGGGTATTTGGGAATTCTATACATGCTGAGTATTTTCATAATTCCCCTTCATCCACCTTCTCTTACTATTCTAAGGATGATGATTTTATTGCTAGAGGTGGCTGGAACTTTCCGAACACTCTGGATGTCGCTATTTGCTCTGTCTTGGAAATTATTCCCATTTATACTGAGCATAATCAGAATCTTTCCTTGAAAGAAAATAAAAAAAATCCGCCGGTCGACTTTTGTTAATGCTTTCTTTATAGAGGAGAGCATATTCTGTTGGTATAAATAAATTTGGCACAAACACAATGCTTTAAAATTATTTATTTATGATTGGCTTGCTATGAGAAGGGGGGCGGGGGGCTTTGCCAGCCCAGAAACTAATTCACATCTTTTTTGTTTAATGTGATTACACTTTTACTATGTTGAAGAATATGATCCCCTCCCTCATTGCTTTTTTGCTGAAACCGTCTCTCCCTCAGGTCCTGCAATTCTTAGAACATTGGAATTATGTCATGAAAGATATCAAACATTTCTCTTTACTAAATATTTGTTGTATCACTTATTTTATATGGAGGGAGCGAAATAAAAGGAGGTTAAATACAAATTTCAGAAGTAACAACACTTTGTGTTCTATTATCAAAATGGCTGTTGATAAAAAGCTGACTACCTAGAAGAATGGGAATAACTTAAGAGAATTATGCCAATCTTAACCATTTAATTACTCTGTGAAGGTGCTGTTGCGATTTGTGCTAAGTTATTAGTTGGCTGTTGTATGTTCAGTCACATGCTGAAATACTTTGATTTCTGTTGTGACCGTCTGAAATATTTTGATTTCTGTTTTTTATACTCTGAGTCAGGCTTAATGGACGTTGGTATTTTCTCTTATTCTCTATGTGCTGGAAATTTTGTATTATTGCTCTTCTCCGAGGTTTATCTTCGGAACTTTTCTTCAGTTTAAGTTTTAGGATTTTAGCCTATCTTCTATACTTTTTGCAGGCGAGCTTGCTCACACTTTTTGTAGCTGCTCATTACCTTTCTTTTTACATTGTATAGCAGCACTTTTGTAATCTTTTGGTGATTAATTCAGGGGCGTGCTCTGCCCATAATTTTCCAAAAAAAAAAAAATGAATAATATGATAATATTATATATATATATATATATGATTATTACAAAACTTTTTTTTGTTATTGATTTTCATATTAAATTTATTTCAATATTAAAGTTAATGTTATTATAAATTTTATAACATATTTTAAAATAAAATCTTTACTCATTAATTTTATTTGGTTTTTCTCGCACTCGTCGATCCTTATGTGCCGGCAATTTTTTTATTTGAGTTTGTGTATCGTCATCTCGCAACTTATGCCAAATTTGATATTTTTGCAAACCAAAGTTTATATTTTCACTCATGCAAATATCCAAACAATATTGCAGTTATTTCTTGGTATTTTTACATTTTGGATGCATTGTCGAAGATCATTTCGCAAAATGGATAACATTCTTTCCATCAATTTTGACAGATTTCACTTAATTTGAAAGTGCGGAGTCTCTCTCTAGTTAAAATATTTGATGTTTTGAACACATCGACGTAGCCTGTTTGACAATCAGACTCCATTCGAGAAAAATCATGCTTGCCAAAAATCATGCTTATCATCATTTTCGACCGAGTTACGTGCAAATATCTCCTTTTTGGTAGATGTATTGAATGCATCGATGCGATCCATTTAGTAATCGAACAAAGTTCGAATCATTTCATCACAATTGAGACACTCCGATCATCATTTTGAGCAGTGTTTTGCATACAAACAATAATCAATTATCGTCTCATCTTCTTGCATTGATCATGCCAAATATATGGAGGTCAAAACCTAAGTCTGCTAATATAAATAGTTTTTCAGTTCATTTGAGTGGGGGATTATTAGAGTTTTGTCATTTTTTGTCATCTTTCAATCTTGTGTTGTATTTTTCTTTAGTGCCCCCTTAGAGTCAAGTCTAACTGAGGCTAGGGGAGAGCAATGTACTTTTTTTGAAGATTTTGGCTCATCTGCAATCCAATATTTGGAGAAGAAATGAGTGTATGGAGTATATTTTTCTTTATTTTTTCTCATGTATCTTCTTTTATATAATGAATGGAAATTAGTTTGCTTTCTTTCTTTATAATGTCTGATTTATTTCTTAGTTTTGGACTAACAGTGAGACCTCAATGCAAGTAATGATGTACATTCTTGTACTTTAACATGCATGGGTGTTTAATTATTTACCATTTTTCTCAAAATGCTGGCACTGTGATTCCTTGATATGGCGTCGAGGCCTTATAGATGTCGTGATGTTGATAATTGGACCGCCGCAGTGCTAGTTTAACACGTAATTTTTTTTTTTTTTTTTATCTTTTCCTAAATTTATAGTGGAAATAAAATTAAAATAATATATTTTTATTGAATTTAAATATAATAAATAGAACATAATTTATACTTAATAAATTTCTCCCAATTTAAACTCTTGCTTATCCTCAAAGCAATAGTGTAATCACATATTAATTAACTTAATAGCTCAAATAAAAATTAGTAATTTAAAATTACTAAAATAAAATATAATACATTATGGTTTAGAATAATACATCATGATTTAGAAGTAATTTAAAATGATCAAAGCTGTAATGCTTATTTGAGAAATCATTAATAATTAACCAGAGTAATCATCCTTATTATTGCTTGAATTGAACTTATCCACTATCAATGAATGTGTAAGATTGACTTCTGATTTTAGAAACGAATAATATATTATTTAGAGATTACTTATACTTGAAGTTAAACTAAAAATTTGTAAGTGCACTGTCATATATATTAGTTCACTTATCTTATCTTATTTTATTTAAAGTATTAGGATGCCTTTGGGACTTAATCTTTAACAATTACCAATTTTTTAATGTACTAATATTTTTTTTTTTATTTTTTTTTTAGTTTTATCTTTCTTGTAATTTTTTATATTTATATTTTTTTCATAATGATTTTGAATATCAGTTTACTTTCACTCCTTCAATAACCCTAATTGAATTCATGTAAGGATTTAGCAAGATCATTATTTCCATATTTAAGTTTACTATGATCTTCATAATTTAAGCTACAAACTTCTTTTTCCTAAACTCAATTATTCATTCTCAAATGCAGTAGTTAGTGCAATGGTTTATAGTTTTTAAGTTCAAGTTAAGTCAATAACTTAAATGATCTTCCTCAGTTAATTATTAAGATTTTTAAATTATGAATTACTATATTTTTTCATTCAAATTATCATATTAGATTTTATTATTATCTTAATTTTATATTATTTTTATTATTTTTTTATTATGGCTATATAAATAATGAAAATGAAAGCATTATGTAGAGAATAATTTTCAATAGTTAAGCATAAACAAAAATTCAAATTAAATATAAATGACAAAATAAAATAATATAAACAACAGTGATCAAATACTTTGATCCAATACAAATAATACAACATATAAAAAAGTCAAGCACATAGCACAATTAGGTTGCCTCCCACACCATTAAGTTTATAATCTTCAACCAAATTATGTGAATTGTTCTTTTTAAGGAAGAGCCAATTAAATTAGTGATATATCTTAGACGATCTATATCTCCGCCTAAATAAGATTTTAATTTATGGTCATTGACTTTAAAGACATGCAAACTTTTATTATCCTAAATTTCTACAACTTTGTAGGAAAATACTTTGATAATAGTGAATGGTCTACCTGGACTTTAGTTTTCTTGAAAATAATTTTAATCTAAAGTTAAAGAGCAAAATCTCTTGTTCAAGAATGAATTCTTTCTTAAGAAGCTTACAATCATACCATTTTTTTAATTTTATCTTTATAAATTTTAGCATTTTTATAAGCCTCATTTCTAAATTATCCTAACTTATTCAACTGTATTAATCTTTTTTATTTCGTTGCCTTATGATTGAAATTTAATTATTTTACTACTTAGAATGTCTTATGATCTAATTCTACAAGGTGGAAATCTTTTCTATTACTAACCTATAAGAAGACATTTCAATAGGAGTTTTAAAAGCATTTTATAAGCCCATAGTACATCATCTAGTTTAATAGTCCACTTTTTACTATTAGTAATAATAGGTTTTTTCATAATTCTTTTAATCTTGCTATATTACTTGTTTCAGCTTGGCCACTAGTTTGGGGATGATAAGTTGTTGCAACCCTATGATGAATACCATATTTAACCAATATTATTTCTACTCTCTTATTATAGAAATGGCTTCTCTCATCACTGATTAATACTATAAGCACTCCAAATCATAAAAAACAAAATTCCTTAAAATTAAGCATAACCTTAGTATCAATTCTAGGGTTTACCACTCGTTCAATCCATTTTGATACATAGCCAATAGCAATAAGAATATATTGACATCCATGGAATTGCACAAATGATTATACAAAATCTAATCCCCAAATATTAAATAACTCAATTTTTAAAATATAATCTAAAAGCTTTTCATTTCTTCTAGAAATATTATATACTATTTAATATTGATCACACTTATATATATATATATATATATATATATATATATATATAAACATTGTAATGCAATATTATGTTATAGAAATGAAAATTGGAAGAGTTTACTTGATTTCTTAACATAAGTTTGGTGACCTTCTAACTCCATATTTTGATGAGGATTATATATCATTTTATTTTATCACTATACTACTATCCCACCCCGTTTTCTTTAAACAATAAGAGTACACACAAGTATAGGGTTAGAATTAAAAGAATCTCATGATACCTTAACAAGATTGGCTATTAGGTTTCTCCAAGCTTTTACATGTTAAGAGATTTAAACTATTTTAAATGGAATTAAAGATGTGCATTTTTTTGTATCAATTATTGTATTTTTATGGAGCAACTTTCATTTTTTTAGAGCTTTGATTAATCAGATCATGTTTGTAAATGAATAAAAGCTCTTTAAGGTTTAAAACTTTCAAATTGGCTCTTAGTGCATAGGATGATTGGTAGATCACATATTTAATTGATAATAAATTTAAAACACATAAAATATATACCATCCTATTTATTAAGAAACAAGAAAATGATATTATCATTATGTAAATTTATGTAGATGATATATTATTTTAAAATACTAATGAGTTTGTGTCATGAGTTCTTATCTATCACGTGTAACAATTTTGAAATAAATATGATGGAAGAATACTTATGTTTCATGGGAGAACATGCAAGGTTTACAAAATCACAAGAATTTACTACTTGTAGCTTTCTTAGGGCTGGTTTGGGACGACATCTCTACTGCTTTACTATTTAAAAAGCAATTAAATATTTGTTTGGCTTGATCGCGACAGAGCCGGTTACAAAAATTTCTGCTGCCCCTTGCTGCTTCCCGCGACCGAACCTTACCTACTGCGGTGCGCTGCTTTCTGTAGTTTCGAAGAACAAAGATGATGCTACTGCCCCAATTCGTGAGGAAGTTGTTGATTATTCCACCATATTCATGCCCTCGCCTCTACTACCATACCTATTTTCACGACATCCAATCTTGCAAATCTTCCTTACATCCAATTTTATTGTTCGTCATCGCAATCCCCATACTCATACTCGTCTCCAACGGGTTGCATCCTCGGCTCCATTCGGTAGGAGGTCGCCTGGAGGTCGCTCATCAGTTCAGCTGCTTCTTTCGAATAGGTATGAGCTTCTTCAATCTGACATCCTACCTTTCAGTCATCTACCATTTCTCCGAGAGTTATTTTCGATTACTTGCAACTCTTCTTCGTCTTCCTCTCAGGACCACACTTCAAGCCAGCACTGCCCACCTCCCCTATTCGCAAATCCCCAATCCTTTTTTTTTTGTCTCACGCCAGCACCGACACAGGCTCTACAATCGGAAGTGCGACAACTCCCTTCCCTCTTGATGGATCTGAAGTCACACTTTCCGCCTTTCTTCTGCTTCATTTATAACCAAAGGCAGCAATATGAGTTCACGTGAAGAGAAGGTAGCATTTCTTCATTGATGTAGCTGTCAAACACCAATCCCTAGCAGCCCGTCGACTACTTCTGCTTTGTTGAAGCATAAAAATCATAATATTTTTTTTTTATTTCTATATCTTGATAATTTTTTTTTCTTTTGTTTCTGGATTTAAGAGAGGGAGGGGTCATTTAATCTATGAATGACGGGATTTCACAAATTTTTTTCAACTAATAACGGGCTTAAATAATATTTCTCCAATTACTCTGATTCAAAGTCCCTAAAAAAAATTCTTTAGCTGGATTTAAGATAAATCTTGAATTAATGTTGTCTAAAATAGGATACCAAATATTAAAGATTTTGCTTTCATATAATATTTATCCAATCCTACAAAATCAAGCATTTATTTATGACAGTATTTACAATTTCCTTTTCATGGATTTGGTAGGATTTAACGTAATTCCTTCACAAATCATACACGAAGTTGTTGATTATAGCTGTGCTATTTTCCATCAATATTTTTCCATTCCCGAACAAATTTGAAAGTACCTTGCTGTTGCAAAGTTGTGTTTATATATGTTTTTTCTAACTTTGTGCTAGAGGATTTTATTGATTTTTATCCAAGATTAATTTAACCAAAACTTGTGATCATTCATACTATGGCTCATTGCAATTTTATTTCATTATTAATACCAAACATTATTATTTATGTTGCTATTTGGGCACTTGGATGGCCTCCTGGAATGCTTTGGGATTCTATTTTTAATCTCAACACACTCAACATATATCTCTTCTTACTATAAATGTTTGTGCATAAAAACAGTGCAGAGCTTGAAATGAAAGACAAATTTGTGTCAGTGGCTATATTTTTTATTTGATTTAAGATGTAGTTTTCTAATATGTTACTATTCAGCAGCTCTTCTATTGCATGTCTATGATATTGCTTGAATTTACTGTCGATTACTGTTGTGGCTTAAATGATAATTCAACCAAGCTTTACTTATCCAGATAATATTTTTTATAATGACTGCATTTTTTTGTCTCCAATTCTGACAAAAAAAATTGGAGACATGTCATATTTTTTCCAATCATATCATATTTATGTATAATTAGCTTAAGTTTTGTTGAGTTAAATGATCACAATTCACAACTATCATTAAGGAAGTCATATTTATGAAAATTTTCCTAATATTATTAAAAAACTTAGACAAGTATATTATGAGAATGGAAGAACTTGATTATTGTTGCATAACATTTATGCTTATGACTACATCTTACAGTTTAAAGTTTGCTTAAAACCAGAAAAATCGCTTGTGTTTTAATTCTTTTCAATGATGGAGATGCATGATGCTTCTTGTTTTTTTAATTACTACCAACATCTATCAATTATATTGCTCTTCATATTGCCTATTCTTATAATTTGTAAATTTATATTACAACAATAAAGAAATTCAATGGGTAAACCAAAGAATGGCGGGCCATCTGCAACATGGGAGAAATATGCGAAAACTATATTCTGTGATTTATGTCTAAGAGATATTGAATTTGGCAATCGACCAACTACAGACTTCAATAAAGAGGATTGGACAAATTTAATTAAGAATTTTTATGAGAAAACTGGAAGAGAGTATGACAAAATTCGGTTAAAAAATAAATGAGATTAGATAAAAAAAGATTGGAAATTATGGAAAGAATTGAAGTGAGGATCCACTTGACTAGGCTGGGACATGACATGTAAGATACCTACGATAAGCAGGGGCGGAGCTAGGAATTTTTATTAATGGGGGCACAAATTAATGATTTTCAAATTACTCTCGACTATTTTTTGATGATTTTTTTGGTATTTTTATTTAATAGTTCATAGTAAAGCAATATTTAGATCTTTTTAGAAATATTAATATGTATTTGTGATAATTTATTAAATTCTATATTTTATTAGTTGTAGTTGACACAAATTTATGATTACTTTATTTTATCTTAAATATTTAAGTATTAATTTTATTAAAAAAAAAGAAATTTATAGTGTGTGTATATATATATATATATATATATATATATATATATATATATATATATATATAATGCACATATGTGAGGAAGAGAAAATTCAAATTTTATTATAATTTAAATTAAATCAGTGAAAAGGAATATGAAATGCTCCATGGCTCATATGGTAATTGCATCTTAGGCCTTCTCCAGCCGTTCGGCAAACAGGCGAATGGAGAACCTCAGACGTGCCAACCGAACTCCATTTTTACCGGCATTCAGTCGCTTATGAACAGTGCGACGCCAATATTGGTGTCGCACTGTTCACTTTCGTCATTTCTTTCTCTCTACCGAACTCCGTCTGAGAAAGGCGCGAAAGAAACGACGATGATTTTGGGACAAAATGGCGTTCTACTGGAGATGAATCAAGACACTTTTTTATTTTACTGCATTTTGCAGTGAAAAATGAGAGTTTCGGTTGGAGATGCCCTTACAGAACCTTGGTGGCGCAAGTTCGAATCCACCCTAAGCCTCATTTCTTGTTAGATAATTTTGCTACTGTAGGCAAATAGCAATGGGCCAGTGGAGGCCCATGCTCCCAGGGCCCCCACACTAGCTCTGCCCTTGACGATAAGTCACCTGCACAAGTACTCATGTGTGCACAATTTTTAATATTCAAAGTTTCCATGAACATTGATGCAAGATGCTAACTCAAAGATCAAAGAAACATAAGCATAAAGCCATAAAGAAATTCAAGTCAACATGATTTGGAGCCCAAGCAGTTATTATAGGGTAACTATATGCATTAATGTCATTAATTAGCTTCTAATTTCATTCCCAATGAGTCAAATATGTATTTTACGAAAAATTATTGCGTCCTCCCACCTGACGTAGAGCTACATCAGATAACCTATGATATGTCGCCGCGTGCACTTACTCTTGACCGTGCGGCCCGACGACCCGACCCGTAACGGACCCGGGAGTTTGCGTAGCTCGGTATTACTAGGTATTGGTCGATTTTGCTCGACAAAAATGAAAAATACTATTATGTGAAGACCAATACCGAGAAATACCGAGCAATACCGAGTTCTTTTAGGTATTACTCGGTATTGCTCGGTATTGGTCTTCATAGAGCAATACCGAGCAAATACCGAGCAATACGCGAACATAGTAATCCCGGATTCGGTCCGAGTCGGGTCTTCGGGCCGCGCGGTAAAAAGTAAGTGCACGTGGCGACATATCATAGACTACCTGATGTAGCTCTACGTCAGGTGGGAGGACGCAATAATTTTTTGGTATTTTGCAAGCAAATTGGCAATAGTTCCAAACTTATATAGCTCTATCATTGTCCAAGCCACTATGCATGCGGACTTGGAGCCTCTCAGAACAGAAATAGTTCGTAATTGTCACCGTCGTCGTCCAAATGTTCCCATTTGTACTCACACACACGCAACTAGTTTTCTACCATTATTAGCGCCGCCGTCTCTCCACCTATAAAGCCCATTGGGTTGCCACTAATTGCTCTCAACATGATTGGCAATTAAATGCCTATTTTGTAGAAGTGCATTTTCCTTCTTAATAAATTTCCATTTACAATTACTTCTTTACATGATTGCAACTACAATAGCATTAAGCCTGTATTTTAGTATATGGGGTCCATTAAATAAACTATTTTTCTTAATTATGTCTTATTAAGAGTCATTGTCCGTTGGTTAGGGGCTTTGGCTGCCAACTAAGGACATCTCCAACCGAAAAATTCATTTTTCAGTCCAAAATACAGTAATACATCAATATGCAGTAACTTGTCTTTCATCGAACTTCATTTTCTAACATCAAAAAGAAATATTCATAGTATATTCTTTCTCATACTTTTTTTTATATTTTTTTAATCATATATTAATATTTAATTATGTAAAAATATTTTAATTTATAAAAAATAATGTGTTTTTAAATTATTATTTCTTAATTATTAATAACAAAATTCTACACTTAAAATTTTAAAATTAATAACCAATTTTTTGAACTAAAAAAAAAACATATAGCGGATGAACAGTGCTACATCACTATTGGCGTCGCACTGTTCACCTGTAAGCAAATAGCAGAAGATTTGGCGTTCCGCTGGAGCGACCAAAGGACGTCATACACATGTTTGACGTTCGACCGAGAAGGCCTAAGAGTTTTTGGAATTGAATCTTATATATATAATGTGTGTTTTGTCATAATTGACCTAAATATCCCCAAAACAAATAACTAATAAAAAAATCATTTCTAATTCTGTATAACCAAATATTTATAGGTCAAGTACTCTCCTAACAGAGTTATTGGAAGGATGACCTAGTTATATATGGAGTTTACTTGATTAAATAAATATAATACGCTTTAAACTCTAAAGACAAATAAATGAAATTTGTTTTAGTACAAAATTTTTATTTTTTGTACTAAAAAATTGTTTTAAAAAGCAGCAAAAAAACCGTCACAAATGAAGACATCTTTCTTACTATTTCTTACAGCAACTTTTTAAAAAAAAAAAATTGTAATTCTAAAAAATTGTTTTAAGAAGCTATAAAAAATCATCTCAAATAATATTTTTTTAAATAATAAATACATAAATATTCATTTTTTATAACAACCAAAAATGACAAAAAAAAAAACAAGTAAAAATGATGTCAGGTTCTGTTAATGTTTCAGATTTTTGGATTGCAAACGAAGCCAAAAAGCTCTGCCAAACAGAGTTTGCAGCAGTTAAAATATCTGATTTCTCAGATCTACAACACGGGCACTGTATCCACTAAAAAGAACAGAAATTTAAATAAAAAAATTTGGAAAACGACATCTGATTTTAGAAGTTTTATTTGGTTCGGTAGACCGAATGAGAGAAACATTCGGTCGCAGGCAAAAATCCGTGGTACCGAGGTGTACCGAGTTTTTCCAAAAACTCGGTACACCTCGATACCGCGGGATTTTTGCCTGCGAACCAAATATTTCTCTCATTCGGTTGGAGGACGTAATAATTGTTCCTGATTTTAACACCAAAGGAAAATTTCTGAAATTCATCCATCTAAATGTAAATTAAATTTTTTTTTATTATTATTTATTCAAAATATCTTTATTGAAATTCATACTCCCAAACCAATATGCCAAAAATAATTACATATAAATTAGAAAATTTAAAAATTTATTATATATATTTTGCATTAAAATTTCATGACATAATTTTTTTTCCATAATAAAAATCTTTGATAAGGGAAAAATCATATTTTCAATACATTGCCTCTATTGTTATTAGCCAATGGGAAAATTGGTCGCAAATAATATTTAAATTTTAAATTGTTTATGGTAGAGATTTGCCTCCGCAAAAAAGTCCAAACATATCGTAGGGACTAGGGGTGTAAGTTAGCCGAGCTGGCTCGTGAGTCGGCTCGAACTCGACTCGTTATTGAGCTCGCGAGCCGAGTTTATCGAGCTTCGAGCTCGAGCTCGTATGATAAATGAGCTCGAGTTCGAGCTCAACCCGACTCGATCCGAAAGCTTATCAAGCTACTCGTTATATATATATATATATATATATATATATATATATATATATATACACACACACACACACACATCACATGCATTGGTGAGAGCTCGAGCTTGATATTTCCTAAACGAGTCGATCTCGAGCCCACTAATCGAGCCCGTTTTCGAGCTCGAGCTCAATAAGGATTAAACAAGCCAGGTTTGATAAGGCAAATACTCGACTCGACTCAACTCGTTTAAACCCTTAGTAGGGACTTCTTGGCTTCCATGAAAACTACGGTATTTTTATGGCCACCGGTGAATAAAGCATGTTATGTTGAAGCCTATAGATCCATCGGTCCAATCAACTGCATAACGATGAACCGAAGCAATATCCATGGAACCACAACATCACATATCAATCTATAAAAAAATATAAAAATAGTGTAGCAAATCCTACGATATGGTAAATGCAAGGTTCTTCACTTTGTCTATGTTAAAAATTTTTTGGCTCCGCCACGCCACTTTGACTGAAAGGCTCTTTCTCTTTATTTTAGAAAATGGTAAGAAAAAAGCTTAATTAAAGATAAATTAAGCAAAGAAAAGTGTAATTATAAAATAAAAATAAAAAATGGGAAAATAAATATTTATTTTTTGCTCTTTTTTAAAATATTTTTTGCTCCTTTTTTAAATTTTTATAATCATACTTTTTTACTAATTAATCTTTAATTAAGCATTTAATTTTTTTTGCTAATAGTAAATCTCTAGATGAAAACTTGATTTTCTTTTTTTCTTCCTCACTGAGAACTCTCGATCTCTGATCTTTTGAAAAAATAATTGGAAATGCCACCTCATTGCAACAGATGAGAAGATAATTTCTACTGATCTGTAATGCGCATCAATTGTTTGCTGGCATAGGAAATCCAAAATCCCATCTTCAAGTTTTAATGAATGATTTTTATGATGAAGATTAGTATTAGTTCAGAGAATTTGATTGTATCAATCTAATTGTGTCTCAATCAAGTTGTAGTGCTGCCTCATACCTCAATTCAATATGTCAAGCATGCTGAGGGGTTATAGGGGCTATTTGCACTGTTTGAGTTATGGAACCCCGGCGTTGCATTCCTGAGCTCCTCGAGGCAACTGAGCGCTACAGGCTGCAGTGCTGCAAACCCGAGCGCCCCGGTGTTGTATATTTTTCTGGGTGAAAAAGATAGAGAACTGAGATCTATAGTGAGATGATGATAATGCGGGATTGTCAGACATACTGAATGACATAGTTTTGATACAACCGTGCTCCAAACTAGCATTGTGATACTATGTGGGATAGTAGTTTTTCTTTCTCATTTTTAATTAAATGTGTCATCCATTAGTGGTTGTTCTTGTAGTTTTTCTCTTTGTTCTTGTGTGAGAATGGTGTAAGAGAGAAGAGAGACAAGGATAGAGCGAAGAGCGACAATGAAGAGAGATTTGTACACATTTCTCCCCATTTTCATAGGGAATTTCATTGTGTGATGTGGCTATGTGATTTTTTTCAATTTTGAATTTTTCAACGTTAAATCCTAGTGTTCTTTCTTTTCTGTTGCATTTTCGATTTCTTGTTTTGTTTTGCTATTTGGTTTCACTTCTTCTATCTAACAATTGATATCATTGTTATGTTCTTTAGTTCAAATGGGAGTGATGACTGACAAAAGAAAGATATAGATTGAGAAGTTTAACGATTTAAACTTTGCATTCTGAAGGATGCATATTGAAATTTTGTTGTACTACCTAGAAGAAGTTATATTTATCGTTAGAAGCAATCACGAATAAGCATGAATTCAATTAATATGGAGGGGTGGGAGGTTCTTGACCGAACAACCCTATATTTGATTCAAATTTCACTTTTTTATATGTTACATTCAACATAGTAAATGAGAAGACTACATGCGATCTCATAGTTTTCATGGACTAAGATGTATGAGAAATCATAGCCCTCAAACAAAATATTCTTGATAATTTTTTTTTTTTCAATATGAAGATGTTAGACTGCACTTCAATGGCAGAGCACATGAATAATCTGAATATTGTGATGAGTTAGTTGTGTTCAATAGGCATCAAGTTTGATGATGAGGTGATAGCATTATTATTTTTATCTTCATGGCCAGATAGTTGGGATGGGCTGGTTGCATATGTGAGTAATTCTTCAAGGAGTTCAAAGTTAAACTTTGAGGACATTATGAGATTAGTGCTTACTAAAGAGGTTCACATGAAGGAGAATGGTGAATCTTTGAATATTGCTCTGAATGTTAAAGCAAGAGGAAGGGATTTAGACAGAAATCCAAGTAGATGTAGAACTAAATCTAAAAGAGAAAAATCTACTTCATGTAGAGGGAATGTTGTGTGATGGAACTATAGAAAGAAGATTTACTTGAAGAAGAACTATATAGTTTTAAAGAAGGCTAGCATTGGTGGTCAAGATAAAAGTTGCTCTGCAAATATATCTGTAGAAGAGTTTAAGATATATTCTCTAATTTTGTCTTTGTATAATTATGAATATTGGGTTATAGATTCAAGTGATTTGTTTCATGCAAGTCATAATAAGGAGGTGTTCAAGAACTATACTAAAGGTGATTTGGGCAAAGTGTGTTTAGGAGATAATAAGCCCTAGAACATTGTAGGATATATAGATGTTTGTATCAAAATGTCAGATAGGTCAACTTGGAGACTTAAGGATGTTAGACATGTTCCTTATCAAAAGAGAAACTTAGCTTCTATGATTCAGCTTGCAAACTCAGACCATGTGACATCATTCACAGGAGATTTATGGAAGGTGATAAAAGGGCTTATGCTTATAGCTCGTGGTAGTATTGAAGGTACCTTGTGTGTTATCAACAAAAGATCAGATTCAATTGGAATAGCTGATTCATATGTTCATAGAGGTCTTTGATATTGAAGGCTTAGCCATATGAATAAGAAAGGTATACATTCACTTCTTACAATAGGAAATTTTCCTTGTTTAAAATCTATAAATCTATATTTTTGTGAAGATTGTGTAGTAATAAAGGGTGGGTTTTTCAAAATCTGGTTCAAAGGTGAAGTCAAAGAAGTTAGAGTTAGTGTATATTGATGTATAGGGTTTTACACAAGTTTCTTTTATAATATGATCTTTACTTTTATTGATGATTATAATAGAAATGTATTCTTAAAATATAAGTAAATGTGTTTGATGTTTTTAAGGAGTGGAATACCATAATCGAGATTAAGACAAGTTTAAAGCTCAAGTTTCTTAAGTTTCTTAGAGCGAATAATCATGGAGAGCATTGATCTTTGAATGAGATCAAACATAAGTTCACTATTCCAAGAACACTACATAAGAATGGTGTTACAAAGCATATGAATAAAATGCTAGGAGCATGGGGTTACATGTTGGTCTACCCAAATAGTTCTAAATAAAGGTAGTGAATATTATTATTTATCTACTTAATCATGGTCCTTTAGTTACTTTGAATGAGGGGTTACTTGAGGAAGCCTAGAGAGGCAAGGAGGTGATTTTATCTCACCTCAATTTCTTTGGTTGTTCATCCTATTTTCATAGTGATGTAGGATATATGAGTAACCTTGATCCAAAATCAATTAAGTGTACATTTATTAGATATGGCTCATATGAATTTGGCTATAAATTTTAGGATTATCATAATAAAAAAATCATCTGGGGAAGGGATGCTCAATGCAATGAAAATAAAATATATAAGGATATAAATAAGACTCCTGTACATTCTTCCAAATATGTCAAGATAGAGAAGGATGATGATCAAGAAGACAAAGCTACTGAAATGATCTAGTAGAATCTCAAAGATAGTACAAATGTATTATCCTTATTATACTATCTATTATTGCTTGATGGTCGTGAACCAGAGTGTTATGATGATGTCATTCAAGTTGATAAGTAAAAGATATGGTAACAAACAATGGATGATGAGATGCATTCACTTGAGTTGAATCAGACTTGGAATTTGACAGGGCTATCAATAGCAAGAAAGCAATGCATAATAAGTAGGTTTATAGGCTAAAAGATGAATATGATGGTAGCTAGCACTATAAGGCTAGACTTGTAGTGAAGGTTTTTCCAGAAAATGGAAAGAGTTGACTACACTAAATTTTCTCTCCGGTGATAAAGATGACTACAATCAGAATTGTATTGAACATAATATTAGTGAAAGATTTGCATCCATAATAGATTGATGTAATGAAAATATTTCTTCATTATGATATTGAAGAATAGTTTTATATGGTGCAACCTCAGGGATATGTGGTCACAAGTAAAAAAGATATAGTGTGTATGCTTAAAAAGAGCCTATATGGGCTGAAGCAGGCACCAAGATGGTGATATGAGATGTTTGATAAATTTATATTAAACAATATGTAAATGAAGTGCAAGATAAATTATTATTATTTTTTCAAATATTTTAATAATTATTATATCATTTTACTTTTGTATACAGATGAAATGGTGATTATAGGGTCATATACAGAGAAGATAAGATGTCTGAATGAGCAGTTATCAAAGGCATTTTAAATGAAAGATGTAAGTCAAGGAAAGAAAAATCTTGGTACGAAAATTAGCAGGGATATAATGTCATGCCCCAAGATCAAACTTGGAAAGAATGTCAATCAATTACTCAAACAATTTACCAGAGCTATCTAAAACCTTCAATTAACAATCTATCAAACATCTATAAATTTAAATCATCAATATACAAGTCGATTCATATCTCAAAACATCATGTACAATACTCAGGAACTATACTACAATCACAAGTAAAGAAATCTATCATGTCCTGAGTACAAAAGAATCATCAATCGACCAAAAGAAAAAAAAACTTGAAGATTTGGATCAATTTCTATCTTCTACTCCCAAGCCCTGACCTGAAAATATCAACCACATATAATGAGCTTTACAAAGCCCAGCAGGTCACCTAATACCTATAACTAAAATCAAAGCACGGCGATGCTATCAATATGCATGTCAGTCAATCGAATCTATATCAGTCAATGGTCAATGAGTCAATGCAATCCGGAAATCCATAGTCAATAAAACCAGTCAATGCATCAGCAGGCAAATCAATAAATCAGCTCAATCAATCAATAATCGTTAATCCTGAAGAAATCCGTACACAGTAGAAAATCAATCGATCCGTCAAATCAGTCAATCCGTCCGTCAAATCAATCCGTCAAATCAATCAATCAAATCCAATCTAATCTATACTATCAAGTCGATAAAATCAATCGGAAAAGCAATACGATAAATCTCAATCTATTCTAACAGTGAATCCATGCAGCAATTAATACGGTGCAGAAACAGTAGTAACAGCAATCCTATCAATAAATCTATAAGCAACAATATCAATGAATCTATAGGCAGCAATAAATCTATACAATGTCCATATCCATGTTATCAATGCAATATCTATATCCATCTATGTCCATATCAATACTCAATAGTATCAATGCTCAGTAAACAATCGATGAAATCAATGAAATCGTACGATACAGTAAATCTGATCAATTCAATACAGCAGAAATCGATAAAGTAATAAATCCGTAAGTCAATACAGTAAACATGCATTTCAATACTATAATACTGAACAAGTACAATCAACTGGCTATGTTGTTGTTGTAGAATCCATATTGCTGTTGTAGATATCCATACATTGGTTCTATCAATAAGAGTCGTCACTCTTTTCGCCCGTCGGCATATCAATAAACTCCTTATGACTCCCATCAATATATTAATAATCAATGTTTAAAGGAAAGCCCGTCGGCCCACCATCCTGTACAGGTCAATATCAATCTCCAACCAATGTTCAACCAGGTTCCACTTGTGATCAGTATCAATAATCAATTCAATCAATAGTCAAAGCAATAATCGATGCAAAAAGCAATATTATAGAAATCTAGAACAATCATATCAATAATCATACCCATATCAATTCAATCTATCAATTTCAGACAAAACATAAATCGTACGAAAATCGGGCAGAGTAACGGCAGTCTATCAAATTTACATAAAAAAATCATGCAAAAAGTACAAATTCCAAATTTCTCCAAATTACAATAGAATATCCACGATATCAATACAAGATTATTATTCTATAGAATCCAGATCAAATCAAGTCCTGACATTTTTCTATTCAATTAAAATCGCGTAGAATCAATTCTGACCGGTAAAATCTTCGTAGAAAATACTCAAATCGTGTACAATAGTCATATCTATAACATACCAAAAGTTGTGCGGTGAAAGTTGTGTCAATACCAAATCAGGTCAAAAGTTTGACTACGAAAACACAAAACAATGCACAACTCGATCAAAACATAATATCTCTGAAAACAGAAATAGGATTCGGAGTCCTTACCACGAGATCTTCACTTTTCCCAACAGCGGCGTCGGACGAAAAGCGCTCCGCGGCCTCCGAAAACCAATTTTTCCTCTTTTCCCTTTCTCTTTCTCTCTCCTCAAAATATCTGATTTTATAAAATTTGATTTTCTCTCTCCTCAACACGACTGATTTCAACTTTATAGAACTCAGATCGGCCCGGCCGATCACCATATCATCCCGGGACGATCAGACCAATTTTGATCGTCCTGGATCGTTCCCAGGGCTATGATCAGGACGATATTTTGAACAGTACAGATCGGCCTGGACGATTTCAATATCGTTCCGGACGATCCTGTCCAGAAATCGTTCCAGAAAACACTCCAGAAATCAGCTGTTTTCAATGCACTGATCGGCCTGGACGATCTCAACATCGTCCTGGACGATCCTGGGAGGAAAATCCAAATCATAGAGGAACAGTAAGGGAACGAGATCTCACAATCTTCCCACCTTAGAAAAATGTCGTCCCGACATTTCCCTATAGGTACGAAGCAAAACAACGCAAAACAAATCGATCCAAATCCAAATCCAAATCAAAACTCGTCGAAATCCATACAAAACATCCAATGCAATCAATCAAATGTCAATATGCAATGTTCATATGTCAATGTCAATCGGTTAGTCAAATCAATCTTACCAGTAGAACCTTCTGGTAATTGTTGATCCTCACGATGCTGTACACTCTGTAGACTGTAGATGCGTGTCACCACTGGAGGAAGTGCAGGAGGTCGTGGTGCAACTGTCTCTCTCTGATCTCTGACAGTCCTATCATCCATCCGATTCCCTGATCTCTCACTGTAAGCCCTCAAGCCAACAGTCCTCTGCTGTCCTGTACCCATGCCAGAATCAGTCCTTTGTTGACCTCATTTTTGTATGAGGTCACTTGGACTAATATTGACTTTAAATCAATCCAAAATCCAGAATTTCAGATCAAAATCCAAGGTCCAAAGGTTTTGTCCTAAAGGCCTTTTCCATTGAATTTTCAAACACTTTGAAACCCAGTTAAATGACCTCCGATTCAGAGTCTATCAGTTGCATACTGATGGGACATGTCTCTGGAGGTAACCCTCCAAATTTGAGCCCATTCTGAGGTCTCTGACCCCAAAAACTAAATCGAAACCCAAAGGCTGTAAAACCTTCAAATATTTACAGCCTATGCCATTGGACCTGTCACTTTGAAGATTCTGACTTTAGAGCCTTCACCAAAGCCTCTAGTCACTTCCAGACCTTTAATCTTAATATTTTGAACATTAAACTGCATTTTGGTTGATCCATTTTGACCCCCAGTTGACCAGGGGTCAAAATGACCAAAATACCCCTATGGGGCTCAAATGGGGATTTCAAACCAAATGAACTCCAAATTGAATGCAATCACTTCCAGCAAATTTCAAATTTTATATCAAACCTGTTGGACCCTTTTCCAACCCCTGGGTCAACCTGGTTGACCAAGTAAACAGGTTTGACCCAAGTGACCCTTTAAGGGTCCAAACATGTGTTTTGACCAAAATGACCTCTACAGGCTATAGAACCACTTCCATTAGTCTTGAAATGCCATTTGAAACCTGTTCGACCCAAATCCAGACCCTGGGTCAACCTAGTTGACCAAGTCAACCTAGGTTGACCAAACAAGCCCTTAAAGGTCAAAACAGACATTTTGACCAAATTGACCCCTCCAGACCTTGGGACCACTTCCAATGGTCTCCAAATATCATTTCAAACTTGTCCAGCCTATACCCACCCCTTGAGTCAACCCAGTTGACCTAGTCAACCTAGGTTGACTCAAAATTCCCTTAAGGCTCTAATAAGTTATTTTAACCCATTTAATCCATTGAATCCATTTCAAGCTTCAAATCAACTCCTAATTATAGCCTAACCATGCTTTGGAATTTGGCCAATCAAATCCAATTAGAGTTGACCAAGTCAACTCTAAGCTTGGGTTAAGTCTATTGTGAAACCCAAAATTAAATTCTAGTCTCTATTCCTCCACTTGGCCTTGACTTTGATTCATTCTAATCAACCCTTGAGATCACCTTACTGCCACATCAGCAGTCAACATGGTCAGTTGACCAGTCAACACTTGGTCAACAAATCTCTAAATGCCCAAATGGCTTGATCCAAGCTAGCCCAATCCCTACCAAATCACTCTAGACCCTCTTTGAGGTCACTCCTTGCCAACTCAGCTGCCACCTCATTCATGTTTGACTGATTGACCAGTCAAACAGTCAACATGAGGCTTTAGAAGGGCTAAGGGTGATTAAATAAATCCTTTGAGCTAATCCACTTAATCCAAAATTATTGAGTCAGGTCTAGAAGCTTCCTAGGACTCATTCCAGCCCTTTGATCTTAATCAAACAGCCCTTATCACTCCCATGTGCTCACAAGGGACAAAACACCCTTTCCACATAGGATGTCCTCTCTATGTCCTTGGCTGCTGCTCCCACCTACTCCCTGGACAGATGTCAAGCATCCAGGAGCTCCCCATGTTAATCCCAGCCCTTGATTTGATCTGGAGACGTTTGAATAGGGGGAAAACATCCTAGAGAGCCTCATTCTTACCCTAAGCCTCTCTCTCCACTCAAGCTCTCTCAAACCTAGCCCCCTGTTCCATTGAGCTCTCCAGGCATCTCCCAACACATCCCCACTCAAACTCCGGCGATCAAAGCCGTCTCCGACGATCTTCCGGCGAGACCTAGCTTAATCCATTCAAGGATTTTTTCCGGTCGATCCAGGCAATATCGGAGCTCGGAGTCAACTAGGGATCTAATTTTGGACAATCTACAAGCTCAACCATCCTTTAAATGGTCCAAACCGTCCATTGAATCGCTGTAAATCTCTAAACCTAGCTTAGGACACTTAGGTTAATTTAACATTTTATTTAATGCGTTATTTCCCATGAAATAAACTCCCCAAAATTTATGTTCATTATTTCAATTTAGATTTAAAATTTCAAATCGTTTCGTTGTCTGGATAGCCTAAACGAGCCAAAAAACCATTTCTGTGGCGTTCTTGCAGCTTGGCCCAGGCGTCCCGTTTTTGGACCGTTGATCACTAGATCAACGGTCAAGATCCCGTCATTCCGTGTATTGATCCGGCGTGTATTCGATCCGCGGGTTAGGTTTCAATCCGACTCGATCCTGGCCGCCTGTTCATAACCACGGGATGAGCCCTCCGCCATTGGATCTTGTTCAATCAAGATCAGACGGCGGGATCTGATCCCCGCCGTTGAACGACACAGGCACTCGATCGAACGGCCCGCGGTGCCTGCTGACGTGGTTAAGTAAACCGCGTCGCGCGGTCCACGGCCGACGCGTGGATGACCGCCGCCTTCAACGTGGCATCCCGCCGTCACCGCGTTTTGGCTGGCCGAACCAGAACACGACACTTGTCTTAATAACAGCCGCCGAGTTTAATTAAATGGGTTTAATTTAAAATTAAAGCTATTTAATTACAGAAACTTCAAAAAAATATTAAAAAATAAATACTTGTTAGAAAATTAAGTGTTACATATCAAACTGTTCAGATTTTTGAGACCTTTAATTTAAAAATAGAATCATTTAAAAATATTATATATTTTTTGAGCAATTTTAAATAATGATTATTTAAATATTTTAATTATTATTTAATTAAAATAAGTCTAAATGCTTTCAAAATTTTAAGAAGAATACTTTTAATCTATTTTGAGCTTCGAGAAAAATTTTCAAAATTATTTAAGCAAATTTTGATATTAATTTGAATTATTTGAGTATTTTAATAGTTTACTAATATTTAATATTGAATATTTTGAAAATTTAAAACTTATTATCTTAATAAAGTTAAAATCAGTGGATTTCCCGACCTTTCATAAATTATAATAATTTTTGGAATTATTTTAATTTAAAATATATATATTTATATGTATGGTTATATATACTTTAAAATAATTTTGAAATTATACATATATGTAAATCTTTGAACTTTGGGAGATCTCCCTTGAAGCTTTAAATATAGATTGAGCTTGTTTGAATGGAAATCATGGGGAGTGATTAGTGCATAGTTGTGCTTCAATTATTCACTAATCAAGATTTAAGTTAAGTTGATTATGTTAGTTCTTGCATGCTTAAGGTACACACACCACTTAGATTTAGGCTCTCCTAGATTTAGGATTTGCTTGGTGTGATTGCATATTGTTTATGTTGAGTTCAAGGGTTAAGAACTTTGATTACATCCTATTTAAATCTAGTGACATTAAGGACAATAATTAAGGACATGTTTAGAAAATTTAGAATATTTTCAATAATTAGGATTCACTTCCTTTTGAATTGAAACTTCAAACACTTGAACCTAGTGACATGTACAGCCACTAGGAAAACTTTCACTGGTTTTGGAAATCATTTAGGCCCTTAATTAATTTTCCTAAGATTAAGCTTTAATTAAGCTAATAAAACTTCCATAAAATGTAATAAATCCATTTTAAATCCAAAAATTATGTTTAACCCCTCTAATTGACCAGTTTTAAACCCTTAACCAATGAAAATTAAAATCCAATTGATTTGACAGCAAATTAAACCTTAATTGAATTTTAAGTAAAAACGATATTTAATTAATATAATTAATTAATAATAATTAAAATTCCAAAATTTTCCCAAACACTTGGGAATCTCTCCTTAGGTCATTCCTGACCTTTGGAGCTGATTTCAAGGAGTGGGGATCTTATTTGGAGTAAAATCACAAAAATGCCCTCTATTTAAGTAATTTCAAGAAATTCAATAATTACCCAAATTTCAAACATTCATAACTAATTCAAGAAAAATCTAAATCACCCAAAATCACTTGCATTCAACTCAAAACAATATCTAATATTTGTTAAAAATATCAAAATCCCAGAAAAACATCAAATTCAAAAAGTCAACTTTTTGGTCAACTATAGGTCAAAACTAGTTCAAAACTTCAAACCTTCGTAATAAAATGTAGAAAAATCCGATTTCAACGTACTTAATGTCTAACTGATCATAGTGAGGTCTAGTATTTTAATAAAATGTTAACTTTCCAGAAAACACTTTTAATCAAAAAGTCAATTTTTGAATCCCTTAATTAAGTGATTAAAATATTCCAAAAATTCATAAAATTCAAAATTGCTTTAAAACTCCAGAAAATGTTAGCTTAATGTTTAAAACATTCAACAAACTTTTTAAAACACAACAACCATCCTAAAGATGAAGTTTATTGGCTGGACTACTCCGGGTTGCGAGACTAAGTGTCCTAAGGAGGCTGGTTCCTCGAGCCTGGTGGCACAACGCCACGAATGGATTCCAAGGGGTGTTAAACCTCAAAAATTGATTAATTATTAATAATCGAACCTTTTAAAACTTCTAATTTAATTACATTAATTTGGTTTATCGACTGGACTACTCCGGGCTGCGGGGCTAAGTGTCCTAAGGAGGCTGGTTCCTCGAGCCTGGTGGCACAACGCCACGAATCGATTAATGACAAACTTAAATTAATCAATTTTGAAAATCAGTAACCAAACATTTCTAATAAAAATTCATTAATTCTTAAGCCTTAATCAACCTAAAATGTTTAATTATACCGGATACCACTGGGTAACCCAGGCCTACGAGGCTATTAACTTAGCCCCAAGAAAGGTGAAATAAACTTCACGGCCTCGGTGTGAAACAAAGGTGATATCCAACAAATAATTAAATGAATCTTAAAATTAACCTTAAGCCATTAATACTTGAATTCAAACTTAAATCCCTTAAACCTTCCAACCAATCGAACCTTAGATAACTTTAACTAATAATCCTAATTAAGACACATCAAAACCACACGACCTACCTCACACACTTTAGATGGTTTGCTAGGATCACCGACTCTAGTTTCAGGATAGGCCGGTGTTTTACTTTCTGCAGTTGTGTGCCGTCTTTTTGAGCTTTTACTGCATGCTGTTTGTTAGTATAGAATTGATGTGTTTATTTACTTACTTCCTGTATTCTGTGATTGATTGTACGTTAGATTTACCCCTAGGTTAGGAGCGAATTATACTTGTGCAATCTTATGCAGGTGGCCATGCTCATACAAGGAGCTGAAATTAAAGGGGGCAGTTAATAAAAATATATATATATACTCTTTGCACAGGTATCTGCCGCGCTTAAAACCCCCTTTAAATAAAAAGAGCATGGCCAAGTGTGGCTAAAAAAAATGCATTTCAAATTTTCATATTATAATTGCTTGGGATTGAATATACAACTGTTGATTATTAGGATAACCTTGCAGGATCGAGTCTAGATTTATTATTATTATTATTAATGTAAATTTGATTTGATATGGTTGTATTTATTTAAAATGATTTGAAATTGGGATATGAATATCCAATTTGAATTCCAAAGAGGTGAAGACATCCCTAAAGGGGAGAGTCTTCTTCCATTTGGAAGTCAAATTAGGATACTTTGCAAATATCCAAAGAGGAAAGAAAACACCTCGATCAAGGGGGAGTTTCTTTCCATTTGGATATCCTGATTCGACGAATCAAGATGTTCGTGAGAAGATGATGGATTGGACAATGAGAAGAATCCCAGATCTCAAAATCATTTGATTTAGGATTAGAAATCCGGGTTGTAGTCAGTGGTGCCCGGCTACTATAATTTCTTGTAATTTTTGAGATGTAATAATGAGTGGCACTTGCCATATGGACTTTCAATTTGATATATTTAATTGATTTATTTAATTGATTTCGCATTAGAACTCCTGTTTTTCTAGTCTTTTTATTTACATGCCGCATTTGATTTAGCCTGGAATTCGAATTTAGGCTCTTAGGGGTCTGTCAAAAAATTCTTCTACTTTAATTAAATAAAATTTTTTAAGATAAGATAGAAACTCTAAACGGTCATAAGAAGTAAGCTCGGACTCGCCGAGGGTTTTTCATGCATTCATATTGTACTTTCTCAACCTTGTTAGGCATCTCCCCGCCTGCGGGTTCTGGCAGACCACCTGGCCTATGAGGGTGCCGATCTGTCAAGGGGATGTTATGCAATCTCTAGGGAAAAACCTATTTTCTAAGCCAAAATTTTTAAACTGCTATATACAAATTTTGCATTCAATCGAGTCAATTAGCATGCATTGCATTAGCAACAAATTTAAAAGAGTCTAATATTTAATTGCATTACTTAGACATCAAATACCCAATATAAGTCTAAGGGGTCAATTAAGGATCTGCTCTAGATGTCGACCCCGTTCCTTTATACTTTTCTAATTAACGTCCTTATCACTCTACAAAAAGACCGGACTCATATTTTAAAATCGTTTAGGTGGTTTAGCTGGCTCCCCAATCTAGGCCGGGGTAACACCAGATTCGCATTGCACTAGCTAGGTTCGGGGTGCTAACTGTTAGTGCCCAGTTTAGACTTAGGTTCTGAGGCTGGCTCGGGCTATAAGACCTCAATTTTCGGGAATCGAATCCTAAATTTCTAATAAAATTGATCACTTAAACTAAATATCGCTTTCAATCAAATACGAGCCTAACGCTTAGAACTAGTTGGAGTGTTTTCTGAAGTAATTCAGAATCTTAAAAACACTCCCTACTCCTCTTCCTTTGACCTGAAAATAAATCTTCAATTTGAACCAATCTTC